>CM055642.1:30534299-30836969 GCA_029378325.1 Elaeagnus macrophylla
ATCTTGTGGCATTCAAAACCCTCGACTTATCACTCACATCTTCCTCCTATTCTTAAATATGGCGTCTAACTCTTCATTCTTGATACCAAAGTTCATATCTCGTTGTAGATAACGAGTCGCGATCCTCGTTTATTTACATTTATAATCTGATTTAGAATTATCCTAGTGAAGATCTCAACATTGATATTCGAGTCTCATTTCTTTAGGTGAGGTTCGTATTATTTGATATCAGAGCAAGGCTCTAAATCAAGTTAATTTATCCCTTTATTTTTGTTTCTTGCTATTAATTTTTTTCCTTGTTGTTCTGAAAAAAAATCAACTGCTAAAAAAAAAGAAAATAAATAAATATTCAGAAAGAAAAAAAAACGGAGAAAAAAATTTATTTTCCTTAAAAAAAAAAAAGAATTTGGTATTTGTTTGTATTATTTGATTTTTATATGTCTCAAGAAGAGATAGCCTTCAAGCCTTTCCTTAAGTCCCAAGAAAAAATTGAGAAGATGTTATTGAGGCTTGAAGAGAAGATGGAGAGAAGAAATCAAGATACATATGGTTCACCTACAGGAAGGCCACCTAAAGTCCCAATCATGCAACAAAAGAAAGAAAAGAAGCTAAAAAAAGAAAGTGAATTACAAAAAAAATAATGATATGAAAAAAAAAGGTTGAATACGTAGATGAAAAGATACAATGTGTGACTTGTTTCATTCTAGGCTATGTCAAAGAGAAGGTATGTAGTATTGTTATTGATGGAAGCACTAGAACTAACTTAACTAGCACTATCATGATGAAAAAATTGAACTTGAAAACTTTGCAACATCCAAGATCATACAAGTTATCATGGAAGAATGAGAATGGAGAAATTAGGGTGACTAACTAAGAGTTGGTTTCATTTTCAATTGGGAGGTACAAAGATGAGATTTTATGTGATGTGGTACCTAATGGAAGTAGAGCACATACTTTTGGGGCAACAATGGCGGTTTGATAGACTAGTTACACACAATGGCTCCACTAATAGGTACTCCTTTTTAATAAATGGTAAAAATATTACTCTTGCACCATTAACTCTTAAACAAGTATTTTGATGATCTCAAACAATTGAAAACTACAAGTTAGTTGCGAAAAAAAAATGAGTTACAAAAAGAGAGTTAATTGAAAATAAAAAGAGAGTTGCAAAAAAATTGAGTTAGAAAAGATGTATGACTTACAAGAAGAAAATAGTGAAAAAGAGGAGATGCTCGAGGAAAAAGATAAAAAAGAAATTGAAAAGGAAGTTGACGTTTCGATTAGTGAGAAAATATTTAAGAGAAGCAAGGTTGGAACAAATACTAATGAAAATTTAATAACTTTGCCTAGTGTTCCACAGATTGATTTTATCGGTGTAGAGCAATACAATGAAGTCACAAGCAACAAGCATCAACTTTATGCTATAATTGGTCAAAAAATCTGAAAAGGTAAGCCAAGAGGTTATTGAGTCTAGAGCTTACATCATCATTTGTGACACAAGCAATCCCCAATGCCAAGATTCGAGGACGAATCTTTTTGAAGAAAGGGAGAATGATAAGAATTAAAGAGCACCACCAAAGGATCTATGACATTCAAATGAGCCTAATATTCAAAGAATCACATAATGGGCTAATTTTCATTTGTTTGGAAGGGTGCTACAAGGTTTGGATAGCTTGGACATGGTGTACAAGATTTAACAAATTAAATCTCGAATTTGCAAAGAATTTCTAAGCATCTGTCACATTTGTGGGCATATCTTTTTCGTCAAATATCCAATTGAGATGATTCAAAATGCGTTGGAAAATTAACTCAAAGGGCTATATATGTTATGAAGAATATATTTTCCAATTCTTAAGTTTACCATACAAAAAATGGATTATAATCTACATCCAAAATTCTACCAAATCATTTCCTTATTAGTTTATTTTGTAGAATTTGATATTTACTTTTATAGGATTTAATATTTAATTTTCAACAATTATATTTATGATTTTTAAACTTAAATTATTATGTAGGGTTTTATATTTAGCCTATAAATACATAAAGGTTGAACTATTGTGAAAAAGACTTTGAATATAATTTTGCGAGAGAGTTTTCTCCTTGGTTCTTTTGAAAAATTTTCTATACATATCAAGAGTGTTATTGTGACATTCAAAACCTAGACTTATCACTCACATCTCTCTTCTATTCTTGAGTGTGGCATCTAATCCTTTATTTTTGATACCAAGATTTCTATCTCTTTATAGATATTGACTCACAGTCCTTTTTTTTCTTTCAATTTATAATCTGGTTTGGAACGGTCCTAGTAAAGATCTCAATATTGATCTTCGAGTCTCACTTCCTTAGGTGAGATTCGTATCATTAATGACCATTAAACATATTATATTCAATTATTCTTACCATAAGTGTTAATTTGAAATTTGTCTGAACATACACTGACGGTATCCATTTAACTTTTCAAATATGACTTGGACCAATCAAATAGGATCACGCATATTTAGTAATTTTTTCATCAAACACAAACCCCCTAAGCCTCATGGGCCGTCTCTAGCAAGCTAGGTGGTATATAACCACCGATGACATTCCCATGAGCATTCCAATTTCCAAATATAAGCCTAGCCAAGGTTATGAAGTTGATTCTATGGTGGCAGTTACCACCAGACCCTTGGTGAACAAGTTGAGTGAAATGTGTCAGATTCCCAACGACATTGAAATTATCCTTCCTCGTACTAGTACAATTCTTAGTAACCCCTTCTTAGGGGATCATCATCTTTGCAGATTAATTTTTCGCCAAACTTAGACTTCCTTTCCAGTCATTAGTACGTGAATTTCTTCGTTGGGTGAGGGCACCTCTTAGGTAGTTTCCCTCTAATGTTTGGAAGGCTTTAGTGTCCTACTATGATTTGTAGAGAGAGAATGGTTAGGAAATGACTCTAGAGGAGTTTCAAACTTTGTACTATGCAGAGGCTATAAGCGAGGGCTGGTTCAGTGTTAGGTCATTTGATAATCATAAATTTATTTAAGATTTTTCTAAGTCCAACAAGGGTTGGCAGTTATCCTAGTTCATAGCCAATAGTGCTTACGATGTGATTTTCCTTAAACTTGGCCCCATGCATACCCAATTTGATTCTAGTGGTGAGCCATTCATATGTGTCTAGCTCACTTTCACATGAACACTTCTTTATTGGTTTCTTTTCTACTAACCCCATCTTTCATCTTCTAATGTAGTACATTGAAAGCATGTCAAGTTCATTGATGATAGAAAGACTTTCATCAAGGAGTTATTTGCTCTAGCTCCCAAGGATGGCAGTTGTGGGAAGTTGCCCATTGCAGAGAAAGTTGCATATTGGGGACTTTAGCTTTTTCATCTATACCCAGAACTATAGATGGTCATCCTTGCAAAGTATGTACTTTGATGATCTAGACTATACTTTGTGAATATTTCTTTGTAACTTATTAATTTTCTTTTGCATGCTTTGCAAACATGTCATCCTATCAAGGGACTTTCTAAAAAAAGCCCAAGCTGCTACTACCTTTTAGTTGGTGTCTTACTACCTGGGTGGTGGCTTAGAAAAATACATAAGGGGGTTGTCTACTAGGAAAGAAGAAAGTTCATCAGGTTGCAACAAGGCAGGCTGAGGTGACTGTGGACGTGGCATCATCTGGTGTCTCTCCAGTTTAGCATTTAGCCAAGGATGTCGTTATGACAGAGGTTGTTCAACCCTTGATCCCTCATCACACCCCATCTCCTACCTTCTTTGCTAATGTGAGTGACTAGAAAGTTGTGGGTACTAACTTTGGTGATCTGGTGCAGAAGTCTGGAAGACTCAACGCTGCAGTTGAAGAAGTTTGTATTGAGACTTTTGCCAACTACCCCTTGGAAGATACTTTGAAGCAGGTTGAGGTAGAGAAGGACAGAGTTATAAGATTGTTAAACCAAGCCATTATAGAGAAGTAGCAAGTGGTAAATGCTATGGAAAACACCAGCATACTGTAGGAGATTGGTGATAAGGCCCAAGAGATTGTTGAAGCTACTAAGAACTGACTTCAAGATAGCTTGTCCCATAAGAAGGTAGAGTATGATGACCTAATTGAGAACCAGAAATTGATTGCCCAACTTGAGGGAGCGACAAAGGCTACTATGAATGAATACCTGGACTTAGACGACTTTACAGCAGACATAGGCATCATTTGGACCATAGGCTTTAAGTCAACTAAGAAGAGGGTCAAAAAAGTATATCCCAAGCTAGATCTCTCTCTTTGCCACCATACAGGCTTTTTCAAACGCTGTAGTCGAGCACAACGACTATGATGATGGTTTAGATGTTGAAAGGAATGAGGTTCCTACTAGAGTGGTGGAGCAAAAAAGTGTTTTATCATAGAGAAAATGAAAATCTCAAGAAAGGATGCTAAGCTACTATGACTTAGACTTAAGGGATTAATATTAATCAAAATATTCTCAGAGAGAATTATAGAGAAGAAAGATACAAAGTCTACTTTATCCCACTGCCTCTATTACTTGATATATCCTAAGACTTGAAGCTAGGTAACAAAATAACATAACAAATCCTATGGTTGATAACAAGTTGTCAAACAGTGACAATTAAAACAAGTAAATATAGCATAAAAGAAACGACATAGGAAATAGATAAACGACGAGTAAAAGATTATGCATAAACCATAGAAAAGCCCCTGATGAATTGCCTCTCTCTTGAGAAGAAGACAAAAGAAGACTCTCCAAAGTCGTTGAAAAAAAATGATTCCCTCATCAGGTGGATGATATTCTAAGAGATCAGAAAATATTAAATGAAGATGAAATTTGTAGTGTGTCTGGTAAATCCAACACATATGCATTACTGCCAATCTTGTGAGTAATACGGAAAGGACCCAATTTTCTATCGTGCAACTTGGAGTAAGTCCATGAGGAGTTCGATCTTTGCCCATATGTGCCATCACCAAATCACCAACTTGAAATTCTTTAAACCTTCTCTTTTTGTCAACGACTTGTTTGTATTTGTGGTTAGCACTTGTAAGGTTCCTTCACTTTTTGTACCATTTTTTGAATTTTTTTAGCAGTTTTGGAGGTTTTGGAACTTTTAAAAATTGAGAGTTCAGTGAGATCAGTGAAAAAATTTGGTTGCTTGGTGTAAACTAACTAAAATGGGATCTTCCCAGTTGACCTATTAACCATGCCATTGAAGGCAAATTTAACTTGAGGCAAGGCCATGTCCCACTATTTTGGTTTAGATCTTGATATGGATCTCACCATAGTTGACAAAGTTTTGTTCACTACCTCTGTCTGCCCATCAGTTTGTGGGCTACAAGTGGTGCTAAATTTTAAGAGTTTGTTAAACCATTTCCATAATTCCTTCCAAAAGTGGCTGGTAAACTTTACATCCCTATCAGAAACAATGGACTTAGGAACCCCATTTAAACTTTAGATTTCTCGAAAGAAAAGTAGTGCCACATAACTAGCATCAGAAGTATTTTTACAAGGAATAAAATGTGCCATTTTGGACAACCTATCAACTATCACCATAACGGAATCCACATGCCTAGAAGTTTTAGGTAAAACCAATATAAAGTCCACATTGAGGTCTTTCCAAATGTTTTCAGGAATGGGGAGAGGATAATATAAACCAGTGTTATTAGAAGTACCTTTGGCAGTTTGACATATGGATCAATGTTGCACAAGCTTTGTGATGTCTCTCTTAAGTTTGGGCCATTAATACCTTCAGAATGATGTTCCCTAATCAACATCTCCCTAAGAGATGTTTTTGGAATACAAATTCTGTTACTTTGAATAAATATTGTAAAGTATAATCTTCCAAATAATCCTTATTAACCCATTTCTCCTAAATTACTCCAAAATCATCATCAGTTTCATATCGATCCTTCAAAGAATCAAAGCAAGTGACTTCATTTTGTACAACAATCAACAGATATCCCTTCTACTTAATGCATCAGCAGCTATATTCTTTTTACCATACTGGTGTTTGAATACAAAAGTGAATTTTGTAGGAATAACGCCCATTGTGAATGCATTCTAATTTTTTTTTGAGAATTTATGAATTGGAGTGATTGATGATCACAGTAAAAACTGAATTCCCTATGTACCAAATAATGTTCTCAATGTTTGAAGGCCCTTACTATTGCATAGAACTCTTGTTCATAGGTAGTCCCACTTTCTTCGAGCTTCATTTAATTTTTCACTGAAATATTCCACAACTTTGCCTTCTTGCATTAATACCCCCTCCAATACCAACTCTAGAAGCATCTGTTTCCGCTTCAAACATTAAGTCGAAATTGGGTAATACTAAAATAGGAGCACTGGTCAGTTTGTCCTTAATTAGCTCAAAATTGTCTTAGTTAACCCTAATTAAATCCTCCTTTCTTCATACAATGTGTGATGGGGGCAATTAGGGTGCTAAAATGTCGAATAAATCTAGAGTAGAAGGTGGCAAAATCGTGGAAGCTTTAGACTTCATGTACACTAGTAGGAATTGGCCAATCTCTAGCTTATATTTTCTTCTCATCTAATTGAATCTCTAGAGAACTAATAATAAAACCAAGGACAACAAGTTTATTAGTAAGGAATTCACACTTTATAAGATTAAGAAATAACCTGTTGCTTTTAAGGGCTTCCAAAACTAATCTTAGGGGCAGTAAATGATCCTCTTATGACTTGCTGAACACGAGGATATCATCAAAATAGATGATTACGAACTTTCCAATGAATGGCTTGAATACTTGATTCATGAGCCTCATAAAAGTACTCAAAGCATTACATAGCCAAAAAGGCACGATCATCTCCATTCATACAAGCCTACCCTAGTTTTGAAAGCGATTTTGATAGTATCCACTTTAGGGGTCCAATTTAGAGAAAACTTGAGACCCTTCTAACTTATGCAACATAAGACCTCTCAATACTTGATTCATGAGCCTCATAAAGGTACTTAGAGCATTCATTACATAGCCAAAAAGGCATGACCATCCATTTATACAAGTCTTCCCTAGTTTTGAAAGCAATTTTTGGTTAATCACCTAGTTTGACTCTAATTTGATGGTATCTACTTCGGATGTCCAATTTAGAGAAAACTTGAGACCCTTCTAACTTATCCAACATGTCTTCAAGTCGAGGTATAGGCAACTTGTGCTTAATAGTTATTTTATTGATGGCACGACTATCAATGCACATCCTACAAGTCCTATCCTTATTTGGAACAAGGAGAGCAAGAATGGCATATGGACTAATGCTTTCTTGAACTTGAATTTTTTTAGTAAATCTTCAACAATAGCTTGTAATTATTGGTGCTCCTTGGGACTCATATGATAGTGGGGTAAATTAGGGAGTTTAGATCCATGAACGAAATCTATTTGATGCTGAATATTTCTTAGGGTTGGTAAACCCTCAGTAATTCATTCGAGTCTTTCTATTCTTGCAGCAAAGGTCGTAAAGCTGGGGAATCAAGAATGTCACCTTCAATAATAGAGGTATTCTTGATAAAGAGAATTAAAATTGTGGACTTAGACTTGAACTCTTTGTGGAGCTTATTCCCGAAAATAAACAGTAAAGTGGAAGGTTGACTTGTAGGCTTAGGTTTCTCAATTTTTTCTTGATGAGAAACTAGCACTATTCTCTTCTCATTCCATGTAAAGGCATAGGTATTTTCTCTACCTTTATGCTCAGTGTCCCTGTCATACTATCAAGGCTGACCCAATAAAACATGGCAAGCATCCATATCCATAAAACATCACAGTCCACTTCATTCTTGTAATATTTGCCAATTGAAAGAGCAACCTTGCATACCTCAGTAACCCTTGTCTCTGTTCATTTTTTATCCACCTAACCTCGTTTTTGGGATGTTGTGTGCTGCTGAGTCCTATGGCTTTAGCTAAGGCTTTGGACACAACATTTTCACTACTTCCACTATCAATTTTTCACAAACTTTTTTATTAATAGTCCTAGTTCTGAAGAGTGAATGTCCTAGAGAACTTTTCTCTTATCTAGGAGACAATAGGATCCTCTGTAAGATACGGGTAAACCTTTTTCCCTCATTAACTTCAATGAACTCCACTTCTTCTAGTACTTCATTATCTGCATCGACATAACCTTCCTCTAACTCCTCCATGCCATCAACTACATTGACTGATCTTCTAAATTCACTGGATCTATGGCCACTTTGGTTAGATTTAAAGCATTTAAAAGTGTTCGATTTTTGGTATGGGTTTGGTTTTGGATTGAAGGTTCTGGTTTAATGGGATTTTTAAAGGGTAAAGCTATTTCAAGGGTCCTATTTGGACTGTCGGAGGGTGATATTGAAAAGATAGAGTTATGAAAATAGGGGTGGTTTATCTTGATTCTTATAAGAATAAGATTTCTTAGGGAAGGAATTGCGTTGTAATCTTTTTTGCTGAGACTCATATCTGGTAGCAAGAGTCACGACTTCAGGGAAACTAGCAACATTTCTAACTTCAACCTGGCAGAAAATTGGTTCCCTTACACTTGTGATATACCTAAGTATCATATGATTCACTCTCCGAATTCATCTGTATAGTCAGCCACACTCTAATTCCTTGTTGACAATAATGATATTGCTTGAATAGCACTTGTTGGTAATCAAAAGGAAGGAACTGTTCGTACATAAGCCTTTTCACGAGCTAATGGGTAGGTCTCCATGTTTTCTCTTAGTGGTTTGCACTTGCACCAAGCACTTGCACCACCCTTGAGTTTATAAGCAACCATCTTGACTTGATTATCCTCTGGAACTTCCATCTAATCAAAAAAATTGTCTACAGCTTTAACCCAGTCAAGAAACTCAACTATGTTAAGTTGTCCAGCATAATAGGGTAGATCATTTTTGGTTTTAAACTCAGAAAATTTAGGGTAACGGCAAGAAGAAGGTGAATATCTATTTGGTTCTTCGAGTAGATGACCCAAAGCTTGCGGGTTGGTCAAAGTGGGTTGATAAGGTGAGGAAAATCCTCTTGATGGTTCTTCGTCATTTTTGGGAGTCATTACTGTTGAAATGATATGGGCAAAAGATTTGTATATTTTTTGATGTTTGATTCATACAAAATACATATATTTATACTAGAAATAAGGAAGCTAAAAAAGGATACTAATTTAATATGATATTGCTACCATATTAGGTTTTGATTTACTTTCCTATTTAACTAACACTTTCCCTCAAGTTGGTGCATACATGTCCCACATGCCCAACTTGTCTAAAAACTTTAAGAACACTCGATTTGAAACTACTTTGGTGAGAATGTCAGCTAATTGATCTTCTGAACAAATTTTTGGTAATTCCTACAATCTTTCCATCCAACTTTTCCTTGATAAAAATCTGTCTACCTCGACGTGCTTTGTACGGTTATGTTGAATTGAATTATGTGCAATATCACACGCTGCTTTATTGGCACAAAATATTTGGACTAGGTTGTTCAAGAAGGCAAATCCAAATCTTATAAGAGAAGTCTCCATAGTGTCTCACAAAGTACATTTGCTAAACCTCTAAATTCAGCTTCTGTACTTGAGCGAGCTACAGCATTTTGTTTCTTGCTTCTCCATGTCACAAGATTACCTCCTATAAAGGTGAAGTAGCCAGAAGTAGATCGCCTATCACCCTTATCACCAGCCCAATCAGCATCAGTATATGCTTCTATACTTTGATAGTTTGTATTTTTGGTGAATAATATACTCCTTTTCCAAGGAGCAGACTTTAGATATCTCAAAATGCGAATAACCGTATTCATATGTTGTTCTCCAGAATTATGCATAAATTGACTGATAATACTTAAAGCATAAGCCAAATCTGGTCTAGTATGAGATAAGTACATCAACCTCCCTACAAGTCTTTGGTATCTTTCTTTGTCAACTGGTACCTGGTTGGATTCAACACACAATTTTAAGACCTTCTTCTACTGGTGTATCAACTGGTTGACATGCTAACACACCAGTTTCTTGTAGTAGATCAAAGACATATTTTCTTTAAGATAAAAAAATTTCATCCTTTGATCGAGAGAAACCTCAATCCCAAGATAAATTTGAAATACAAGATTCCATCTTTCATTTCAAATTCTCTACACAAATAACTTTGAAGAGCTTTTCTTTCTTCAGGATAATTTCCTATTACGATCATCATAATATACAATAAGTATAGTGATCTTACCATGTTGTTTCTTTAGGAATAAAGATGGTCTAAATTGCTCTGCTGATAGCCAAATTTTTTCAGACTTTGTGAACTTGCCAAACCATGCTCTTGAAGATTGCTTTAATCTATATAGTGATTTTTTAATCTGCACACTTTTCCATTATAAATTTTTGATATCATACTCCCTGTTGGAAGATCCATGCAGACTTCTTCAAATAAATCTCCATGTAGAAAAGCCTTCTTTACGTCGAACTGATATAATAGGCCAATCCAGATTTGCACCTAGGGATAACATGACTCGAACGGTGTTCATTTTTGCTACAAGTGTAAAAGTTTCTGTATAGTCAATCCCATATATTTGAGTGTATTCTTTTGCCACCAATCTTGCTTTATAACGTTCAATTGTACCATCTGCTAGATACTTCACTATAAAAATTCATTGACATCCAACAACTTTCTTTGTTGGTTGGCGATCAACAAGTTCTCAAGTCTTGTTTGTTTGTAAAGGATCTCATCTCCTCATTCATAGCAGCTTTCACCTTGGGTCAGCTAAAGCGTCCTGCACACTGTTAGGTAATAAATACAACAGATAATTGATTCACCAATGATATGTTTGATTTTGATAAACTATGGTTAACACATAGTTTGGGTTCATATATGGGTTTAGGAATACCTCTTGTGTGACGTTGTGGTAACTGTCTTCTGTTTGGTTCAAGAATAACTTCAGTAAACGATTGGTGTGATATATCATCAACAAGAGATGGAGCCATACTGTCCAATGGCTCGATTTGAGGCTGAAGAAGTACTTGGTTCGTCAATGGAGTGTTCATCACTTATTTCTTCAAGTTATTTGGTTCTCATTGACATTTTGCTCTAATGTCGTATGACTTGAATTTAATTCATACTTGGTTCGGTTCAGTCTATGAGTCATCAACAGTGTAATCCTAATGTTAGGCCACTTATATCTAAGATGCCCACATTTTGGTTTTCACTTCCATCATAATCGAGAGTTTGAATTTCCTTCTGATACTC
Organism: Elaeagnus macrophylla; assembly: GCA_029378325.1. Taxonomy (NCBI): domain Eukaryota; kingdom Viridiplantae; phylum Streptophyta; class Magnoliopsida; order Rosales; family Elaeagnaceae; genus Elaeagnus; species Elaeagnus macrophylla. The sequence continues at coordinate 30,545,489 of CM055642.1, forward strand.
CTCCTTGAAATTCAACTTCAGAAAAGTACATTGTATCTTCATGAAAGACAACATCCATTGTGACAAATAATTTTCGAGATGGGGGATGGTAACATTGATATCCTTTTTGATGACTAGCATACCCAACAAAAACACATCGTCATGCTTGAGGAGTTAGTTTTGTGCTTTGATGTTTGTGTAGGTGTATAAACACCACACAACCAAAGACATGAGAGGGTAAATTTGAGACAGTTAGAGGCAACAACTGCAATCTGTTAGGGTTTGGAATGGTGTTTTGAAATTGATGGTGCTAGAGGGGACCTTATTAATTAAATAGGCTGCAGAAGTGAGTGCTTCTCCCTAATAAGATAATGGCATATGGGCTTCAATTAACAAAGCTCGGACCATGGCCAACAAGTATCGATTCTTGCGCTCTATCACCCTATTTTGTTACGGTGTGTAAGGAGCAAGTTGTGTGATAAATCATTCCTTGTATCTCCAAAAATTGTTGAAGCTCAGTACTTTAGTATTCTCCACCATTGTCACTTCGAAGAATTTGAATCTTTGTACGACATTGAGTTTCAATCATTTTATGGAACCTTTGAAATAACGAGTTCACTTCACTCCTAGATTTCATCAAGCATATAGCCATGTCATCCTTGCACAATCATCAATAAACGTTACAAACCACCGTGCCCCACCCAAAGTCCACCCAAAGTAATAACTTTGGATGGACCCCAGACATCAGAGTGAATAGTCATGAAAGGAAGTGGACTTTTGTTCAATCGTAATGGAAATGAAGCACGATGACTTTGTGCAAGTTCACAAACATCGCAGTGAAAACTTGAAACATCAGCTGCTAAAAATAAATTGGGAAACATGCCCAAAACGACGATGCCATAACCATATTTCTTTCATTTTTCTTTCTTCAGAACCAACAATTGTTAATGCTTGTTGTGGGCTTTCAATACTCTTTGAGTCTAAATCTAAGTAATATAGCTTCCTCCCGCCGAATACCACAGCCAATCGTTTTCTTAGTTTTGATGTCCTTAAACACACAACAATCAGGCCATAAAATTAAAACACAAGATAATGCAGTGATTATTTAAGAAACAGACAACAAGGTTATAATCTAAAGATGGAACAACTAAAACAGACTCTAATTTTAAGGTATGAGTTATAGAGTTAAAGATCATTCCCCAATGATTGGGGTTGAAGGTACCATTTGCAATAGAGACAAATTATTTTGTAAAGGGTTGAAGTGATGAAACATGTCTAGCATCATTGGTCATGTGATCTTGTTGCACCAGAATCAATTCATCCATGTATTCAAAATAGATGTAGAAATATTTAAAGCCTTACCAATTATTGTTTGTATAGATTACCAATGCTTTGTCATTAATATCATTTGTTGCCTTGGTTTGAACAATTAGAACAGATTTGATACTCAGGGTATTCAATTCCGTCACTCATTTGATCTCTTTCTCCTTTTTTTTTTTTTTTTTTTTTGGCTTTCCTCTCTCTCTCTCTCTTTTTTTTTTTTTTTTTTTGTATTTAGCACTCTAAGTCTATGCTTCAATTGACTTCGACAACCAGAAGTGGGTTGGCGCTGGTGGCGCAACAAGCTGTGGGCACGACACTGGTGGATTTGTGGCAACGAGAGTTGGGCGCGGCGCTGGTGGTAAAGAGATCTGTGAGTAGCCGTGGCACGGCGCGGCGCGGCGCAGAGTGGTGGGATCTACTGGGCGGTGCGCGGCACGGCGCTGTTGATTATCCTTGCGAGGACTGGTGATTTACCACGTTTTTGTGATTCCTGAGGGGCTGTGATTTATGGTTTGGGTGGATGTGGGTGATCTGACTTTGGATTTATTGATTTTTGGGTTTTGAATTTTGGTTTAGTTTAATTTGGATGAACTAATTTAGGATGAATATGGTGGGATCTGTGGGTGATTTGGTATGAACTGATTTGGGATGATTTTGGTTTCAGCGAGAGCTGGGGATTCTGGTGGTGGTCGGAGGGGCAGTGGTGGGTGGTGGTGGTTTTCTGTTTGGGGTTTTTTGTGTGGTTTGGTTTTTTTTTTTTTTTTTTTTTTTTTATTGGAGGGTGGTGGTGGGGCGAGATTTTTGGGGCGAGTTTGGGTGGTGGTGAATGAGCGGCGGTTGTCGATGAGTTTTGATTTTTTTTTTTTTTTTGATTTATAGAGCCCTTAGAAAATATAGAAAGTATGATAAAAAAAACTTAAAGGTAATGAGAAATCGTAAACAAAATGAATTTATTGTTTAAAGGTTTGAAATGATCATGGTCTCAAGGCTTTTTCTTTATTGTTATTTTGTTATAGTTGATGTTATTTTTAATTGTAGTGTTAAGAACATTGTTGTCATTGTCGTTATTTGTAGTTGTAGAAGTTGTTATCATTTTGGTAGTTGTCGTTGTTTTTATCATTTTTAAAGTAGGTGTCGTTTTCTAAAAAATAACTAAAATATGATACATTATCAAATGAATTAGAAAATTACAAAACGGTTACTCATCATTCAATTCAAAAGTGTCTAGACCCAACATAGAACATATATAAAATATGATAAAAAAAATTAAAAGAAAAAAAAATGAATTTTTTGGTTACCTTAACGAGAAGTCGTAAATAAAATGAATTTAGATTTTCTGAAATCGAGATGTGGAAAAGCTCGGTATAAAATAAAATATATCTGTAGCATAGAACTCAAAGATATACGAGCAATAAAATTATAAAACTTAACATGATATATGTCAACTTTGAATTAAAATTTATCATTCAATTTAAAATCTAGAATGATAAAAAAAATTTGGTTACCTTAACCAGAAGGATATAAACAAAATGAATTTATTGTTAAAGGTTTGAAATAATCATGATCTGAAAGCTTTTCTTTATTGTTGTGGTTTAAGTTATTTTGTTATTTGATGTTATTTTAATTATAGTTGTTAAGAATATTGTTGTAAAAGTTGTCGTTGTTGTTATTGTAATTATATCGTTATTTGTAGTTGTAAAAGTTGTTATCATTTTTGTTGTTGTCGTTGTTTTTATTATTTTTAAAGTAGTTGTGTCATTGTTTTAAAAGATAAATAAAATATGATATGGTATTATCATAACAAATAAATTAGAAATTATAAAACTGTTTACATGACATCATTCAATTCAAAAGTATTTCTCTAAACCCAACATACAATATATATATGATAAAAAATTAAAAGAAAAAAATGAATCTTTTGGTTACCTTAACCAGAAGTCGTAAACAAAATGAATTATACCTGTGGAAAAGAAAGTATTTCTAGAGACCAAAAAATTCAATTTTTTTTGGTCTCTAAGGCTTTTTGAAATCAAGATGTGGAAAAGAAATATCAAGGCATAATAAAATAAAACATTTGAATGAAATACCTGTAGCATAACTCAAAGATACAAGCAATAAAATTATAAAACTTGACATGAATATGTCAACTTTGAATTAAAATTTATCATTCAATTCAAAAGTGTTTCTAGACTCATCATATAATATAATAAAAAATTAAAAGAAGAAAAATGAATTTTTTGGTTACCTTAACTAGAAGGATAGTAAACAAAATGAATTTATTGTTAAAAGTTTGAAATGATCATAGTCTCAATGCTTTTCTTTATTGTTGTAGTTTAAGTTATTTTGTTATCGTAATTGATGTTATTTTAATTGTAGTTGTTAAGAATATAATAGTTATAGTTGTCGTTATTGTAATTATAGAAGTTGTCGTTTGTAGTTGTAGAAGTTGTTATCTTTTTTTTAGTTGTTGTCATTGTTTCAAAAAATAACTTAAATATGTTACAACAATTAAATTAGACACAACATAGAACATATATATATATATATATATATATATGATAAAAAAAATTAAAAGAAAAAAAATGAATTTTTTAGTTACCTTAAAGAAAGGTCTCCAAGGCTTTCAGAAATCTAGATGTGGAAAAGAAAAGTCGAGGTACAATAAAATAAAACATTTGAATGAAATATACCTGTAGCATAACTCAAAAGATACAAGCAATAAAATTATAAAACTTGACATGAAACAATATATGTCAACTTTGAATTAAATTTTATCATTCAGTTCAAAAGTGTTTCTAGACACAACATAGAACTTATTGTAATTATAGAAGTTGTCGTTTGTAGTTGTAGAAGTTAAAAGAAACAAAATGAATTTATTGTTAAAGGTTTGAAATGATCATCTCAAAGTTTTTCTTTATTGTTGTGGTTTAAGTTATTTTGTTATAGTAGTTGATGTTATTTTAATTGTAGTCTTTAAAAATATTGTTGTAAAAGTTGTCGTTGTCGTTATTTGTAGTTTTAGAAGTTGTTATCATTTTAGTTGTCGTTGTCGTTGTTTTTATTATTTTTAAAGTAGTTGTTATCATTGTTTTAAAAAATAACTAAAATATGATACATAATATTGTAACAAATAAATTAAAAAATTAAAAAACTGTTTACATCATTCAATTCAAAAGTGTTTCTATAGAACATGTATAAAATATGATTAAAAAAATTAAAAGAAAAAAAAAATGAATTTTTTGGTTACCTTAACGAGAAGTTGTAAATAAAATGAATTAGTCTCCAAGACTTTCTGAAATCGAGATGTAGAAAAGATAGCTCGAGATACAATAAAATAAAATATTTGAATGAAATATACCTGTAGCATAGAACTTAAACATAATACAAGCAATAAAATTACTTAACAATATGTCAACTTTGAATTAAAATTTATCATTCAATTTAAAAGTGTTTCTAGACACAACATATAAAATACGACAAAAAAATTAAAAGAAAAAAAATGAATTTTTTGGTTACCTTAACGAGAAGGATAGTAAACAAAATGAATTTATTGTTAAAGGTTGAAATAATCATGGTCTCAAAGCTTTTCTTTATTGTTGTGGTTTAAGTTATTTTGTTATAATAATTGATGTTATTTTAATTGTAATTGTTAAGTTGGTGTAAAAGTTAATCAAAAGATTTTCTAGACACAAATTAAAACTTGTATAAATATGATGAAAAATTTAAAAAAAAAAAAAAAAAATGAATTTTAGTTGCCTTAACAAGAGCAAAGGTAAATAAAACGAATTACACTCTAAAGGTTTTAGGAAATCGTGATGTGAAAAATGAAGCTCAAATACAAGCAAATTGAACAGCTTAATGAAAGATACATGTAGCACAAAACTCAAAGATAACATCTTAACAAGAAAACAAAGGTAAATATAAAACGAATTACGCTCTAAAGATCTTAGGAAATCGAGATGTGAAAAATGAAGAATACAAAAAAATTAAACAGAATAATGAAAGATAAAGATACCTATAGCACAAATCAAAGATACAAGCAATAGAAGTATAAAACTTAACACAAATATGAATATACCCAAGAAGCTAGTTTTCAATCCTATAACTAAACTACTAGGTAGTCTCTAAAGTCCAACCCATAATATCCTTTAAATCGTAAATATTAAATAAAACCAAGAACTCATATCAACAACCTAACTTTAGTAACTCTCTTAATTTTTATTACTAAAGTCCAACCCATAATCTTTATTGTTAAAGGTTGAAGTGAACATGGTCTTAGAGATTTTCTTTGTCATTGTTGTTGTTATTGTTGTGATTTAAGTAATTTTGTTGTGAAGTAATTGATTCTTTGTCATTGTTGTTGTTATTGTTGTGATTTAAGTAATTTTGTTGTGAAGTAATTGATGATATTTTAATTGTAGTTGTTAAGATTATGGTAAAAGTTATCGTTGTCATTGTTATAATAATAGGAGTTGTTGTCGTTGTCTTCATTTTATTGTTTTAAAAAATAACTAAAATAAAGGAAGAAAAAAGTTAAAAGTTAATTGTGCATTTTTACAAATAAAATAATATAGACAATATATTATAACAAATAAATTAAAGAATAACAAAATTGTTTAAATAACATCACTTAATGCAAAAGTGCTTCTAAACACAAATTAGAATATGATAAAGAAAAAAGAATAAGAGAGAGCTAATCTTATAATAAAGATTACCACGAAAAGTTAATTATGCTCTCGGGACTCAAAAATCAACAAGATCTCAATGAAACTCATATGCATATATAATATATTATGGCTAACACATTTTCTATAAAAATATCTTTAATTTGGGTGTTAAGGTACCTCCTTACGAAGATTTAGCAGAGAGTATTTGTTTTCTTAAGTCATGATGCTCTGAACAAACAACTTTAGTTGTAACTAAAGACAGCATTGTGTCATTATTACAAGTGTTCGAAAGGAGTAATAAAAGATCAAGATAATTATTACAATAAAAATGTATGAATTTTCTATTATATTTATACAATTAAATAGATTTTAATATTATTATTACATAAAATTATCATTAACCAAAAATTATTCTCACAATAACAAATGTTGTAACGACAATATCACCACCCAACACCAAACCTACTTTTTAAAATTGATGGCTAATTAATTATTCAGCAGCGACTCACTTTCTCAAATTGATAAATGCCATAAAACATAGACTTTACTTTGATGTAAAATAGTACAAGTGAGTGACATAGATTTAGAAAGCTTTGACGCTCTAGTTTCCATAGGCATCATTCCCCACCTATACTGAATCAATACTAAGAGTCCAGAGTAAAAAGAGTAGTGTGTATCATTTATTGATGTAAATTGATTAAATATGAGATCATATAATGATCATGAAATTACTTACTGTCAGATTAAATTGTGTTACCTAGATTGAGATATTCTTACCCAATCTTAATTTCTTGCTACAACTTCAGCTCTCTGGATTATTAACTTTCACCTAGGAATAAAAAGAAACCTCTCAGTCCATCTTTGGCATAAAAGAAATTCTCACACGCCCTTCTTTTCGTGGAAATAAAGAATCATTAAATAAAAATAACAGGCACAGAGGTGGACCAGATACTCATTTGTTAAAAATGCTGAACAAGAAAATATAACTGTATTCAAAGAGACACACCATCTGAAACACAACCACATATTTGTTGACGCTTTAGAAAGAATCAAAAGCAACATGCTTTTATCAAATCATCCAACAGGCAGCAAAATAGAAATAAAAATAAAAAAGAAAAGAATTGTGAACAAAATGCATTAACCTTAGAGATGAGCAAAGAACAATATTTTGCAACGCAAAACGTCAACATTGTAAGTTCAACATTGCATTAACCATATTGCTTTTGAAGTTCAACATTGTAAGGTTCCTGAATCATGAATGACAGGGGATCGATGAGTATATATATGTTCCATACGAAACCATCAAAGTTGACACATCAACGCAAAAGAATAATAGAGCAATGATAACCAAAATCATAAGACAAACTAACAAGAAAAAACAACCCACAAACAATATTTCAACTTCATGTATGTATGTTCTCAAGAAGCAATAAAAAGTCAGATACATCTATCTTAAAAATAAAAACCATAAACAAGAGTTCAACTCCATATGAAACCATCAAAGCTGAGACTTTATTCACACATATTTCTTTCTTAAAAACAAAAAACAAAAACCCAAAACAAGATTTCAACTCCATATGTGGAAAACAACCTATTTGATCCGAGAAATCAAACAAGAACCAAAAACTGGATTTCAACTCTATTAGAGTAAATTAATAGAGCCTTATAAGGTTGTTTTAGTATTATCTTCATTATAAGGGTATTTTGGTCTTTTCCTTTGTTTCTTTCTTTTGCCTATAAAAGGCTTGCTCTTGTAACATTTAAGCACACATTTTTTACTAATACAAACCCTAGCCTCCCTTTCTTCTTCTTCTTTCTCTTCCTTCTTCTTCTCTTGATTCTTCTCCTTTAATGTTAGCATAGATTAATTATCATGGTATCAGAGCTTAGATTATTGAAGGTATTGTAAATCCAGGCCCAGTTTTTTCGCAGATCCAACTCCGCGGTGAGTTGGCTGGGGGGTTGCAGGGGGGCAGCGCGCCACCTGCTTGGGGTTCGGGGCAGAGCCCCGAAACATTTTTTGAATATCGTTTGTTCCTCACATCAAATAGGTATTTCTCTTCTGATTCTGATAATTTTTGGATATTTGTTGGAACTGCAATTTTGTCTGTTTTGGAAATCTTGAAGTTTTGTTCCTCACATCACATAAGTATTTTTATTCTGATTCTGATAAGTTTGGATATTTGTTGGAACTGCAATATTGTCTGGTTTGAAAATCTGGGAGTTTTGTTTTTTCTTTTGCAATGGCTGCTAGTAATAAGGATGATTCGTTACAATCAGTTAGTGTGAGGTTAGATGGAAAGAATTATTCGTATTGGAGTTATGTAATGAAAAATTTTCTGAAAGGCAAAAAGATGTGGGGTTATATATCTGGAATTGTCATTAAACCTACAGTAGAGAAGACTGATTATGCAACTTTGCTAGATACTTGGGAAGTAGATAATTCAAAAATTATCACTTGGATAAATAATTCTGTTGAACACTCAATAGGCACTCAATTAGCAAAGTATGAAACAGCAAAGGAAGTTTGGGAACATCTTGCAAGATTGTATACACAGTCAAATTTTGCAAAACAATATCAGTTAGAATCAGATATTCGAGCTGTTGAGCAGAAAAATATGAGTATTCAAGAGTTCTATGCAGTAATGACAGATCTTTGGGATCAATTGGCTCTAACAGAATCAGCAGAACTACGAGCTTGTACACCTTATATTGCTCGTAGAGAGGAACAACGCCTGGTTCAATTTTTAATGGCACTTCGTGATGATTTTGAGGGCCTTCGTGGCTCCATTCTGCATCGTAGTCCACTTCCTTCAGTTGATTCGGTGGTAAGTGAGCTTTTGGCTGATGAAATACGCCTTAAGTCTCAAGCAGGAAAAGGAATTCTTCAAACACCTAATCCATCTGTCTTTGCAACTTCTTTTCGACCCCCTGCTAAATATGGAAATAGACCTTATGTAAGGGTTGGGATTGATACTTGCAGTTTTTGTAAAGAAAAGGGTCATTGGAAAACTCAGTGTCCAAAATTGACTCGGACATCACATCAGTTCCAACCAAAGCAACAATTCAGGCCTCCACAGTTCAGCAACCAATCGCAACCACGTCCATTTCGCCCATCACAATATAACACTGCAGCAATTGTTCCTCCATCGACATCATCTGACTTGGGCACCTCATCCTCCAATCCTACCTTGGCTGCCCTCACCGAACAGTTTCAAAAGTTTCTTGAATCACAACCACATGCCATGTCTGCCTCTTCTACAATAGGTCAGTCCCTTTCTAGCTCCTCAGGTATGTCATCCTCAACTTGGGTTTTAGACTCTGGAGCTTCCCACCATATGTCTCCTGAATCTTTTGTTTCTCTATGTCCTACATCATCTGTGCCTGTCATGACGGCTGATGGTACTCCTATGCCATTAGAAGGTGTCGGGTCTGTTGTCAATTCTCATTTGTCTCTTCATAATGTTTACTATATTCCTAAGCTTTCACTAAACCTTGCATCTGTTAGTCAATTGTGTGATTCTGGTTGCTCAGTGTCTTTTTCTTCTACTTCTTGTCATGTGCAGGATCTACAATCCCAGAAGCTGATTGGGACAGGCCGTAGGCAAGGGGGATTATATGTTTTGGACGAGCTGAGATTACCAGTATTTGCAGCTCCTAGTGTTGATCTTTCATCTTTTCGATTGTGTCCTTCGTCTTCTAGTTTTTATTTATGGCATTCACGTCTTGGTCATGTTTCAGCTTCCCGTTTACGATTTTTAGCCTCTAATGGAACCTTAGGAAATTTGCAAGCTCATGATATCTCTGATTGTAGTGGTTGTAAACTTGCAAAATTTTCTGCATTACCTTTTAATAGAAGTACTTCTTATTCTGTTGCACCTTTTGATTTAGTTCATTCTGATGTATGGGGACCTTCTCCTGTTATTTCCAAAGGAGGGTCTCGCTATTATGTCTCTTTTATTGATGATCACACTCGTTTTTGTTGGGTATATCTTATGAAACGTCGTTCTGATTTCTTTGATATTTATAATAACTTTAGAGCCCTAGTAAGAACTCAACATTCTGCTGTAATTAAGTGTTTTAGATGTGATCTAGGTGGTGAATATACTTCCAATAAATTTTGTGATTTGCTTGCTTTAGATGGAACTACTCACCAAACTTCTTGTACTGACACTCCTGACCAAAATGGTGTTGCTGAAAGGAAACATAGGCACATTGTTGAAACTGCTCGTTCTCTTTTGTTGTCATCCTTTGTTCCTAGTGAGTTTTGGGGAGAAGCAGTTCTTACTGCGGTGAACTTAATCAATAAGATTCCATCATCCATCACTTCAGGTTTGTCTCCTTTTGAAAAACTATATGGACATCCTCCTGATTATTCTTCATTAAGAGTTTTTGGTTCTACTTGTTTTGTTCTTCGTCCTCATGTAGAACGTACAAAATTATCGTCACGTTCTGCCATTTGTGTTTTTCTTGGTTATGGTGAAGGACAAAAGGGATATCGTTGTTTTGATCCAACTTCACAAAAACTATATGTCTCTCGTCATGTTATCTTTCTTGAGCATATACCTTTCTTTTCTATTCCTAGTTCAGTTCACGACTTCACCAAGTCAGATCTTAGTCATATTGATCCTTTCTCTGATTTTACTGATAGTTTTTCTCCACAGGTTCCTCCAACTACTAATTCTGACTCATCTACTGATCCTATAGTCCCTTTTCCTCTTCAATATTCTCGCAGGATTCATACTGTTACACCTGAAGATACTGATACAACACAGCTTGATACTTCTGATACTTCCCCTCCCCCTACAGTTGCCCAAGCTCCTCCTGGAATTGTGGATCCTCCTCGTTATCCTCAGCGCACTCGTAAGTCTACTCAACTACCTGATTTTGTTTACTCGTCTTATTCCACTTCTTTCACTTCATTTTTAGCATCTATTCATTGTCTTTCTGAGCCCTTATCCTATAAAGAGGCAGTTCTTGATCCCCTATGGCAGCAATCTATGACTGAGGAACTTACTGCTTTGCATCAAACAAATACATGGGTCTTAGTACCTTTACCACCAGGTAAAAGAGCTATTGGTTCCCGTTGGATATATAAAATTAAGCTTCATTCTGATGGATCTATTGAAAGGTATAAATCTCGGGTAGTTGCAAAAGGATACTCTCAAATGAGTGGTATTGATTATGAAGAGACTTTTGCTCCTGTTGCAAAAATGACTACAGTTCGCACACTTATTGCAGTTGCTTCTACTCATGGATGGTGTATATCTCAGATGGATGTTAAAAATGCTTTCTTGAATGGTGATTTGCATGAAGAAGTTTACATGGTTCCCCCGCCTGGTGTACCACATAATCATGGAGAAGTTTGTAAGCTTCAAAAAGCCTTATATGGTCTAAAACAAGCACCTCGAGCATGGTTTGAGAAATTCTCTACTGTTATTACTTCTTTTGGGTTTTCTTCCAGCAATCATGATTCTGCTCTCTTTGTTAAGCATACCACTACAGGTCGTATTTTGCTCTCTTTATATGTTGATGATATGATTATTACTGGTGATGATGTTGATGGAATTGCAGTGCTAAAGTCAGAATTAGCACGTCAGTTTAAAATGAAAGATTTGGGTTCTCTACGGTATTTTTTGGGTATTGAAGTTGCCTTCTCTCCAAAAGGTTATCTTCTCTCTCAATCTAAGTATACTGCTGACATTCTTGAGCGTGCTCGTCTTACTGATAGTAAAATTGTTGATACCCCTTGTGAGCACAATGTTCAATATTCTCCTTCGGATGGCACTCCTTTGCAAGATCCTACCTTATATCGAACTATTGTTGGAAGTTTGGTCTACCTCACTATTACTCGTCCAGACATTGCTTATGCTGTTCATATTGTTAGTCAGTTTGTTGCTTCTCCTACTACCATTCATTGGGCAGCCGTTCTACGTATTTTGCGGTATCTTCGTGGCACAATTTTTCAGAGTCTCTTATTTCCATCCACATCTTCCTTAGAGCTGCGTGCATATTCTGATGCTAATTATGGCCGTGATCTCACAGATCGCAAGTCTATCACTGGTTTCTGCATCTTTTTGGGTGATTCTCTTATCTCTTGGAAAAGCAAGAAGCAAACTGTTGTTTCTCAATCTTCTACTGAAGCAGAGTATCGTGCAATGGCATCTACTACCAAAGAGATTGTTTGGTTACGTTGGCTACTAGCAGATATGGGTGTTTCTCTCTCTCATCCCACACCTATGTATTGTGACAACCAGAGTGCTATCCAGATTACTCACAACTCCGTTTTTCATGAACGCACCAAGCATATCGAGATCGATTGTCATTTTACTCGTCAACACCTCAAGCAAGGCACCATCATCTTGCCTTTTGTTCCTTCTTCTTTACAGATTGCAGACTTCTTTACTAAGTCACATCCTACTTCACGTTTTCGTTTTCTAGTTGGCAAACTCTCGATGCTTCTTGCAGCTGCATCGTGAGTTTGAGGGGGGGTATTAGAGTAAATTAATATAGCCTTATAAGGTTGTTTTAGTATTATCTTCATTGTAAGGGTATTTTGGTCTTTTCCTTTGTTTCTTTCTTTTGCCTATAAAAGGCTTGCTCTTGTAACATTTAAGCACACATTTTTTACTAATACAAACCCTAGCCTCCCTTTCTTCTTCTTCTTTCTCTTCCTTCTTCTTCTCTTGATTCTTCTCCTTTAATGTTAGCATAGATTAATTATCAAACTCCACATGAAACCATCAAAGTTGAGACTTTATTGACACTAGTTTTTTTTCCTTAAAAACAAGAACCCGAAACAAGATTTCAACTCCATATGAAACCATCAAAGTTGAGACTTTATTGACACTTCTTTCTTTCTCAAAAACAAGATTTCAACTCCCAATGAAACCATCGAAGTTGAGACTTTATTGACACGTCTTTCTTTCTCAAAAACAAGATTTCAACTCCCAATGAAACCATCGAAGTTGAGACTTTATTGACACTTCTTTCTTTCTTAAAAACAAGAAAAGAAAGAACCCAAAACAAGATTTCAACTCCATATGAAACCATCGAAGTTGAGACTTTATTGACACTTCTTTCTCTTTTAAAAACAAGATGCACAAGAACCGAAAACAAGATTTCAACTCCATGTGAACAATCTGTAGAAAACAACCTATCTGATGATTTGAGGAATCAAACGAGAACCAAAAACAAGATTTCAACTCCATATGAAACCTTCTGAGTTGAGAATTTATTGACATCTTTCATTCTTAAAAACAAGAAAATCAAGAACCGAAAACAAGATTTCAACTCCATATGAACAATCTGCAGAAAAAAACCGAAAATGATCTGAGGAATCAAACGAGAACCAAACACAAGATTTCAACTCCATATGAAATCATCAAAGTTGAGACTTTACTGACTTCCTTCTTTCTTAAAAACAAGAACCCAAAACAAGATTTTAACTCCATATCAACACTTTGCAGAAAAAAAATATATTATCTGAGGAATGAACTGCTTTTAATAAAAGGGCGGAGAACTCTGAAAATGAAGAAAAGGCGGTTCTTTAAAGGGAGTTTTGAGAACTCAGCCTCTTCTTCGACTATCTCCAGAACCAGGCGTCTTTCACCAAACTTGAGAATCGTTTCTTGTTGTTTCCCATTTCTTTGCCTTCATTTTGACAAACCCTTTTCAAGAATCTTGAATCTTTCCTGAACAAAATTACTAAAAACAAGAAACAAGAGTGTGAACCAAGCGAATAAGAGGGAAAATCTGCATAGTTCGGTCCAAGAATTTATAAAAATTAAATCCATTTTTATTATCAAAACATATCCATTGGATTAAGAAGATAAACAGAGTATATATAGCTCTGAGATGTAGCATGGATACATCCCAAAAGTAAAAAATAGCTGTTAGTATTTTCAAAAAAAATAGCTGTAGTATGTTCAAAAAAAAAAAAGCTGTTAGTATGTTAAAAAAAAAAAATAGCTGTTAGTATGTATGTTCAAAAAAAAAAAAATGTAGCCGTTAGTGTTTCAAACTGCAGTTTTGCCTGTATTGCTCAGAAAATTAGGGGGCTTACTTGCAAATTTTTTTGGGTAGGGCAATTTTTATCTATTTATTTATATTGTTATAATTATTTGTTAATAAAACAATTATATGAAATGACTTTTATAATCATATAATTAATTACATTTTAGTATTATTATTAATATGTAAAGTTATCATTAATAAAAAAAAACCAATTTTAACAATGTTGCTATCCTTAATTGTATTATTAATTAAGTATTTTAGGAGTTATTTTGTTTATGTTATTAGTACACATTACTCACTTTCTTTTCATAAAAAATATTTAGATCATTATCTCAGTAAAAATTAAACATTTTAATTACTTTTAAACAATAAAATATTATTTTATTAATAAAAAAATTTGAAATAATAATAAAATAAAATTAATTGGAGCAAAATTGTCATTTTATATTAATAATTTAAAATTAATTTGAATAGTACAATTTTTTTTAAACTACTTTTATAAATTTTATATTTTACAAAATTTTCTATATTTTTTGGCACTTTTCTACATCACATTTTTCTTTAGGTATTGTGTTTTGCATCGAAATTACAGACTTTATAATATCAAAAATAGATGTTACACATATAAGAAAATTACAAGATCATTTGTGTTAAAACCATATGAATGATATTCAACCATCATCAAAGACCACATGAATGGCTCAATCACTACCTAGCTCTGAGTAACTCAGTGAGGATATGCTGTTCAATTTCTAGTTTTAGTTTTGAAAGATGATGAACAAGAAAGAACTCATGTATATGGTTTCAATGTGGTTTCAATGTTATTGATCTTGTAATTTTTTTTTTATCTATATAGCCCAAACATGATACCTATCGAAAATGCAATATAGAATATTGCTAAAAAAAATACAGAAAAATTATATGAAATATAAAATTTATAAAAATAATTGACCAAAAAAGTTTTAAAAAAATAAAATATTTTACTATTTAAATTCAATTTTAAAGTGTTAAAATAAAATAATAATTTCTTTACATTAAATTTAATTTATTATTATTTTAAAAAAAATATTAATAAAATAATATTTTATTATTTAAAAATTGAGTAAAATAACTCATTATTATTGAAAAAATGACCTTTTTAATGTCTCTTATAAAAATAAAAATATTAAAATAATCACTTAATATAAATAAATTAACTTTCACAACTTCTCACCTTTGCATTATTCTTTCTTACAAGTTATTTAAAATACATTTAGCATTTATTAACCATTAGATTTTGTTTTCAAAACCAATCTCATCTATATAATTTTGCAAGATATAATTTTTTTAATTGATCTTATAAATAGGAGTAATTATATATATTGGAGCAACAAAAACTACTTTAGGTGGATATTAAGAGAGATATCGACGGCACACAAATTTAAAACCATATAAATTATTATATCACGTGATAAAATAATTTTATTATTAAAAAATTATTCATATTTTAAAAATATTATGTCATATGATACACTATAAATTTATAATTAATATATGCGTAAATTTATATGCATTTTCCTTTCATTAAAATGCACAAGTACTACTAAATTTATGATACATAAGAAATGATATTAAATTATGTAGTAATGCTACAAATAATGTTTTTTTAACAATTATCTACTTTTTGGTATATACCTAACTACCTAAATTTTTATTTAATTTTATGTTTTGAATAATATTTTAAAATTGGGTGACTCTAAGTTTCTAAATTTTTTTTAATTTATAGAAGATGAAAGATATATTATGTAAATTTGAGAGATTAGATTTTTTTTAAGTTAATCTCAGGCATAAAAACTTAATTTGGATAATGACTTTAATATACAGAATCAGTAGGTTAGAATTTTCCTTTAAAATTAAATTAGACAATAAAATAAAAATTATGTAATTATTATAATATTTAATTTTTAATACTAAAAAAATTTATGCACATAGGAAGATAATATCAAAAATGCCAAAACAAAATAATTATTATAAAAGTCAATAGATCCACACTTTTATAAAAGGAAAATTCTAATTAACAATGTTTTTATATTACATAATCTACCATGTATGATGGATACTTTTTAAAACAATTTACAAAATCTGTAAGTTAAAATGCAATCTTACATATAATACATTGTTAAAACCTAAAATATAATTTAGATAAAGAAATTTTATATAATTGCTTTAAAATGAGTAATTTTTGTTTTGTTTTGTTTTGTTTTTGTTTAATTAATACATTTTATTTTGTGATACATACTTATTAATTACTTTAAATTGCATTGAGAGAGATTCAAATCCAAAATTAGCGTATAAGACATATAAATTAGAAAAAGGGAATTTTTTTTTTCTTTTATGTAATTTATATGGAAAAAAAAAATGAAAAGACAAATGACTAATAGGAACTTGAGTTTTTGCTAGAAAAATAGAGATTAAGGCAACTTTTTTACTATTTTTTTCCTAGGGTAGAAACCAATAAATATTTAATTTTCTCAAACATATTTTAAGAATTTTAATTATGTTAAAACAAGTTAACTATATCTCATTCCTCTAGGAAAATCTAAATACTAAAAGTTTATCACACGAAATAATGAAAATATTGCAATGTATGCTAGACAATATTGTTCAAAACTACGTTTATATATTTACCATTAGTGTAAATGAAAAATAAAATTCATAAATAATTTATTGTCACATTAATGTGTGTACTTTTTTATTTAATATTATTTTATTCATTTATTCATATGATATAATTTTTTATTAATTCATTTTGGGTTACTAAATAAATAAATTTTTAATTTTAAAAACTTTTAATAAAATATTTATGTCATGTTAAAAATAGCCTTCATAATGAGCTCATTAGGCATGTAAATTGAGTTTATAAATAACTGGTTTCATCTTACCTAATTTAAAATTTGAATAGGTATAATCTCACCTATTTGAATAATTTTGTAGTCGACTAAAAATCTAACAATTTTATTATTAATTTGACTTAAATTTGATATAAAATATGCGCCAAATTTAAATTTTATAAAATATTATTGTCAACTACATGGCATTATTTTATGATTCTCTGTTATATTTAAAGTGAAACAATTCCTTTTTGACCCATAAAAAGTTGAAACATAACATGATTTATCGTTATTTAAAATTACGATAATTTTTATATTTTTTGAGCGCATGTATATAATAAAAATATTTTTAAATATATATTTATTAAGAAATATATTTGTAAATATTCATAACATCTTTCTTTGCTATAATATCTTTGTATATATTCATAATATTTTTATTTCTTTCTTTGCTATAATATCTTTGTATATATTCATAATATTTTTATTTGCCATAATATCTTTGTAAATATTCATAATATTTTTACTTGTCAAATTAGAGTAGATCAAATCCCACTAATATTGGATCACATCTTCAACCTTAATGGTAGGGCTAGCTATTCTTTGTGTATATATTGTACTATGTAACGTTTGCAATATACATATTACATTCAACAATTTATTGTTTCAAGATGGTATCAGAGCAAACTTTAAAAAAAAAAAAAAAAAAAAAAGGAAGGGAAACTTGCGTACCAAAAGCTTCTACACACAAAAAAAAGCCACCCATCGCCAATAATATTTGCTCGCCGCCACCCACCACCCTTCAAACACTATGTCAGATCAAGCACCACCAGAAACTAGAAACAATAACTCCAAAAACTCAAGCGCCAAAAATCTTGGTATTGATTCATCACATCCATTTTTTGTTCATTAATCAGATCATCCCGGTCTTATGCTCATTCTAATAAAGTTGAACGATACTAATTACTCATCTTAAAGTAAATCCATGATCCATGCACTCACGGCCAAGAACAAAGTTAGCTTTGTCAATGGATCCATTCAACCTCCTTCAGAACCTGAACAACCAACCGAATATGCTCTTTGGAATCAATGCAATAGTATGATTTTATCATGGCTTGCTCACTCGATGGAACCCGATCTAGCCAAAGCAGTCGTTCATGCCAAGACTGTCCATCAAGTGTGACAAGATTTCAAAGATCAATTCTCACAAAAGAATGCACCCACCATATATTAGATACAGAAATCCATCGCCTCTCTCTCATAAGGAACCATGACGGTTTCAGATTACTACAAGAAACTCAAAGATCTCTGGGATGAATTAAAAACATATCAAACCCCTCTCACATGTAACGAGGTGAAAGCACACAATACACAAAAGGAAGAAGATCGGATGATGCAATTCCTTATAGGCCTCAACGACACCTACAATAGTGTTCATGGGAATATCCTCATGATGTCACCGTTGCCTAATGTCCATTAAACCTATTCATTAGTCGTTCAAGGCAAAACACAGTGATAGATAACATCAGGACCAATAGAGAATTTTTTCATTGCCGCTGCGATTCACAGCCGATCAAACAATATGTCGAATAATTTGACAAACAAATACTGTAACCACTGTGATAGAAATGGTCATACAATTGAAGAATGTCGGACCCTCAAATTCCATTGCAAGTATTGTGATAAGAGGTCACATTGAAGAAAAGATGTAAATTTAAAAATGGGACATGAGTTCCCAATGACACGGACATTCAAGGCAGAAGGCACAATCAATCTAAGCAACAACATCAAGGGTTTAAAGGGAACATCCATGCACGTGGGCCTTTTCCTACTGCCCATACAGCAGACACATCTCCAGTTTTAGGAGCCCAGTCATATGGTTTCAATACACCAACCCAGTCAGCCTTTCATTCCAATCCTTTACATAGGTTCTCAACAAAGCAACTCCAACAATTAGCACATGCAGTTTCTATGATGAGTTCGACTCATTTCTCTGGTAATAGCAATGTTTATGCAAATGCTGCAAGTCTGGCTCCTTTTTCCATTTCTTCTATAAATTACGTGTTCACTAAACTTTGGATTTTAGATAGCGAAGTTACTGATCACATCACTTATGACCACACACTTTTCACCAAAATTGAATCGTCAAAAATGCCCATTGTTAATTTACCTACTGGTTCTCATGCCCCAATCACTTCCACTGGCACTATACCATTCAATTCAAATATCACATTAGACAAAGTTTTGTGTGTTCCATCTTTTCACTTAAATCTAATGTCTGCCAGCAAACTCACTACTTCTCTAAACTGTTGTGCCTTTTTGTTTCCTACTTTCTATGTCTTGCAGGACTTGACTACGGGGAAGATGATTGGCTCGGGTGAATAGCGTGGTGGTCTCTATTACATGTCTCCGTTGCAAAAGACACCTGTCTCATATCAAGTTTCATTCTCATCCAATTTATGGCACATGAGACTTGGACACCCGTCCCCTGCTCGTCTTCGATTAGCTTCCCCATTATTGCCTTCCAATAATATTTCTTTTGATAATATTGTAGTGTTTGTCCAATGGCCAATTAAACAAAGCTTCCATTTCTTCTAAGTTTAATATCAACTAAAGCTTCATTTGATTTGTTACATTGTGATATTTGGGGGCCCGCACAAAATTCTCACACATTCAGGGGCATGTTTCTTTCTTACTTTTGTGGATGACTTTACTAGGTGCACATGGATAGTTTTGATGCAGCATAAATATGAAACCTAAAATCTTCTCAAGTCTTTTATTACTTTTGTCCACTCTCAATTCTATGCCAACATTAAAACCATTCAGGTAGACAACGGGTCTGAATTTTTTTCCATGAGACATTTCTTTCAAAATAAAGGCATTGAATATCAACGCACTTCTGTTTACACTCCACAACAAAATGGAGTCATCGAACGCAAATATCGCCACATTCTAACTGTTGCACTTACATTACTTTTTCAGTCCCACTTACCCATTATTTTCTGGGGTGAATGCGTTTTGACCACTTTCTATCTTATTAACCAATTACCTTCACCTTTACTTTCCACTAAATCACCTTTTGAATTGTTATACAATCGTCCCCCATCACTTGACCACTTGAAAGTCTTCTGTTGTCTCTGTTATGCAACTATTGTCCATCCTATTCATAAATTTGATCCCCGTGCCACACGTTGTGTCTTTGTTGGATATCGTACTGGCCAAAAGGGTTACAAACTCTACAATTTGGAGACCAACAAATTCTTTGTGAGTCGTGATGTCCGATTTTGTGAATATCTCTTCCCTTTCTCTCAATCTTTGGCATCACCTACTCCACATTCTCCCCAACACTACATTTCCACTGATTTCCTTAACAATTGGACCTCATCAATTGCTATGCCACAACCTTCAAACGACCCAACACAAGCATCTGCCCACTCTATCCTCTCTGACGCACATGACGTGCATGACAACCCCACCTCTCCCATCCCACCTTTGACTCTATCCATCGACCCCACCCCTCCACATACTAATAATCACATTACTCTCATTCCCCCTCCTCGACAGTCCACTCGTTCTAAACATCCTCTGATATGGCATACAGACTACCACATGTCCAACCACGTCAATCACTCAACCTCAGCGCCTCGTTCTACATCAGGTACTCATTATCCTATTTCCCACTTCCTTACCTACTCTCATTTATCTTCTACACATTGTGCTTTTCTTACTAACATTACAGGTCACACAGAACCCACATCCTATGCTCAGGCTATTCTTAATCCACATTGGTGCCAAGCCATGACTGCAGAACTAGAGGCTTTACAACACAATAACACTTGGAGTTTGGTTCCATCACTTGTTGGTCATAAACTGATCGCTGTAAATAGGTATACAAAATCAAATACCGGTCCGACGGTACCATTGAGCGTTACAAGGCTAGGCTTGTTGCTAAAGGCTACACTCAAATTGAGGGCATTAATTATCAAGAGACTTTCTCCCCTACAACCAAACTCACTACACTCCACTGTCTTCTTACTGTTGCTGCTGCCCGCCATTGGTTCATCCACCAATTAGATGTTCAGAATGCTTTTTCCCATGGCAATTTACATGAGGTGGTGTACATGGAGCCTCCTCCTAGTCTTCGCCAACAGGGGGAGAACGTTATATGTCAGCTCAACAAGTCCCTCTATGGCCTCAAACAGGCTTCTAGAAACTAGTTTTTCACTTTTTCAAATACTATTCAAAAAGCCGGTTATCAACAGTCTAAAGCTGATTATTCTCTTTTTACCAAGGCTTAAGGCACTTCATTTATTGCAGTTCTTATCTATGTAAATGACATACTTCTAATTGGAAATAATCTTCAAGAAATGGAACGTCTCAAAAGGTTCATTCTCAATCGCTTCCGCATCAAAGACCTTGGGGATTTGAAATATTTTTTTGGCATTGAATTCTCTCATTCTAAGAAAGGTATTTTCATGTCTCAAAGAAAGTACGCACTTGATATTTTGCAAGATTCGAGACTTCTAGGCGCACGCCCAGACAAGTTTCCAATGGAACAAAATTTGAAACTCACTCCCACAGATGGAGAATTACTGAATGATCCAACCAAATACAGGAGACTGGTTGGCCGATTGATCTACCTTACTGTCATAAGGCCTGATATAGTTTATGATGTTCGAACACTAAGTCAATTCATGCATTAGCCTCACAGACCTTATTGGAATACGGGTCCTTAAATACCTTAAGGGGGCTCCAGGTCAGGTTTGTTATTTTCTGCGACCAACAATCTTACATTAAATGTTTTTTGTGATTTAGACTGAGGAGGTTGTCGTGCGACAAGAAGATCAGTTACAAGATACTGTGTTTTTCTTGGAAATTCACTCATCTCATGGAAATCCAAGAAACAAACCAATGTTTCAAGATCATCAGCAGAAGCTGAATATCGACCTATAGCCAACACATGTTTGGAGCTGACTTGGTTATGCTTTATACTGTAAGGTTTATATTTATTGGCAATTTTCGTGAACAAAATATCAAATGTAATATAGCATAGGGGTCACCGTTCGATCAATTGATACACGACTAATGAACTCTTCGAACGTGCAATATTCATCAGGTAAAACATTTCATCACGCATACATACTCACACAATTGAACACTACACTTAGTTTGGATTGTATCGAAAGAATATATTGTGCACACCATGTTCGTTCGATCGAGGGTATGGTTAGATCGATCAAGACATGTTCGATCGATCGAGCCTGAATCAACTTCGATCTAGGTTCTCTCTGTTTGGATTAGATCGATCGAGAAATTTGATCGATCGATCGAACCATGTTCGATCGATCGAGACTGGATCAACTTCGATCTAAGTCCTCTCTGTTTGGATTGGATCGATCGAGCGATTGGATCGATCGATCGAACCCTTTTCGATCGATCGAGTATAGAACAACTTCGATCCAGGTTCTCTCTGTTTGAGTTAGATCGATCGAGTTCTGTGTGTCGATCGATCGAGCCGGTATTATAATCCTACTCAAACTCTATTTGTATGTTCGATCCAAATGCTACTTTTACCGATTAGACCCCATTTATTGTCAATAACTGAATCCTTGGTTGAGGTTAATTGTGGTAATTGTAAATCCTGATTAGAGTAGAGTTATGACTTGTTACAAATCCTGTTTGAGCGTGAATTGGACTCTATATATATGAGAGGTGCTTGTGCTTAATTTTCAACCACACAGAAATAAATTTTCATAACTCTGATTGCGCTTTAAAAACTTCTTCTCTTCATCTTTCAATTTTAAGCGCTTTGATCTTTTTAATTGTTCAAACATATAGTGTGGTTATGTTTGAATAATTCATGCACCTAATTGTTTCTTCGTGATATTTGTTTTGCATGTTCTAGAGTTTGTCTGCTGATCTGTTTGTGCATCTTTTGGTATTGAATCTGCTCTAGGACACGTTTTGCATTTGTGCTACTTGTGCTAATCTTTCAGGTACTGTTGGTGACGTGTTCGGTGTTTCGTGTGACTCGAAACTACCGAATTTGACGGGTTCGATTGGTCTTGTGTGACTCAAGAAGATTGGAACGTTGGTCCGGATCCAGACATCTAGCTATTGGAGGCTGTGAAAGGAGCGACGGCTCGTAAGTAAATTACATAGGGGGGCTTTATCTGTGACGGGTAGTTTAAGACCTAGCCTTGTAATTGAACATTA
Source organism: Elaeagnus macrophylla (assembly GCA_029378325.1). Classification (NCBI taxonomy): domain Eukaryota; kingdom Viridiplantae; phylum Streptophyta; class Magnoliopsida; order Rosales; family Elaeagnaceae; genus Elaeagnus; species Elaeagnus macrophylla. The sequence continues at coordinate 30,568,560 of CM055642.1, forward strand.
TTTTCATAGTGGATAGTTAGGTGGTCCGGTGGTCCGGTGGTTTTCCTCTTAGGTCATTGTTGTGGCCTAGGTTGTTTCCACCTAAAAATTTCGTGTGTCGTTTATTAATTCCGCATTTTAATGTCATACGTGATTGCATGTGAAGCCGTTGTGTTTAGGTAAAATAATTAAAAAAGTTATTAAATCTGAAAATAACCTATTCACCCCCCCCCCTCTAGGCTTATTTGGTCCGTAACTAAAACTTTCAATTGGTATCAGAGTGGGTCACTAGATATACTTAGTGTTTGCCTAGGACCTTGTTATGGATCATTTGAGAGAGGGTTCTTCTACAACCCGTCCACCTTACTTTGATGGTTCTAACTACCCATATTGGAAGGCTCGTATGAGAGCCTTTCTGCGCTCCTTAGATGAATGTGTTTGGAATTCTGTGATTTATGGTTGGGAGCCACCTAGGGTTACCAAGGATAGTGTAGTCACACTTAAACCTAGGAATGACTGGACCATTGAAGATAAAACTGGTAGTGGCTGGAATCAAAAGGGGATCAATGCTATTTTTAGTGCTGTATCTCCTGATGAATTTCGACGTATTTCGGATGTTGAAACTGCTAAGGCTGCTTGGGACACTTTAGAGGTTGCTCATGAGGGCACGTCCCAAGTTAAACGAACAAAACTACGCATGCTAGCTACAAAATTAGAAAATCTTAGAATGGAGGAAGATGAAACCTTTTCTGAATTCTATGCAAAATTATGTGATATTGCTAACTCATCTTCAAATCTTGGAGAGAAAATTGATGAACGCAGGTTGGTTCGTAAGGTCTTGTGCTCCCTACCAGATCGATTCCAAGTGAAAGTCACTGCAATTGAGGAAAGCAAAGACATTGACACCATCAAAATTGAGGAACTTGTTGGATCAATCCAAACCTTTGAGATGAATCTGCGAACACCAAAAAGGAACAAGGGAGTGGCATTCAAGACAACGAACAAAGATGATGATAACAGTGATGGTTCCATGGATGATGAAGAACTTGTCTATTTGGCCAGAAAATTCAAAAAGATGTTCAACAAGAGAAATCTGCAAAATAAAAATCAATCCAGTCGCACCAAAGAATACAAGTCAAAAGAATTTAAGCCCATTAATTCTGATGGTAAGAAACCTAAACTCACTGGACCTCAATGTTTTGAATGCAATGGTATTGGTCACTTTGCAGCTGAGTGCGCCAATAAGAAGAAGAAAACTGGTAAGGCCTTCAATGCTACTCTTAGTGATTCAGAAAGTGATCAAGCAAGTGATTCAGATGCTTGTGACACCAACTACCGAGCCTTTATTGCAACTATTGATGGATACTCCAATAAATCTGATTCTGAATCTGATTCTGACAATGAGGGAAGTAAATCTAACTCTATCCTCTCTAAATTTAATGCTAACAGTTTTGAGGAATTATTTCTTGATTTGATTAATTGCAAGAAAGAAAAAGATAAACTTCTTATATCTGTCACAAAACTGAATGACAAAATCAAATCTCAAGACATTAATTTATCAATTCTGGAAAAAGAGAAAGGTGAACTGTCTGAGCATATTAATCAGTTGAGTTTAAGTCTTGCAGGGATCAAACAAGAAAATTCACAGCTTGTGCAGGAATTAAAGCAGTCAAAGGAAACTGTGAAAAAGCTGACAATTGGAGCTGAAAGATTAAACAAAGTACTTGATCTCGGAAAGCCCTTTGGAGACAAGAGAGGATTAGGCTATATGGATGAAAACACTACACCATCATCATCAAAAACAGAGTTTGTTAAATCATCTAAACCTTCCTCTTCACAAAATGTCCACATGACACAAGCACCTACAGTTAAATTTATTCCTATCTGTCATCATTGTGGTAGAAAGGGACACATTAGACCTAAGTGCAGAATACTGTTGAATTCTAATTGGAATTATCATAACATGCATGGATCATACTATATGAAATATAACTATGCTCACTTATATAGATCATGAACCAAGCATATGAGAACACAGTTTGATCCCTCTAGGACACGTGAATTAGAAACATCAATACCCCCCCAAATAAAACAAGCCAAAATTAAGAAGGGTTGGGTCAAGAAATCTGAAATACACTGTTTTGTAGCTCACATAGCATTTAAGGCTAAATCTACCACTGCATGGTACTTTGATAGTGGATGCTCTAGACACATGACAGGTGATCGTTCCCTTTTTAAAACATTTGAAGATTATAATGAAGGAACAGTTACTTTCGGTGATGGTAAAAAATCCAAAATTCTGGGAAAAGGAACAATACAATTAGATGGCATACCTGAACTAGATAATGTTTTATTTGTTGATGGACTAAAGGCAAACCTAATAAGCATCAGTCAAATCTGTGATAAAAACTATAGTGTGCAGTTTACCAACAACCATTGCATTGTAACTGATCTTAATGGTAATTGCTTGCTTAAAGGAACTAGATCTCATGACAATTGTTACTGCATTGATATATCACCCACTGTTACTTGCAATCTTGCTCATAATGATTCTATAACTGTTTGGCACCAAAAGATGGGACATATAAATTTCAGTGATTTGGTGAATTTGAGTAAAAAGGAAATTGTGCGTGGGATACCTAAGCTTTCTGAAAATGACAAAATATTTTGTGGACCATGCCAACTTGGCAAACAGACTCGTAATCCTCATAAGAAACTTAAAAGAATTAATACAAGCAGGATACTTGAGTTGATTCATATTGACTTAATGGGTCCTATGAGAACCGAAAGTTTGGGTGGTAAGAAATACATTATTGTTACTGTTGATGATTATTCACGTTACACTTGGGTAAATTTTCTGAGAGAAAAATCTGATGCATTTGATGTCTTTAGTTCTTTTTGTCTCAAAGTGCAGGTTGAAACAGGAAATCATATAAGCAACATCATGAGACTAAGGACCGATCATGGAAAGGAATTTGAAAATACCAAATTTGCTAAATTTTGCAAGGAGCATGGAATCAATCATGAATTTTCAGCACCAATCACCCCTCAACAAAATGGTGTAGTTGAAAGAAAGAATAGAGTGATACAAGAGATGGCTCGTGTTCTTCTACATGCAAAGGAAATCTCAAAAAAATTCTGGGCTGAAGCAGTAAGTAATGCATGCTATCTCATGAATCGTGTCTATCTACGCCCAGGTACGAATAAAACTCCGTATGAGATATGGAAAGGTAAGAAACCAAACTTAAAACATCTGCATGTATTTGGTAGTAAATGTTACATTCTCAGAGATCGTGAACAATTAGGTAAGTTCGATACTAGGAGTGACGAAAGTATATTTCTTGGTTACTCTTTGACTAGTCGTGCTTTTAGAGTCTTTAACTTGAGAACTAACACAATGATGGAATCTATTAATGTGACTATTGATGATGCAGGTACTACTAATCAATTGGAAACTATGCAGGATGAAGAATTAGATATTGAAGTACCTAATGATCAACAAAAAGATAAAACTACCAAAACAGAGATTAAGTGCACTGATTTAAAGGATGAAACAATTTCAAATTATCTCATACAAAGACCAACACGTACCTCCAAGAACCATCCTGTTGAAAACATCATTGGTGACCCTAATGCGAGCATGGTAACTAGAAGACGTCAGGTAAGTGAGATAACCTATCTTTGTTATATTTCACAAATAGAGCCTAAAAATGTGGATGATGCATTAAAAGATGAGTATTGGATAAATGCCATGCAGGAAGAATTATTGCAATTTACAAAAAATGATGTATGGACTTTAGTGCCTAGACCACATGACAAAAACATCATAGGAACCAAATGGGTTTTCAAAAACAAATCTGATGAACATGATGTAGTAATTAGAAACAAAGCTAGGTTAGTTGCTCAAGGATACAAACAAGTTGAAGGAATCGATTTTGATGAAACTTTTGCTCCCGTAGCTAGATTAGAATCAATAAGGATCCTACTTGCCATTGCTTGTTACATGAAATTCAAACTTTATCAAATGGATGTAAAATCTGCGTTTCTAAATGGTTTTTTGAATGAAAAGGTATTTGTAGAACAACCTAAAGGCTTTATCGATCCAAATTTTCCAAAGCATGTTTATAAACTCAATAAGGCTCTCTATGGTCTAAAACAAGCTCCTAGAGCTTGGTATGAGAGGCTTACAACTTACCTCTTAGACAATGATTTTGTTCGAGGGGGAGTTGATAAAACTCTCTTTATTAAGAGTGCCAAGGAGGATATTTTCATAGCTCAAATATATGTGGACGATATAGTGTTCGGGTCAACATCCACATCACTTGTTGAAAACTTTGTTCATGTAATGTCTTCTGAATTTGAAATGTCTATGATGGGTGAACTTACATTTTTTCTTGGTTTGCAAATTAATCAAACAAACGATGGAATATTTATCTCTCAAACCAAGTATGCATGTAACTTGATTAAGAAATTTGGACTTGAGTCAAGTAAACACCTGAGAACTCCAATAAGTACAAGCACAAAAATTTCAAAGGACGAATCAGGTAAAATCGTTGACCAAACACTCTATAGGAGCATGATAGGGAGTTTACTATATCTCACAGCTAGTAGACCAGATATTTGTTATAGTGTTGGTGTGTGTGCACATTATCAATCCGATCCTAAGGAATCACACATAGAACATGTTAAAAGGATTATCAGGTATGTTTCTGGAACTAAAAACTTTGGAATATGGTTTACTAATGACACAACTTGTGAGATCAGTGGATATACAGATGCAGATTGGGCAGGAAGCCAAGATGAAAGAAAAAGCACCTCAGGTGGTTGCTTTTACATTGGCAATAACCTCGTATCCTGGCACAGCAAGAAACAAAACTCAATATCTTTATCCACTGCTGAGGCCGAATATATCGCAGCAGGTAGCTCATGCACACAACTTCTATGGATGAAAAATATACTACATGAGTACGGTTTTAAGCAAGGTATCATTCCTCTATACTGTGATAACACGAGTGCCATTTGCATATCTAAGAATCCTATTCTTCATTCCCGAACAAAGCACATAGACATCAGACATCAGACATCATTTTATTAGAGAACTTGTTGAGGAAAAGGTTTTGACACTTGAATTTCTCCCCACTGAAAGACAATTGGCTGACATGTTCACTAAGGCACTTGACACACAAAGATTTGAAACACTTAGAAATGCCTTAAGAATTTATCAAATAGAGTAATTTTTTTTAAAAACATAAAAAAAATATATATATATATAGATTCATGTAATACTCACACACACAACCTATTTTTAACTTCATCTTTACTCTATCATTCTAACATGTTAACACATCCTCTTTATTCACTTATAATGATCATGTTGCATGAACTTATTCACACACTCACTGAACACACATGCATGTTATCTTTGAGATCTATGATAAACTTTGAAAAACTCGTATCGTAAAAATTACCTAGTTATGAGAGGGCTACCTACTGTGATGTGTGCAGCTACCGTAGTGAGAGGAGAGGGCTACCTCACAACTAGTGTGAAAGTCATCATACTAGGTTTATGGCTTGTGCAAAATAAAAATAACTATCTCTGCACAAAAAGAATTAGCCAAAAGAAATAAAAAAAAAAAGAAGGAAAACAAAACAAACAAAAAATTATTCAGTTCTTTTTCTTTTGATATGATTTCTCTCATGTTCCATCATAGATACCTTATTTAACTTACTTGTGGAGTTCCAATATTCAAATCATTCTAAGTGCATCTAACATGTCATTATCGGTATTAAAGCGTTTGTGTTATTTTTTTTTATTTGAACTATTTTTAGTTGATTATTTGTTGTGTGTTTGCTGATTATTATGTGAGTTTATTAAAAAAATAAAAAAAAAGGGGCTTGAATGTCGATCGATCGACAACGAACTCGATCGATCTATGTTGAATATAGATCGATCGAGGGAATATTCGATCGATCGACTGTGTTCAGTTTAAATACCCCCACGGTTTCTTCCCCCCCACTTTCACGAACTCAACCATTTCTCTCGCCATTTTTTCAAAAAATCGATCAAAATCGCTCCTTTTTGCTCCCATAGCATTCCAAACTTGATTTACAACAACAATCCAACATCAAACTTCATCAAAAATCCATCTTTTTCAAAAACAAAAATTCAAATTTCAAAAATTTTCCTTTCCCACCAACCAAACACTCCTTCCAACCTCTTTTAGTGAAAATGGCATCCCGAAGACGCGCTCTTCCACATGGTGCACCAACATCATACAGTTCCCAATGGTGGACCAAGGAATCACAAGTAAGGTATCGTAACACATTTTCTAAACGCCCCATTTTACTTGAGCGTGGTGTAAACTGGAATGATGTGCATGAAGTAGGGGTTACTAGGGTGATACGAAATCTCGGGTGGGAGTCTTTATTTACTCCGAAGAAAATGTGCTGTCCTGCTTTAGTTAGAGAATTATATGCCAATGTGGATTTGGGAATTAGAAATACTGGACCAATGTGCTATAAAGTGTTCATTCAAAATAAGATTTTAGATATCACTCCTGACTCAATTGATGAATTTCTTGGAATTACTAATTTGGGTGAATCCGATTTTGATTTTGGGAAGTTTGACGTATCTAATGAGGACTTATTGACTGAATTGACGGGGTCACCTGATTCCGGGATAAATCTCAAAGGTCTTTATATACCCGGTGAATTCAAGCCGTTCTACCGCATCCTAAATTGAATGGTGTGTACCAACTTACTCCCTACCAACCACCCTGCTGAAATTGGTTATCAACACGCCAAAATCCTCTACTGTATTGGCAAAGGGATTGCATTTGATGTTGGCATCATTATCTTGGATGAGTTTTTGACCCAAGCTGCGATTACAAATCCTAGGATCGGGTTACCCTATGGTTGTCTGCTGACTAATCTGGTTATATCTATTGGGGTTGAACCGACACCGGATAGTGCAACGGTTAAGCATATGGGAGATATAGGTAGAGGTACAGTCTCTCGGTCTTCGGCTCACACTGCGAAGAAACATAAGAGATCAGAGGCTGGAACAAGCGGGGCTACTGTGGCAGAATTATTGGGGGATGACGACATTGAACCCCCCACTGAACCATCTCTTTCCCGTCAGGAAGTGTTTAAAAATGACATGGTCACGAGAATGGAAGCTCTTTCCAACCAAATGGGTGCCATGCATACCCTCTACGAGGGATTGAGTCATAGGGTCAATGAGATGGATGAAAGGCAACATGGCATACGCACCGACGTCACTGCCATCCTTACTATGGTTCGGGATCTACACAATCAACGACAGCCTCCTCCCAATGAGGACGACCAGTAGTCCAACCCCGAGAATTCCTGTTTTCATTTTTTTTTTTTTTTCTGTTTTCATTTTTTTTTTTCTCTGTTTTCATTTTTTTTGGTTATGTTATCTGGATGTTTTATGATCTTTAAGTGTTTTTGGATTCTAATGGCATATTTTTACTAACACGCTTGGGTGTTTGTCCTTTTCGTATGTCAAAAAGGGGGAGAAAAAGCGACATGAGACATGAGTATGATACAAACGGTAATGTCATGTTTAGGGGGAGCACATTAAGGGGGAGCTTTATTTTCATAAATTTTCATTACATACACTCAACTAACATACTGACAATGGGTCTTGAGCCCAAGCTGCTTGATTATTTTTGTTTCTTTTTCAGTGTATTAATCATACAAGATGGCTCCACCGGATCATAGATAGCTCCACTATTGAATTTTTAAAAAAATTGTAATTTATGAGCGTTTTGAGAGTTATGTAGTGAGCGACGAATTTTGTCACACGAAAATGCCAAAGGGGGAGATTGTAAGGTTTATATTTATTGGCAATTTTCGTGAACAAAATATCAAATGTAATCTAGTATAGGGGTCACCGTTCGAGCAATTGATACACGACTAATGAACTCTTCGAACGTGCAATATTCATCAGGTAAAACATTTCATCATGCATACATACTCACACAATTGAACACTACACTTAGTTTGGATTGTATCGAAAGAATATATTGTGCACACCATGTTCGATCGATCGAGGGTATGGTTAGATCGATCGAGACATGTTCGATCGATCGAGCCTGGATCAACTTCGATCTAGGTTCTCTCTATTTGGATTAGATCGATCGAGAAATTTGATCGATCGATCGAACCATGTTCGATCGATCGAGACTGGATCAACTTCGATCTAAGTCCTCTCTGTTTGGACTGGATCGATCGAGCGATTGGATCGATCGATCGAACCCTTTTCGATCGATCGAGTATAGAACAACTTCGATCCAAGTTCTCTCTGTTTGAGTTAGATCGATCGAGTTCTGTGTGTCGATCGATCGAGAAGGTCTCGATCGATCGATACAGTCTATCGATCGATCGAGCCGGTATTATAATCCTACTCAAACTCTATTTGTATGTTCGATCCAAATGCTACTTTTACCGATTAGACCCCATTTATTGTCAATAACTGAATCCTTGGTTGAGGTTAATTGTGGTAATTGTAAATCCTGATTAGTGTAGAGTTATGACTTGTTACAAATCCTGTTTGAGCGTGAATTGGACTCTATATATATGAGAGGTGCTTGTGCTTAATTTTCAACCACACAGAAATAAATTTTCATAACTCTGATTGCGCTTTAAAAACTTCTTCTCTTCATCTTTCAATTTTAAGCGCTTTGATCTTTTTAATTGTTCAAACATATAGTGTGGTTATGTTTGAATAATTCATGCACCTAATTGTTTCTTCGTGATATTTGTTTTGCATGTTCTAGAGTTTGCCTGCTGATCTGTTTGTGCATCTTTTGGTATTGAATCTGCTCTAGGACACGTTTTGCATTTGTGCTACTTGTGCTAATCTTTCAGGTACTGTTGGTGACGTGTTCGGTGTTTCGTGTGACTCGAAACTACCGAATTTGACGGGTTCGATTGTTCTTGTGTGACTCAAGAAGATCGGAACGTTGGTCCGGATCCAGACATCTAGCTATTGGAGGCTGTGAAAGGAGCGACGGCTCGTAAGTAAATTACATAGGGGGGCTTTATCTGTGACGGGTAGTTTAAGACCTAGCCTTGTAATTGAACATTATTTTCATAGTGGATAGTTAGGTGGTCCGGTGGACCGGTGGTTTTCCTCTTAGGTCATTGTTGTGGCCTAGGTTGTTTCCACCTAAAAATTTCGTGTGTCGTTTATTAATTCCGCATTTTAATTTCATACGTGATTGCATGTGAAGCCGTTGTGTTTAGGTAAAATAATTAAAAAAGTTATTAAATCTGAAAATAACCTATTCACCCCCCCTCTAGGCTTATTTGGTCTGTAACTAAAACTTTCATATACTATAGGATTTAAAAGTCCCACAGATAGCTCCTGCACCATTGTTTTGTGATAATCAGTCAGCTTTGTATATTGCTGCTAATCTTGTTTTTCATGAGTGTATAAAGCACATCGAAATTGATTGTCATATAGTTTGAGAAAAACTACAAGCTGGAATAATTAGTCCATCTTATGTACCTACACGCTTCCAATTGGCAGATATTTTTACAAAGGCCTTAGGGAAGGATCAGCTTATGACATTGCGCGACAAGTTGGGACTTCACGATATTCACTCTCCAACTTGAGGGGGAAATATCTTTGTAAATATTCATAATATCTTTACTTACCATAATATCTTTGTAAATATTCATAATATCTTTACTTGCCAAACTAGAGTAGATCAAATCCCACTAATATTGGATCACATCTTCAGCCTTAATGATAGGGCTAGCTATTATTTGTATATATATTGTACTATGTAACATTTGCAATATACATATTACATTCAACAATTTATTTTCTCAAGAGTATTCAAAAGTAGTGAGTAGGGGTGACAATTCGTACATGCTAGGCTAATTTGAATTAGTACGAATTTAATTTATATCATGAACTGTCAACCCTAATTCTAATTGAATTTAATTCGTATTATGACTACCAACCCTAACTCAAACCCAAAAAATTCGAACTGCTCAAACTAGTCCAAATTGACCGAAATTTTTATTTACATATATTAATTAGTCTTTTTTACCTTATTTAATCCAAAATTAATTGAAAATATTATAAATTTTCTTATAATTTTTAATCTAATAAGAATAATAAAAGATTTGAACCAAATTTAATACATTATAATAATATTAAATATACAAATAAAAATTTTGTTATTAAAAGGTAAAAGCTTCAAAGTCATAATTATATTACAAAATAGCTCAATAAACTAATACTTAAAATTAAAGTAAATAAATATTATAGACTTAAACTTCATATGATAGTGATTAATGATAACATAATATATTTGCACATTATTAGTAAGAAAAATTAGCAAATTTTTTATAACACGAATTAACATATTCAACTTGTAAAAAAAAAAAAATAATAATAATATATAATAATAATTATAATAATTTTTTGTTTTCGTATTATCGATCTGGTCCTAACCCAATCCTAATTTTTTCGTGTTATTTGTTCTGGCCCAAATTAGACCCAAATTTAATTAATTTCGTGTTTGGTTTGTATTTTTTAATTCATATTTGATTTAGACAATTGTATTATAGCACAAATTGCCACTCCTAGTGAGGGGTTAAAAATGAAACAACTCTTTGAAAGGAATCATCTCACTCAACATTCTATTTTAAATTTATACAAATAGCAAAAATGGTGGAATTAGTCCAATAATTATTGCAAAATATCCGATTAGCTATTAGTTGACGATGAAGCTATTTGTAAGACAAATAACAAAAGTGATGAGCCTAGAATACAAGCAATAGGAAATTGAATTACAATTTGCTCTACATTGGTATTAACATAGTGTGGGAGCCTTCTGTCCTAAGAAAATAGACTATAAGTCACATAAAAGCTGTCATAGTTATTGTTAAATTAAAGAGAATCAAGAGATCAAAACACTAGATCATAAAAATCATAATGAACCTGAAAAAATTTGGTCATAATAATCCTACAAGATGATATAACATTTTATACCTTGAAATGCTCACTTTGTAATTTAACACGGACTCCAATCTGAATCCCTAGAAGCAATCATGCTTTCCCCAACAGTGCTTATGGACTCTGCACACGAACATATTAAGGTAGGATCTCCAGGGGAAAGTTTTTCATTACCTTCCCCATTAATCCCTGCTTCTTCCCCAACTGATTTCAATCCATCTTCCTCATCTGATAAGAACCTGCAGCAATCAGACTCATTCATTTCATGAATTCGACTCACTGAGTCTGAATCTTCTTCTCTCCATGATATCTTCATCTGGGATTGTGAAATGTTCTCCATTGTACAACTTGAATTCCATGAAGCTTTATCATTCACTGCTCGCTGAAATTGGGTAAGGTCAATTGAATTGAAAGATGTGGTTAGAGATTCAAAATTGAAACTTGAGTCACTTGGCCTGCCAATTGATGATGCATGGCTGTTAGGAGGAGACAAACTCGTCATTTTAATACCTTCTATGGGAATATTGAATTCATAATCAAATGGTTGCCTTCTTATTATAATCTCTACTTAGCCATGAAAAGCTAACAAACCTATCTGTACTTGAGTCTGATTGAGGGGTACGAATAACATTTCCACTACTCAATGAATCTAAAGAGAAGGGAGAAACCATCTTATCAAAAGGTTTTAAGGATTCTTGAGAACCCAAAAGTCCAGGAGAACAAGAAATGGTGGAATCTGCAGGACTCTGAAGTCTACACGAATCATTTTCAAAACATTCATCATTTCTATTACTTCCTTTGGGTGACAAATGCCAGTGCATTGAAGCCTCAGTCGGCATAGGAACCATAGAAACATCAAAGTCGGTATTAACTCTATTAACATTTCCACTATTGCAATCCCCAAAATCAAAACCACCCAAAACTTCACCTTTACCAAAGACAATGTTATTGTCTCCTATAGCGAGAATTCCTCTAGATCGACACTTCCTCTTGTCAGTGATCCCAGAAACAACATGACCAGCCCCATAACAAGCTGGTGTTGCAGTCGTAGACACTATAGATGAATCACATTGTATTTCGGGTGACAGAGAGGCCTGAGCAGGAGGAGTTTTAGTAAGGCCTTTACCTGAGTTTTCTTCTAGAGTATTCTCATCTGACAAAGTCTGTTTCTTACTTAAAGGCGTGGAATTTCCATCAAGACCATCATTACCACATGATTTGAGCTCCTTCAGCTTGCTTGTAACTCTTTTCAAATCAGACTGAGATCTTGACTCATGCCCAGATCCAAAGGCACTAGACCGCATTTGGTAGAGACAATAGGTATGATTAGGCTTGGAAGCACTTGGTTTTTCTGGGTTTTCAAGAAGACGCTCAATCGGAACTGATTTGGGGTTATCAAGATGAATATAAGGTAGGGCTTTTGAACAACTATGAGGAGTTTGACGGTGAAATAACCTGAGGCAACCTCGTTGCGTTTTCACAGAAGAAGAAGAAGAAGAATAAGTTGCCTTACTGCAATTTCTGTTGATGGTGGTGGGTTTGACGTGGTTGCCACTGAAATCCTGCAACTGGTTATGGGGGTTCGCTTTCGGATCAAACTTAGTTTTCTTTTTCTTCTTGTTATTGTTGTTGTTCGTCCGATGGTTTGAGGATGACCATGGACGGTTCATGGCTATTGTTTGTGGGACACTTGAAGAAGAGAGGGCTTGCAGGAAGAGAGATCTGGTACTGTTCTCTATTGCGAGGTAAAATGATTTTAAACTTGAAAGACCATAGAGTGATTGGATGACGGCAGTGTGAAAAACCAACTTTAACCCCACCATTTTACGAATAATTGCTGAAATGCCATTACTGTTACCTAAAATACATTATCAGACTCGGATGACGTAGATGAGATCAGTTTTTCCTGATCAATTAACAACTGATCTGAAGTCCTGAGCCATGGAATCTACTGGATCTGAGACGAAGAAGATCATCATCGACACAGATCCTGGCATCGGTAAGTCCAATTTTCAATGAATGAAGAATGGGATTCTCTTTTTGGTAATTTTTTGTTCTGGTCAATCCGAAAGCCAATTCCTAAAATAGATGGAAAAAGGAAAAATCTGAACGGAAAGTCTGCAACAACAAAAACGTAGAAGCAATCTGATTTACTTCTTTGCTTCACTTAAGAAAAAATAATAATAATCTTCTTCAGCCTTGGCTTCTGTAACGTAATCTAGAGGTTATTGGACTCAGAATTGAGATTGGTGGATTAATCACTTGTAGAGTTCTTTCATGAATCTGGGATCATTTATCTTTCCCTTGTTATGGAGGTTACTATTTAAGTTTCTTATATGCCATTTGATTCAAGAAAACTGAAAACTGTTATATTTTCATATATACATATCTATTTACTGCATAATGGATTTTTTTTTTTTTTGGGCCAAAGAATGTATTCTGAAATTAATAGGAGCAGTCTCAGGTTTGGTAACAGCAAATGAAGCCTTTTACAAAGCTAGAAACGAGAGAGAAGCACGAGTAACAAACAGAGAATGAAAGAAAATGAATCTTTCTCAATAACAAGTTTACTGTTACATCAATCAATTTATACTTAGATTTAGTTACAAGCAAGCAATAATAGATAATTGACACATGTACAATGTACAATCTTCCTAACAACCTACTTTACTACCTAAGACACCTAGAGTAGGTTTTTTTTTTTTTTTAATACCTTTTTCTATTATGTCTCTTTGAGTCTCTTGAGATAAGATGGTCTTCTATTAAGCATTGGATTGCCCTTTGTGAATATACATAGTCAAGGATTGACAAGATAAAAACCAGCCAAGCATGGAATCCTTGCCCATGAACAAACATCGTAGATGGTACCTACTACTAGTTAACATTTCTAGCTGTCCAGAGCCTGCATATATGGTGGTGATTTGTTGACGGATACTAAATTTACGAAATTCTTTGAAAATCTCGATTTTTTTTTATCATGTGGTTACCCTCTGATAAAGGACGTACAAGCCTCCATGGGATTCTGCACTTAATGTGATATTTTATTTTAACTTTCCTCGTTTATTTGTTGGCCATTTAAAATCTCATTAAATCTCAAGTTATTATTATGGTTCTTCTTGGTATTGGATCTGAGTCTTAAGTTAATTGATGCAAGCAGATGATGCAATGGCTATCTTTGTGGCACTAAGATCTCCTGAGGTGGAAGTGATTGGGCTTACAACTATTTATGGGAACGTTTATACCACTCTCGCCACAAGAAATGCCTTGCATTTGGTACATGCTTTCCTCACTGAACTTTAATATTTTTCTTTAGGTTGGATCTCTCATTGTGTATACACTATATAGGTTTTTGGTAAATTATTTTTTATGGTTTTGTGTCTAATTCTCTCTCCATCTTTGTGTCGTGATTTAGCTGGAGATTGCTGAAAGAACTGATATCCCAGTGGCTGAAGGATCTCATGTCACAATCACTGTATCTTTCTGTGTCTTGTTCATTAGCAATCTAACTTTTGTTTCCCATTTTATTTTTGCACTTGAAAACAATAATTGAAACCCATTTGTATACATCTTCAATTTTTTACCCTGTCAATATTGTTGTTCAATTAATTGAATTTCTGTTAGAAAGGTTCAAAACTTCGAATTGCTGATTTTGTTCATGGTGTGGATGGGCTTGGTAACCAAAATTTTCCTCCACCAAAAGGAAAGCCAATTGAGCAGTCTGCGGCCACTTTTCTGGTCGAACAAGCAAATCTTTACCCTGGAGAAGTCACAGTGGTAGCACTGGGCCCACTTACAAACATTGCACTGGTCAGACATTTAATCATCTGTAAGGTGGTTTTATTTTGACATCCCCTTATATTATGTTTTTACATAGTAGCCAATGATACAGGCCATTCAACTCGATCCAGCATTTTTAAAGAGTATCAAGCAGATTGTTATTTTAGGTGGTGCCTTTGCAGTGAATGGGAATGTGAATCCAGCTGCAGAGGCCAATGTAAGTTGTCCATGATCTTTGTATGAGATCTATTGCTTCCAAGTTTGAACTCATAAAATATACATAGTTAAGGAACCAAAAATAAAGTATAAACAAACAACAAAAAAGGAACCAATTATATTTCTCTGTCATTCTTGCAAGCCTGTTGTTGAAGTGGGTGATATATAATGATAGTCATCACTCATCCTTGTAGAGTTAGAATACTTGGTCTTGGATGTTACTTTTTCTTCTGGTTGTTTTGCGAGGAGTAGCTTAGCATGGGTTAAAATTCACTAGATTATATTTTTTTAATTTAGGTTGAGAGGACAGCGTTGAATTTTCTCTGTTATTTAAGATGTTTTAGACTTTTGTAATGGACATGCATTGCTAGTGGAATTAAACCAGCAATTGCAATCTGTACAAGTTCCAGTTCCAGAGCTTGTGATAGATGTCATTGTCCTAGGATGTGCCCTCTTTTGGAAGGGAGAATTTAAAGGTGGGTTAAAAAGGGATCTCTCTAACCATTGGGTTTCATCATTAGATCTTTGGTGATCCAGATGCTGCAGATATTGTATTCACCAGTGGAGCAGATATATTGGCTGTAGGGATAAACGTCACTCATCAAGTTATCATGACAGGTAATACTATGGAAATCTTGGGTCTTTTCTTTATAACGATTGTTTTAGAACTTGTATGAAGTTATTAGATATCAAATCTTACAAGCACTTCCTACTAGTACTCAGATAAATCCCTTGAATTTGATCTTGAAGTAATCTGTTTGAGCACCTTCTTTGGTGCGGCTGCTTAAACTTCAAATGCTATAAATGTTTACGATTTTTTTCTTTTTTTAATTACCGTTGTATCATCTGTCATAAACTTATCTGTCTCTGATGGCCTTCCACAATAATTATTTTCAACAAATTTTTTTTTTTTTTTGCTTCTAAAGAAAATATCATATATTTTTTTATATTGATAGACAATGTATAATTTAAGTTGTACTTGTATCTCATTTTGACGAAGTGGCGACATCAAATTTTTTTGGCTAAACAGTTATCTCACATTCTCATGTAACTTTGAGGAGACTTTACAGTATCTGAAGTATTTTTTGAAGCCATCTCTTTTTTTTGTAATCAAAGTGTCTTTCCTCTGTTTTTTTCCCTGTCCTTTCCTTTCCTTTTGAGGTGTATAAACCACCACTTACTCGTACATGCCAATCTTTAATCTTCTTAGTTATTTTACAAAGTTATAAATGTGTTAAGCTCAAATTCACCTTAAAGGTGGTGTTACATATGCAGTTGATAACTTCACCTGCAATTCTATGATTCTATCAGCCCATTTATGCCCCTCAAATTTCCAGAGTCTCTTTTCGATTTATTGGTTAACCCAATGGTTTTCAGATATCAGCACAGGAACATTTAAAATTGGAATCCTATGTGCAAGCTTTAGGGCAATGTTGCAAACAAGTTGCAAAAGTTAAATGATTTAACTTAAACATATATTCATGACTTCAATCGCTAGAAATATCATTCTCTTCTTCTCACTACAATTTTGCTTAACATATAGATGCTGATCGAGACAAGTTGGCAAGTTCAGATGGAAAATTTGCTCAGTATTTGTCCAAAATTTTAGAAGTCTACTTCTCTTATCATCATGAAGCTTATTGCACGAGAGGTTTGTTTACTGACATTGGAATTAGGGAAATTATGGGTTCGAAGAACATTTAACAATTGCAACACTTGTGGTAATTTTGATGTAGGTGTTTACCTTCATGACCCAACAGCCCTTCTTGCAGCTGTTAATCCTTCACTACTCACTTATACAGAGGGTGTCGTTAGAGTGCAGACTAAGGGCATCACAAGGGGACTCACAATATTATATAACCAAAAGAAAAGGTATACTCCTATATCATTTGAAATCAACATGTCAGTTTTTTGTGCTTCAGAACACATGAGAAATAGATCGAATCAACAAAATGAGGGTCCAAAACATTTGGACGATATTTTGTTCCTTGATTCAATTTTAGTTGCTGATTATTATTAAATGAAACAACATGGGTGCAAAATGCGATGGGCAGTGTATAGCGAAGAAATTTGTAACATTAATTCTTTTTATTGAAATTTCATTACTGCTGCAAGTTTTTTAACTCCATTAAGACTACAACAGGATTTGTGCCTTCCTTTTATGATATAGATAATAAACTGTCCGACTTTGATTAAATATTATCTAATAATCATCTGCTACATTCATATTGCTTGATGGATTTTATGTTTAATGTCTCTATTAACTTTTATATTAATCTAAGAGATTGCTGCTGTAGGATGCTCGACTCTAGTTCATTGTTGTGGTGGTGCCAACTTAAAAAAAAATAAAGGGGAAACTCACAATATGTGCGAGATATGAAAAAATTCACAATATAATTTGCGTTAGGCTTATTTTGCAATGTAGATTTTTTGAAACAGTTACACACCTATGCAATATGGTCCCACAGGTGTGTATCTGTTTCCAAAAATCCACCTTGCAAAATAGGCTTAGCCCAAACTGCACTATGAATTTTCGTATATCTCATGCCTATGTTAAGCAACTACCATATGTTACAGAATATAAGGCTTCAAAGAGATATCATTCTTATGTAACGAGTATTGTCTTTCTTCTCTTGGCATATAATTTTACTTTTTAGACTGTATTTGCATGTGCACTCTTGCGTATTCTTTATAGAATTTTGGTTTTTCTCGTAGCATTCATCCCAAGCATGTGGACTTGGATATTTCTAGGAGACTCCATGTTGATTTTTACAAATATATGTTTGTTTCATTTGAATTAATCTAGGTTCGCTGAAGTCACAGAATGGTCGGATAAACCAACAGTGAAGGTGGCTGTCACCGTTGATGCCCCAACTGTTGTGAAATTGGTTATGGAACGGCTCATGGACTTGTGAATTACTGAAAATATAGCTTATTGATAATTGATGATGCTTCGTTTTTCATAGCTTGAACTTTCAAGGTCATCCACACGATTCAAACAAAGGGGGTATAAGCTGCTGCTGGTTGATCCCTGTGTCTTTACCTTTCTTTTGGATTTGTTACGGTTTACCAGTGTGACGCCTTGCATGGTTCAGATCCTAAAGGGATACTACTATATAGCTAATATCTATGTCTGCAATCTTAATGAATTTATTTGCTTTGTTGGAATTGTACTCACCTTTGAAAACTTGTTGGTTGTGATAAAAATTGGGATATAGGGGAGTTGCTGTATGAGTTTGGTATTTGAAAAATAATGGCAATATTTGCCAAATGATATTGATGTCTAATACTGTGAAGGTTGAATACGCAAATGATAATGAGTCAATGACATGAAAAACCATATTCCGTAAAAACATTGGTATACAAATTGAGTGCGCAAAAGATCACGATCACAATTACCTTTAGGAGGATTGCTAAGAATACATAAATTTGTACACATTTTTTCACTCACATTATTTTTTTTGTGACACGTATTAATATTATCTAAAAAAATGAATAATTTTTTTTTCAATTTTTAAGATAATTTTGACACATTGCATGATATAAGAGATAGAAGCGCAAAAATTGGTGCAAATTTAAGTAATATTAGTATTTCTGTTATCTTTATACTTTATTCATGAATTTTTTTTTAAGTGAACAAGAAGTCTCTTTGTAATTAAAAATGTATAGTATTAGTCTTTTGAAATCCTTTGGGACTAATATGCACCACTAAATTATACACTTTTATAAAAATAAGAACTAAAATTCACATATTAAGTAACAAATGAACTTATAACGCACATTTTTAAAAATTTAGGATTTTAAAAAACGAAAGAGTGATTCTATTTTCTCCCCCAAATACCTAACCATATTTGATGGCTATACTTTGTCCATGTGCAACTAAATATAATCACCACATCATGTAAAGCCTTTATTACTATCTTCGCAGAATTTCATTGAAAGAGAGCTACCCACTAGACCCAGATTGACCTTAAGTTATTGCATGAGCTTTGAGTTTATGTCAACCGATGAATTATTTATTATAAGAGTATACTCCCTATCGATGAAATTAATTGCTTTTATAACTAATTTCGAGCATTTGTGTTTTTCAAAAATATTATTGCACTAATTTTGTATTCTATTGGTATAAAGTATCACATTATTACATACTCCAGAATCAATGAATAATTTATCATGTTTGTCAACATCATCCTTTTGGGAGAATTTTATTCATTACTCCTCGAGTAGTGTAGTATTGATGATGTGCAACTACAACGAACTTTCTCAAAAAACACAAGTATCTAATAATTAATTAAAAGAACGAGTAATATAATCAGTGAAGAGTATGTATCAGCTCACATACTGGAGGAGTAATAAACAATATCTCATCCTTGTGTCACCTTCCACTTGCAAGTGACCTCCATCTTCTAAAAGTACCGAGCCCTTTTTATTTTGGTTTTCACATCTATACCTCACATTTAGTGATCAGAGCAATGGGACAATTGAAAAACGCGTTAAGCCTCCCACAAAACTAATGTGTTGTTTTTGTGGTTCCTTTCACCTTTTTTGACTTTTATATAACATGTCTTTGTTTTTCATTTTTCACATCATTACTTGTAAATGTATAAATTGAGCACTTCTGGGTTTATAATTAACAACATAAATTCACAAAGCTAAAGAAATGGCAAGCACTCTCCTAAGATTGCTAGTAATTATTTTATTAGGGTTTTCTCAACTGATGTTCTGCTTAAAAGCTGTCCCAGTTACAAGTATATACACTACTTAACATCTTCAATCTCACTTTTTTTTTTTACCTTTATATTTTTCTTGTTAATTATTCTTCAAATTAATTTTACTCTGTTATATTAGGGAGTAGAAGTCTAATGCATGAGGCCATAATTGATGATCAAGTTTCAGAAAACATGAGCAAAGTGGTAAGAATGGATATAGAACTTCATGATTATCCAGGTTCAGGGCCAATAATCGCCACACTCCAAGGCCATAATTTGGAAGATCATTATGTTTTGGCTGTTAGTTTCTCTCTTGGTATCATCTGTCAGCATGTATTATGTATTATTCATTTAAAAAAAGAAGATAATTTTTCTTTTTATAATAATAACTCAATAATTATGTTAGAGTAATTATAGCTCGGCGACACCAAAATTTAACTGTGAGACATGTAAACTAGTTAGAAGTTCGATTATTAGGATTTGTGAGTTATACATGTAATTTTTTTTCTTTTTTCTTTTTAAAATATAGGGTAACCAATATGTTAGTATGGTGGTTATGCAATTGACTCTGGGACTAGAATCTAGATGTAATTGCTAATAATAAGGATATGATTAAGCTCTAAATATTTTAGAAAATTTATAATTATGAAGCTGTAATAACTTTGATTGTTAATTAATTATATAATGATCGAAAGTCACTTGCAGTAGCATCAAATCAAACCAAATCTCATTTTGTTTTTGATTTATCATCAAATGGCATCCTATTATTTATTATTAAAATATAAATGTTGATGATTAATGCCAATTCTCCCGATTTCTGTATGCGTTAGTGTATTTTTCTCTTATTTAAAAATCACTTGTAGTTCAGGTGGTAAGATTCACAATTCCCCCACCTAGGAACCTAAGTTCGAATCACATCCTAGTGTGTGTGAGTGTATTTTTTTTATTAATAAAAAGAAGAGACTTTTGAACCCTTTTAAAAAAAAAAAAATGTTGATGGTTAATGCCTATAGCTAGACACATGATTTATTTGTAAGCTCGTATGTTCAATAATATCAAACCTCACATGTAAGTATAAATTTAGGGATTTGATTGTAAATGGTATGTGAGAGTATTGAAATATTATTTAAGAAAAAACAGTAAATAATACAAAACACACTGAGTAGTCAAACACGTTAGTGAACCCTATGATGGGAAATAACATTAATATCTTCTATAATTGTATATTCTTTAGTTTCTAGCGCAATTGCTGCATTTTATTAATACTTTTAGAGTAGTGGATTTGGTTTTTTAAATATTACACACCATGTAACCTTTAAATTTTTATTTTTTTTTTAAATATCTTAAAATTAGTAGTATGCTCCAAATAGGCATTGACATTATGTGGTTCCAACTCCGCCAAATATAAATGTGTATATGAGTATCTAATTATTAAAAATATATATCGCACAATAAAAATAACAAAAGTTGGTCAATTAGGATATGGTTGTTTCTACTTCTTAGATCTTGTAAAAGCACTTCTGGAATAAATAAATAAAAAATTATTAAAAGTGCTTTTAAAGCTTAGAAATCACAAATTGTGCAGTTTCTTCCTTCAATGACTTTTTTTAATGCTTTTCGTGTCGGCCAAGATGTTTGTCACTAATTATTCAAAATTTTAAGATAATGAGCGATGAGTTATTGTATATATTCTAGCACTCCCACTTTAACAAGTCACCGATCAGTCCAAAAATTTAAGTTCAACGGGAGGAGTTACAACGTGTAAAAAGCAAGAAAGTTGTTTGTTTTAAATTAGCACATAATTTTAATAATTATTTAATTAAAATATTATTTTTAAATTAATATTTTAGTATCAAAAATATTAAAGTAATATAATTTATCATTCTCTTAAAAATAATATTTTAATTAAAAAATTATTAAAATCATGTATTTTGTCCTTAATTTGCTCCATTTTTTTTAAAATTAAGGGACCAAATGATACTATTTATAATTTAAAGGATTAAATAATAAAATTAATTTAATTTAATGTACCTTTATAATACTTTTATCTTCTAAATAATAAGCATGTTGGGTAAACAACAATACTTGAGCCTTTGTAAATGTCTTATGCGTGGACCTTTTCTTTTTTCCATATTTTTATTGCCTAAGTGGGAGAAAGTGGATAGTTTGTGCTGTGGTAGACATCGATCTACTTTTCCACTTTCAGTGAAATTCACTCAGAAACCGAAAAGAGCATTGTTATATTTACCATTATTATATATAATAACAATAATTTTGCCACCACTTAGTGAAAGATAATGATTAAATATTAGGATCGGTAATCGTAATATTTTGTGTTGTATTCGTTCGTATTATTTATGTTGAATTTTTGTATTAGTTGACACATTAAAAAATTTACTTGAATTTTTTTTGTATTGCCTATTTATAATAGTTAAAAAATAACAAAATTTTCAAGAACATTAAAAAATTATTGATCAATTCTTATTAAAAAAAATTCATATTATAACGTGTTCAAATCGTGTTATTAAATTATATCAAAAATTACCACCTCAATTAAATATATATAATTTACGGATATGATCGGTGATAGTAAATCTTACAATTTACATAATTATGTAAAAAAAAAAAAAATTAGTTTCTTTCTTTTTTGTTTTGAATAAGTAAAAAGACAAATAATCATCAACTTTTTCTTTAATTTTTCTTATATCTTTTCGGCTATTATTAAGTTATAAATTTTATAAATTATCTTTAGATAATAATAATTATAAAATTGATAAAAATAAAAATAAAAAATTTAAAATTTAAAATTTGATTATTTGTTTTTATACTGTTACTTTTCATAACAAAAAAATAAAAGAAAAATAACAAAATTAGTACCTCTTAAAACTTGTAATAATAAAACTAACACTCATTGTATTCAAACTTATATTTTCACAATTAAAAAAATGACTAATATATCATTTTTTTTAACATCCATTCAATTAGAATTGAACGACAATAATTGAGACTCGTTTAATATTTTAGGTTCAATATTATTGGAATGCTAGTTTTATTACTATAAATTTTATGGGTGTTGTTTTTAGTAATTTTTCAAAAATAAACTGCAACAAAAAATTAATGAAATGACTAAACTGATTTAACTAACATAAATAAGAAGTCCGGAGTGAATTTGTCTTTATAAAAACTTATCTTGGTTGTAATTGTGTGTAGTGGAAGGCCAAAATGCTTAATAATTTAGTTCTAAAATAATATATCATCTTGTATAGAAGTGTGTACGTATTTTATTTATATACTCTTCATAAATTATAATATATTATATACGATTAATATATTATTTTATTATTAATTTAATTATGTACCTATTTCGCATGTTATTAGCCTTGGGCAATCAAAACTTTTAACATAGTAGTGTAAAAGGTCGGAACAATTCACAAATCACAATCATAGTTCACAGATATAATTACTCAATTAAAAAAAAAAAAAAAGTACATAATGTTCATAATGAACTTGAAAGAAAAGCACAGTATTAATCCCTTGGATTGGATCACAAATCACAAGACACTAAACACAAACAAAAATAGTCTATATACATATATATATATATATATATATAGCTAGGGACACAATCTCATAAAATAATGCACTCGAAAAGAGTTACATATATCTGTGGATATAAAATAACAAAGTTTTTGTGTATGGAAAATTTATAGAAATAATTATTAATAAAAAATTAATCCTGACCATCAGATTCAGCTGGGGAAGGGGCAATAGAAGGTGGTTGAGAAGGAGCATTATCATCAACACGGAGAAAACCAAGTTTCTTGATGATCTCATTGGCAATAATCTGATTGGCACTATCTGAAGGGTGGTACTCATCCCAAAACACATACTTGCTTCTATCTTTACACAAACTTGATGCTGGCACACATGTTAGTGCCGGTCTTATTCTTCCAAATGAGCAACAAGGTGATTCAGAATTTTCAAATCCTACATACACACAAAATTAATATTTGACCAATAATTATTACTGTAACACACCAAAAATGACACGACTTACCGTACTTGGTTGGATTGGTAATGACATCATTTACAACATCATAAGCATCCCCAAATTTATAGCTTGCATTGGGAAGTCTACGTGACAAATCCTGTAATATAGTGTTAGTAGCTTTGTTGAAGCTGAGAGCTAACTTATTGGATCTCTCTTGGCAACCACCAGATGAACTTAGAACTCTTTGTAGTGGTATGCAACCCATTGGTCCTAGCCCAAATACTACCAGATTTCTTGCTCCTAAGCTGTGCAATAGCTGCACGTAATTTTATTAAATATAAGTACAATCGAATTTATAAAATTGTATTCAATAACAAATAAATAAATAAAATATTATGTCGAACACACGAAAAAGACTGCATTAACCTTAAGTTGTGAGTGTAGTGTTTCCGTTAAGTAGCTAATGAAAGTTTGATCATTGTAGGTCCAAGAGTCACGATAGACAGGCATCAAGTAATTGTTAATGAAGTCATTACTCCCCAAAGCAACCACATAACGACCGTCTTGGAAGAACTTGTTTGCCTTTTCCTTTCCTATTTTGCTTTTTATCAGTTCTTGGGTCCCTTGGAAAAGCTCTATTTGTTTGTATAGTGAAAACCTTTGAATCTACATTGTTGAGATTAAAATTTAATTGTTTTCCATTAATTTTATATAATTAATTAAGTAATTGAAAATTAATTAAGACTTACAAAATAGCCACCAGTTTCATTCAGAATACCACCACCACCAGAGGCATAATTCACTCCATTTTCCAGAATTACATCTTCACTTATAGATGGATCTAAAAAGGCTGGTGGCCTTGGGAGGTCCGTCTTATCACCTGAATAAAACATAATTATAATTTTTTTTAATTAGCATATAATATATAGTATGAGAATTATATCACTAGGTCGTTTACTTGTTACAAAAATGACAATTAGATCTTGTATTTATTTTTTTGTAAAAGTTTAGTTCTATTACTATTAAAAAGTTAACGCACAAGAATAATTTTTTTTTTTTATTTTTCAACTACATTAAATAGAAGATGCTTTAATTTGAATAAATTATAATTGAAAAAATTAAAGAAAATAACAATTGTCTTATACGGTCATTTTTTAATAATAATATAACTAAACTGTCATTAAAAAAAAAAAAAAGAACAAATACATTCACCCTCCATTTATAAAATCATTTTGTTTTATATTTAACTCGTTTTATTTTTAATCATTCTAAAAAACATAGGTTCAATATTTTCATACATTTTGAACTTATTTTAACACATATTTTTTAATTAACTTTTTTATATAAAAAAATGGTTTTATAAATATAATAATTAAAATATATTTATATTATAAAACAAACATTCAGAATATATATACGTGCAATAAAACATGTGAACAAATTACATAAGTTGAGATATATGTTTAAAACATTTATTGGAAACGATGAACATATGTTATGTTTAGAAAAAATATATATAAAAATATGTATAAAAGAGTCATGTGATACAATTAATTATATATATATATATGTTTAATATAAGTATAATTACCAATTATATCAGCAACAGTACGGCCATTACTGAACCTGCCATTAGGCCAACCATTGCCAAAGTCAATACCATACCAAGGAAGGCTAGCCTGGGCAAGACTCCTACTAAGTAACTTATTATTTCCAACATCTGATAGTGAATCCCCAAATATGAATTGCACTACCTTGCATTCGCATCCTTTAATTGCAATACCAAATAAACAACACAATACTATCGTTAGTGTCACCAACAACTTCTTCATCGATCGATCTAATGCTGATATTAATGATCTACGTGTTTCTGAGTTAGTTTTAATTTTTTGTACATCAATTAATTGCAAGATTAATTGGACAGGTTTTTGAGACACATATATATATATACATGTACACACATGTAGATACTAATTAAATATATTATATATAAAAAAGTAGATTGTGTTGATAAACTAACTGGGGTTGTGATTCTTACCTAACGCAAACTACCACTTTTACGACGGTATGACTAGGTATGACAGACCCAAGACTAATATTAAGACATATCGTTTATATGGTCACCTACCTGCATCTGTGCATTCGAATTAGGCCTGTACATATATTAAAGAGGACAAAATTCAAACAAAAGAATCCGAATAAATCTAATCTAATTTTCTCATTTCCAAACAATTATCGGTTGCCCATCAGCTCTAATGTCCCAAGGATTATAATGTGTTGGTGAAGGCAATGTCCCATTCATGTTCATTGCACTGTATCAAATATATTAAGCATAATTGTATAAAATTGAACTATATTTGATTGTTTTATAATTAGTATGTATAATATTTTATTACAAATTGTATAATATAGTCGGATAAACTTAATTATAAATATTTTAATAAAATAACTTACATTTAAAATTTTTTTTCTTATAAAATTTATTTAAATTAATATTTAATTCATCTTTATATTTTTCTTACATTTTTTAAAATAAAAAAAAATATTATTTTAAATTTGTGATGGTTAAAACATATAATTTTATAATTGAAAATTCAAATAGACTAAGTTAAGTGTTCAATAAAATTTAGACCTACACCCCCTAGTCGTACAAAATTTCTACATAACCTTACTATTTTAATACAACATATATGTCAAAGCTGATTAGATTTTTCAATTATTTGGACAACAAATAGCGAGTCAATAAATAAATTAAATTTGTTTCAATATTTTTCTTTACTTTATTATAGGTTGGTATAGATCAATAAGATGTTTTGTAATAGTGGACATGTGTGTGACAAATGCCCTTTTTGAACCATGTCAATAACAGAGTTGCTCATTATTCGGGAAGACTCCATTCTTTTCTTCCTTAATTTTCTATTA
Organism: Elaeagnus macrophylla; assembly: GCA_029378325.1. Classification (NCBI taxonomy): domain Eukaryota; kingdom Viridiplantae; phylum Streptophyta; class Magnoliopsida; order Rosales; family Elaeagnaceae; genus Elaeagnus; species Elaeagnus macrophylla. Next base: position 30,595,153 of record CM055642.1, read on the forward strand.
GAAGTTGTTGAACAACATGCAGGCCAACACTTGTAATTTATTAATTAAGGTTGTAAGGCCTTGAACATAGGAACTCTAGCTCTAATCCTATGTTAGAAGTTGTTGGTCACCAATTCTTTCAAAAGCTTAAGTTGTGAGGAGAAGAGGCAACAATTATTTTACATATCCATCACTCCCCCACAAGTATTGGCTCTATACACCATACAAGCCAAACATTTACAACTTAATAATTGGAATTGCTAGGCTTTAAACACATGACTTCTAGTTTTGATACAATGTTAAAAGTTGTTGGAAACCAACTTTCTCACTAGCTTAAGCTTTTAGGAAAGTTGATTTTTCAACAACTTCTAACATGGTATCAAAGTTAGATCGAGGTTCCGTGTTCAAAGTCTAGCAATTTTAATTATTAAGTTATAAATGTTTAACCTGCATGGTATATAGAGTCAACACTTGTAGGAAGTGATGGATGTATAAAATAATTATTGGCCCTTCTCCTATCAGCTTAAGTATTTGGAAGAGTTGGTGACCAACAACTTCTAACATTTTCTTACACTTTGTGACGATGCAACATTTTTGAAGTTGGTCTTATATCTACCTCATCGATTATTATTCTTGTCACGATCACCACACAACCATGAGCACCTCTTGCTATGATTATAGCCATTATAATTGACAACATTAACTTCAGAAAGCGTTATATAACCCGTTGATCGTTCTTGATATTTTTCATTAAAAGAGCTCAATATAGTGCCCAACAACAAGAAGACAATCAATTCAAAGTATTTCTTCAACCTCTCTGCTCCTAGTATTATTGCCATAGGAGCTTATTAGAGTCATAAAATGTAATGACACAATTGAGTTCCACATTGCTCAAGTATGGATGAGTTTGTGGGTTAATAACCACTTGGGCCCCCTCTCCTTACAAACCAATTTTGTACGGTGAATTCTACCCAAAAGTGGTTGTTATATTTAGTATCAAAGTAGACAACCTTTGAGATAGCCCTCATCACAGACGGAGAAACACTAAAGAGGGCTGCTACCAACGGATCCGTGAAGTCACCCAAAGTGTGGGGAGGGCTGCTATTGTTGGGTCCGTGAAGTCTCCTAGCACATATGTGCCCGCAGACCTCAATTCTAAAAGAGGGGTGGAGTGTAATAACACAATTGAGTCCCACATTGCTCCAATATAGATGAGTGTGAGGGTTAATAACCACTTGGATACCTCTTCTTACAAGCTGGTTTTGTAGGGTGAGTTCTACCCAAAAGTGATTGTTACATAAAATTAGTTGAAAAGTGACTCAAAACAATGTGGAGTTATAATCGCTTTTAAAATATTGCAAGCATAAGTACATCTAATCATAGCAAGCCTTAGAGAAGACGACATTTTTTTTGTTGTTTCTACCTATCTTTCAATACTTTTTAAAGGGTTTATAGGTCTTTCACGATTAAATATTTGGTTGTAATCCTTTCATTAAGGTGATTAGTGCTTTGGCACGATTGTTTAATTTTTTCACTAAGATTGTTATAGCTATGAAGTGGATCTCAAAAAGTAATTCTTCCCTAAGATGACTAGAAATTTAAACTTCCTGAGACCACTAAATGCAAATAGCAAATAATATAGCACTAAAAGCTTTTGTGCTAATAATATGTTATAAAATTATGAATAAAATAGTACAAAATACAGAGCAAAGAATTAATAAGGACATAATTATTATCATGTATAAAATAATACAATTACTTATTTCTATTATAAAACTAACAAAAACAAGCAACGAATTCTTGAATACAAGATTTCACATTCATAATAATAATAATAATAATAATAATAATATATATATATATAATATATATATATTATAAAATAAATTTTTTTTTATAATATTAAAAAATTAATATTATAAAAAAATTTGTAAATTCCAAAATCTGCTATTTAGTTCTATGAGTAAGTTTTTTTTTTTTTTTTCAATTTTTTTATAATTTTTTTTTTTTTTACTTATACTATGTTTTTATATTTACACATATACTATATCTCATATATATCACACGATTGATATGTTTTTACTTATCATATTTTCATATATTTTTCAAAAATTCATATAATTTTAAATAAATAAATAATTACAGAATTAAATAACGCTATCATCTTCAATTTTTTTTACCTAATTGATGGATTCGATCAATGTTTTGTCGAATAATATTAGGTGATATTATCCTAGTTTGAATCAATTTTAGCATATACTATATTTCCAATAAATTCATGCCTTTACAAATAAATGAAGAATACCAACATTGAAAAGTGCCAGCAAATTTGATCTTTTACCAATGGAAACGTCAAGTAACGCTTCTGAATCTGACCTGTACAGATTCTTCTTTGTCTGAGAATTCAGCAAGTAGTTTTGGCAGTGCGGTGTTTTTGGGAATTATAACAATTTAAGGCGAGAGGGTTTTGGAATGCTACGAATTCCAGGCCTCAATTTCTTCCAGTCGCCTCTATCGTTTGTTTTGGATAACTCTGGAATTCTTTTATCAGAGTCCAATAATCGTATTAGCCAGATGAGAATGGCTTAATTTCACTGCATATGTAGGATTACTAGTGACTTTTTATGCTAACCGAGGATTCGTTGCATTTACCAATCGGAAGTGGTTTAAATTTTTTCTAAAAAGACAGCCTTACCTTTTGACTTGGGTGAAGCTGGAAGATGAGGTCGGACTTTTTAGTTCATTTTTTGTTTCTTATAATTATTGACTTTTGAATGTGAAATAAGCCGTTTATTAGGATTGCAGTTTATGTTGGAAGCTTTAGTCTTCTAATAGCTTTAAATTTAATATGGTTGTTGATTCAGATGGTAGGGAAATTGAGGTGCCTATGTTGTGGGGTGAATTTATACAGGATACCTCTTTTCTGTTGTTGAAGCTGTCAATTTTGGGGATATGATATAATAGACGAATTTCTAGTTCATCCATGTAAAGTAAATTGTCTGGTTATTGGCGAGGACTTTGAAAAAAATAATGGAAAGGAATTGATGGATGGATATTATAGTAGCCTTAAGAAGTCTTCGTCATAAAATGAGGTCCTGTTACACCACTATTTATAGTTGTGCTGTTTCTACCATAGACAATGAATCATGCTTCATGGGCATTTTCTAGTAGTTTTGTGACAGCCTTGCAGTGAACAAGTTCTCAGTTTTATGATTAAATTTTTTTTTTTGCTGAATTGCGGAATTTGTTGTGAACTCCTAATCTGCCATGGGAATTGAAATAATCTAAATTTTGTTTTCAATATGATTATAAACATTAAATTTTCAATTATTTGATTTAAAATTTTTAAGTAATAATTATTTAATATAATTATATAATTTTAAAGAATATATTTTATTTGATTTAGAAAATAATAATAAGATGAAATTATTTAAATTTTATTGAACATGGGATATTAATGTAATATTACTGTATTTTTTATTCCATTACAGTGGTCAAACCAAACACTGTAATATTGATTTTTTTTTTATTACAGTGGCTAAACTAAATACTATAATAGTAATAATAGTAATACTGTTTTCTTTACATTACATTCTATTATAATTACCATTTTTATTACGTTTACATTGAGTGAACCAAACGTAAATGTTTTGTGTTAGGATTTTCTCGCTTACATTGAATTTCATTACTTCCTATCCATCTTGGAACCCACAAAATTAGAATCAGTGTAACCCATGATGTGTAAGTGTCCATGTTTAGAGAACATAATACCTTTTCCAGGAGAGGACTTTAAATAAGTTAATATTCGGTTCATAGCGTCCATGTGAAAGAGCATTTTATTCATTAACCATAGCCGGGTATGTATACACATATATTTAAGAAAGAACACTAAACTATAAATATACACAAAATATACATTTTGGGGTTAGTTGGTTGAAGTTTAGGAATTTGTTGTGGTTCAGATGGTAAGACTCCTAATTCCCTTACTAGGAACCCAAGTTCGAATTCCACCTCAGTGTGAGTATATTTTCCCCTTATTAATAAAAAAGAAAAAGACTTTAAAGCACGTTTTTAAATAAAAAAAAAGAATAAAATATATACCTAGAATCCTAGAATAAAACTAAAAGATAAACTATAAATATAATATAATAAACTTTAACTAATATACATTTTTCTTTGTTTTGCATTTGTGAAAAAAAAAATCAATATAACGTTTCTGTAAGACATACATAATTATGCACACTTTATGTACTGCTTGCCGAATAAAATCGTAATAGTATTTAATTGTTTAAATTTTCCTTGGTTAGTATAAATGTATTTTTTTTTGTTTGAATGATTTGTAATGACAATATGCCTATTTTTCAAAGAATTACATGCTTATTTTCCAAAGAATCAATAATGATTATACACTTATTTTTCTAAGAATTTGTAATGCTTATAAACCTATTTTTCGAAAAATAACGTTCATGTAATGTTTACAAAATTATGTACAATTTTCGTACAATTTACTAAACCATAATAATATTTTTAGGGTATCCATATTTTTAATATTTCCTTGTTATTCTAAGATTTTTCTTTGTTTCCATGTGTGTAAAAATTAATATAATTTTTTTTTGTAAAGCTTACAGTTTGAACAACTTATAAAATAATCTTAGAATATGAAAACATTCTTGCTGATTAATATTTTCAATTTGAAACTCATATATTCTAAAATCATTTATGGTTAATATGATAACACGTGAAAATTAAGACAAAGAAAACATACCCAAACTAGTTTGTAAAACCACAATAACAGACTCCATAATAAAATACTAAATTTTCAATCTTCAAAATCAGTTTTAACCCAACAATCACAACGCCAAAAGATGGCTTTAAAGACGGTCATTAATCGTTATTGTAAAACTACGATGATATTTCAAAAAAAATACAGTGATCGTCATCGTAATTTTAAAACGACCGTCATCGTAATTTTAAAATTTATGACCGTCATCGTTACTTCATGTACACATTTTTAATGACGGTCATTTTAAAATATAAAAAAAACGGCTGACCGTCCTTAAAAGCCATTTTTGGCGTAATGAATGCCCATACTTGTTCTTCATATTCTTTTTTTTTTTTTCCTGAGAATCTTGTTTTTCATATTCTCATCCAAATATTTAGCTTTAACTCAACTAATCTTTCCACATTTGAATTTACTCTTTTTCTTTTTTTGATATAACACATTCACACACACATTTACAACTGACAATCAATGTGCTCACTAGCAAATTTCATTGCACCACAAAACAATTGGCGACATTTAATCTTCTTGAACTTCCATAGTTCAACCCAAGGAAAATATGATTAAAGATGATAATGGCAATAAGGTACATGAAATACCATACTCATTTAGGTGAGTTGATAAGAAAAATCTTATGTATGACCAAAATAAATTATCATAGATATGGTCAAAAGAGCACCAACTATAAACTAATACACGATGAATATTTCAAGCAGACTAAGAGGCAAACAAGTACGAAAACAAATCATAGAAGAAAATTAAATAACATTTAAACCTATTTCATGAAAATGAAAACAAGGTATACCTCATCAATTAGTTGTAAACCTATCATATAAAAGTTGGTTGGTTGCATCCCTAAACTTTCTAGAGAATTTATCAAAAATAACACCCCTAAAATTTATAGTAATAAAACTAGCACCCCTAATAATATTGAACGTGAAATATTGAATGTTCAATATTGAACGGGTCTAAATTGTCGTCGTTCAATTCTAATTGAATGGGTGTTCAAAAAAATGACATATTAAATTTTTTTTAATTGTGAAAATATAAATTTGAACACAAGGGGTGCTAGTTTTGTATTATAAGTTTTAAGGGGTGCTTGTTTTCCCAACTTTCTATGGCCAAATTCAAGCACTTTGGGACTTCCCTAAACTTTCTCTTGTCCAAGTCCGAGCACTTTATAAGACCAACTCCTTACCATCCTCATGTGAAACTACTAGATGGTACAAAACCAAGCACTTGTGAACTTTCTACAATACAGAAAAACTAGCACAAAGAATCAGTTGTGCAAATTACTGTTGTAGAAATCGGCCGCATTCCAAAGGAATCAAAAGGAAAAATATAGAAATGAATTAGACAAATTTGGTGTACGTGACAAAGGGGTAAACTTATATGAGAGAGACCGGAGTGAGGAACTTCGTGTCTTCGTCGATGGAACTATCACCGGTGACAACAAGAACTAAGAGAGAAGAGAGTGTGGAGCTTGAGCAACAATGATTATGACTTAGAAACATCTGGATTTTAAGATAAAATATTAAAAATTGATTAAAATAATTCGAGGACATTTAAGTAAACTCATGCTTATAAAATGTTGTCGTAAATCAATTTTTGGCAAAAAAAAAAAAAGCATTTTGGCTAGGGGTGGCAATTTCTGACATGACCCGATAACACGAATCGAACACGATATGACACAAATTTTTTTAGTAAGAATTAATCAACAATTTTTTCATGTTCTTAAAGGTTTTGTTATTTTTTACTATTATAAATAGGCAACACAAAAAAAAGTCAAGTAAATTTTCTCATATGTCAACTGACACGAAAATTTGACTCGAATAACACGAACCGAACCAGGTGCCGACACGAACATGGCTAACACGACACGATTGTTACCCCTAATTTTGGCGATAAATCAGTACTGCTTTTAAGTCCTTAATTCAATATTGTTTTTGATATACAGATTGTATTGGGCATTGAGTGAATACTTTTATTCAATAATTGACGGAGAAAAATGTCATATAAGTTCTTTTATTTTAGTAATGTTTAGTCATCTATTTTACAAACTGTGCTTATTAGTTATTTTGTTTATAAGAAAATGACTAAAGACTTTTTGTATTTGTAATTAATATTTTATTATTAAAATATTTCAAGCTGAAATATTGAAGAGAACAAATTTATCATTTCATGCATATTAAAAAAATATAAAAAATAAAAACTATAAGTCGCAATACCCAATAACCTAACATTCACAATATCCGATTTAGCAGGTGGATCAATCCATGCAAAATAAGAGCAACCACGATTTTCTCTTATTGTACTCCAAATTTTTTACTTGCATTTAAACAAGAAAAAAAATAATATATTACAATAGGTTAATTAAACAGGAAAAAAATTACTTGTTTAACTATCTGAATAAGGGAAAAGTTAATGTCATTTAATGAATAATTTTTCGTTGAAAAATTAATTTCTTTTAAAAAGTACAAAAATAATAAAAGATTCACATTTATTTGTCCATAACTAGCAACCTAAAATAGTTTACAAAAAATATTACGTACCATTGAATAACCAAAAAATTGCCTCCCAGTACGAACGTGAACGATAGTGAAAATTATGATGTTAAAAAAAGGGATTTTAATATGCTTTTGAGACTGCTGAATGGGTAGGGATTTTAATTTGGGTAAATTGACCACTCTGCCCTCTTTTGCTTAATGACATGTAGATTTTAATAATAAAATAATGTTCAAAAAATACCAAATGTCTTTCCTCGATACTTTTTTTACAAACAAAAGAACTAAATATCACATTTTCTAAACTAGAGGCTTAAATGATACTTTTTATATAAACAAAGTAACTAATGTGGTTCTTCACCCTAATTGATATTAGTGAATTTATTTGGGACTTTTGAGGGTGGAATAGGCAGTTTTTCAAACCACATTAAACTTTGTGTGTTCTTATAGATTTTTTGCTTCCATACTCGCGTTTTTATGGTTGAATTTTCATTTTATACCGATACTATTTATGGAGTTCTTAATTTTCAATATTTGTTTTGTGAAGGGATTATGTGACTGAATTTCATGAAAGGATGATGAAGAAGATGTGAAAGGATGCTTGTGAAAAAACAATAAAGTAATTGTTGTTTTCCAACTTGCTGTTGGTTTCCACTGTTTGTTTGTTATTATTTTTATAAATATTATCACAAAATACGTAGAATGGGTGCTGGTTGTTTTGAGTTTTTCTCTGATTTTTTGTTTGTTTACAATACAAAACCTATTAACTTGACTGGTTCTCTTATTATTGGTTTGCAAAAGTAGTATTTTTTGCCTGCAAGATCTCTCATAGCCTTGTACCATATTAGACCTAAGCAGTTTTGATGCTTTTTCAGATGAAAATTATCTTTTTTATATTGGTTACGATCTAAAGTTGTTAGATTCATATTTTTCATGTTTTAAATGTGAAATTCAAGACTTACTATCAGAATATTATCTGATATAATGTATTAGAGTTAGCTTATTACAAACTTGGTGTAGAATATCAAAACTAATGGTTTCTTTGTAGGATTGGTTGTATTCTAACATAGTCCCTTCAATTAATCAAGTTATTAGCATAACTTAATTAATCTTTAAATATTGGGAAAGATAAATATAACAATTTAGGTCTCTTTTTCATGGTACAAGGTCTTGCAATTAATTGCACCAAAATTGCAAGACCTTATAACCTTATTGTAATTATAGAATGTTTTGTGCTAATTAAAATCATAACTATGAAAAACAATCGTAATTAGAATTTTTTCAACTAATTCACTTCATTAAGTAAAGACAGAAACAATTACAAATGAGCATCTTTGAGAAACTCATATGTTGGATAAATAAAAGTAAAACTAATTTGAGACATAAAAATGACATCTATTTTATTGATGATAAAATATGACATCTATTTTATTCACATATGTATAAAACGCTACACAATTCAAATTATTTCTGCATTTAAATGTAAAAATATAATATAAAAGGATAATATGTCACATTTCGTAACGAGCTTATTCAACTTTGGCAACTTTCTATCATTGATATGATCTTCACTCAATCAATAGTAGTACAGTTAAATATACTGAATGAAATATATTTCTTATTTTATTACTACCTCACAATAGAGGTATATATAGAAGATAAAATACAAGAGTCCTAAATAAAATAGAACTATGTACAACTTAGAACTCTATTACAGATAGACACTAATTACATGACTCACGCTAACACTCCCCCTCAAGTTAGCGCATACATATCGACCATGCCCAACTTGCTTAGTGAGTCATAAAATGCCTTCTTGGAAACTCCTTTGGTGAGCACATTTGCAAGTTGCTTCTTAGTGGGAATAAAAGGAAAGCTAACGAGTTTGGCATCTAGCTTTTCTTTTATAAAATGATGATCAACCTCCACATGCTTAGTGCGATCATGTTGTACTGGATTTTGTGATATGTCAATGGCTGCTCGACTATCACAATACAACTCCATAGTATTTTTGAGTTCAAGACCCAAATCAAACAATAAACTTTTTATCCACAGCAGTTCACAAACATCATGAGCCATACCTCTATACTCAGCCTCAACACTAGACCGCGCCACAACTTTCTGCTTCTTACTTTTCCATGTAACCAAATTACCTCCCACAAAGGTAAAGTAACCCGATGTCGACCTACTATCTGTAATACTTCCTGCCCAATCTGCATCTATGAAGTCACAAACTTCAAGAGGATTGTTGTGTTTAGTGAACATTACTCCTCTCCCTGGAGTTGACTTCAAGTACCTTAAAATTCTCACAAGTGCATCCATGTGACTCTCACCTGGGTTATGCATGAACTTACTTACCACACTTACTGCATATGCGACATCTAGTCTAGTATGTGTCAAATAAATTAGGCGCCCAACCAACCTCTGATAGCGAGCTCGATCAGTTGGTACTTGATCTGGATACTCTGCTAGACAATGATTTTGCTCAATAAGAGTGTCAATAGGTTTACAATCCAACATGCCTATTTCAGTTAGTAGGTCAAGAATGTATTTTCCCTGATATAGAAAGATTCATTCGCTCTCCCTAGCTACCTCAATTCCTAGGAAGTACTTCAGTTCACTCAAATCCTTCATCTCAAACTCAGAGGCTAGCTGTCTCTGTAATTTATCCATCTCAACAGCATCATCTCCAGTAATTACCATATCATCAACATAAATAATTAGAGTTGTTACCTTCCCTTGTTGATGTTTGAGAAATAGCGTATGGTCTGAATTACTCTGCCTGTAACCAACCTTCTGCATGAACTGTGAAAACCTTCCAAACCAGGCTCGAGGGGATTGCTTGAGACCATACAAAGATTTCGTTAATTTGCATACAAAATTACCAGGAGAAGCAGCTACATACCAAGGTGGAAGATTCATGTATACCTCCTCGACTAACTCTCCATGAATGAACACATTCTTGACATCAAACTATTGAAGTGGCCAATTAAAGCTTACAGCAAGCGAAAGTAGAACTCGAATAGTATTTATTTTGGCAACAAGAGCAAAAGTCTCATCGTAGTCTACACCATACGTCTGAGTGAACCCTTTTGCTACAAGGCAGGCTTTATATCGATTCACAGATCCATCAGCATTATGTTTCACAGTAAACACCCATCGACAATCAACTGCCTTCTTGTCTTGTGGTGGAGGCACAAGTAGCCAAGTATCGTTCTTCTGTAATGCCTCCATCTCTTCCTCCATTGCCTTTTTCCATTTTGGGTCTCCCAACGCATCCTGCACTTTGTTAGGTACTGATACAATAACAGTAGATATCTGATTTACAAATGATTCATATGGCTTAGACAATCTTTTAGTAGACATGTAGTTGGTTACTGGATATTTTGATTTTGCATGGATACTTGGTTCATATCTTTTGGGTGGTTGACCTCGAGTAGATGGTAACACATACTATCCAACACTAGACTCAACGCTATTAGTATCAGTAGGTATACATACCTCAGATGAGTGATCTTCAGTACCAGGGAGCTGTTAATCAAGGGTATGAGTGATGCTTGAGGGAACAGTAGTATCTTCATTTTCATTTTCAGTGGTTGGAACTGGTGCTTGGACACTTGGAGTATCTATTTCTTCCACTAATGGATTCAATGGGTTAAGAATCTCAACTGGACCCATCGAAATATCAGTAGGTGATTCTTCCAATTCCTCCCCTTCAGTATGATATAGCTCTTCAAAATATGAATTCTCCCCCTGATGAGCAGTATCAGGTGAGGAAAATAACTCATGTCCTCAAAGAAGGTAACATCCATAGTGACATAATATTTCCTGGTCGGAGGATGGAAGCACTTGTACCCTTTTTGATAACCTCCATAACCAACAAACACACATTTGATTGCTCGGGCATCTAACTTGGACCTCTGATTTTTAGGAACATGGACAAAAGCAACACAACCAAATACACGTGCAGGAAGATTATGAAATGATGACAAGGACACATGAGATACGAGAACCTCGAATGGGATTTTGCCGTGAAGGACACTAGATGGAAGACGGTTGATGAGATGGGCGGAAGCTTGTACAGAATCGCCCCAAAGGTATTTTGGCATATGAGCACTAAATAGGAATGCACGAGTCATATCAAGTAAATGACGATTTTTTCTTTTAGACACACCATTTTGTTCTGGTGTTTGTGGGCAAGTAGTTTGGTGAACAATTCCATGTGTTTTGAAAAAATCTTGAAACATATAATTAACATATTCTCCCCCATTGTCAGAACGTAGGACTCTAATGGTGCTATTGTATTGTGTTTGAACATGAGTACGAAAGTTTTGAAAAACTGAAAAAATGACATCTTTGGTTCGAAGAAGAGAAACCCATGACAATCTTGTACAATCATCAATAAATGAAACAAAATACCTCATGCCCGATACAGTAGGCTCTCTACTCGGTCCCCAAACATCAGAATGAATTAACTCAAAAGGAACAGTATTTTTATTAGAAATACTAGGAGAATAAGTAATACGATGACTTTTGGCCAAACAAACGTCTCACAATGTAAAACAGACTCACTAACACTAATAAACAAAGTAGGCATAGATTTTTTCATAAGACTAAAAGAAGGATGCCCTAAGCGGCGATGCCATAACCAAATTTCACTTAGATTGTCAGAACTTGAGGTCAATGCGGTGCGGGATTGTGATCCTGGTTTTTCCCCTGCGTAGTTTTGATTCAGACGAAACAATCTACCCCTCAAATACCCTCGACCAATTATTTTCTTGGTAAGAAGATCCTGAAAAATCACATACATTGGATAAAAGGTTACAGAACATTGAGACTTAGTATTCAACTGTAGGACAGATATTAAGTGATGGGATAAGTCAGGCACATATAAAACATTATAGAGCTGTAAAGTTGGAGTGATACAGACTGACCCCTTTCCTAAGACAGGAAAAGCTTCACCGTTAGCATTCGTAACATAAGACACTGGAGGGAAAGATAACTCAGTAAAATACGATTTATCATAAGTCATGTGATCAGACGCATCAGAATCAATAATCCAAGTATTAGACTCAACAAAGTGAGAAACGCTTAATGCCATACCAAACTTACCACGACCAGCTATTGAAGCTATAGGGGTACCTCCATATGTCACACGATGATCCAGTCCAGTCACTCCATAGAAATCTGGTTCCTGTACTACTTGTACAGCAACTGCTTTCGCTTTAGGATGATAATTTGGCCATTTAGGTCTAAGGTGCGAGTTCAGTTTCCAGCAAGTCTCTCGGATATGTCCTCCTTCATTGCAATAAGAGCAATGAGGACGAGGATGATTGGCAAAGCCTGGTGGAGGTCCTTGCTGATGAGGTGGAACTGAACTCTGCTGCTGGAGAAAAGGTGCCTTTGAATTGGCTTGAATAGCTAGACTAGATAATTCAACCTGTGCCTGATTAAGACTTTCCTGCTGAGATTCGTCCTTACGGATGTATGTAAAAGCTTTGGTCAAGCTCGGAGGGTCTGGCATTTGGAGCAATTCACTCTTAGCACTGTTATGTTTTGTATAAAGTCCTCTTAAGAATACATGAACTCGCTCAAGCTCCTTTTCTTTTTGGTACCATATAAGGTCCTCTTGATTTTTGATTTTGCACGAACATTTCTGATCAATTTCAGCCCATATATTCTTCAGCTTGGTAAAAAACATAGACACTGGTTGCCCATTCTGTTGCATGCTAGCAGCTTTGCGCATTAATTCGTGGACCTGTATAAAGTCAGATTCATTAGTGTAGAGGTCTTCCAAAGTTTTCCATATGGCCTCAGTTTTCCATATGGCCTCAGTTGTGTTACATTCTTCCACCATCTGTAGTACATCATCAGTGATGGCTCTAAATAAAATAGACATAACGAGGCCATCATCATCGTCCCACTTAGTATAGGCCTCCACATCATCTTCAAGAGGAGCCTTGATTGTTCCAGTGACATGTCCCATCTTGTGTATCCTGCGGAGATAGACGGACATAACCCTTTTCCATATTCGAAAGTTGGTACCATTGAGTTTGGTACCACCGAAAGAGCCACCTTCTGAACTCTTGACAAAGACTTCAAATTTCAGAATTTCAGGTGTCTTAGAACTCTGATTTTTTCTTGAATCTCACATTAAAACAGACAATAATAAGATGCAGCGGAATAATAATACAAATTATTTATCTCTGTTTTTTTTTTTGAGTTGAACGTTGACTGTTGACCGTTGACCGTTGACCGTTGACCGTTGATGGGCTTGGACCGGATGGTGCGACAGAGAGCAATGAGCAGGCGGCGTGATGGGCGGACAGAGCGCAAAGGACAGGCGGCGCTACAGGCGGACAGAGCGCAACGGACAGGCGGCGCTACAGAGTGCAACGGAGATGAGTTGTGCATGGGAGACTGCGCTGGGGACTAGCGAATGGAGGGGCTGACTGCGGCGGCGGCTGATGCTGACTGGTGGACGTTGATGGCACAGTCAGGAAATATCAAGTGCACAGGGCAGTCTTTTTTTTGTTTTTATTGGATCTTGCTCTGATACCAAGTTAAATATACTGAATGAAATATATTTCTTGTTTTATTACTACCTCACAATAGAGGTATATATAGAAGATAAAATACAAGAGTCCTAAATAAAATAGAACTATGTACAACTTAAAACTCTATTACAGATAGACACTAATTACATGACTCACGCTAACAAGTACTAGGAGAAATATCCTACACAATTGTAGGAACAGTTTATAACCAAAATAATTATTAAAAATCTAGTTTCCCCAAAACAACTTTATAACAAGTTGCAATTCTTGCAAGGTCTTGCAGCTTTGTAAAAGGTATTTACAATTTGTGCAAGAACAATTGAAAAATGATGTTATCTTGATTTTTATTTATTAAAAGTAAAATAGACTTAACTAACTGAGCGATTCTACTTACACTACCATCTTCAACGCTATAACAATTATTAAAGTATAATACTATGACCAATAAAATTTTCAATTCTACATCAATGTCATCTATGGTTTAGTGGAATAGTTACAAATTCTCTCATAAATATTTCGAACTTCCATTCATGTCATCATCTATATTTGTACTTTTGTAGTGTATAACAAGTGAGGGTTTTGAGTTCACTAGAGTGACTATGATGGATGTTCATAGGCATAGATCTATTATTAATATATCATTAATAAATATTTCAACTTTGTTTTTGAATTATCAATTTATATGTCTTGGATAAAAAATTATTTTTTTATTGTTTTTTGACGATCTTTATTGCTTCCAATTTTAACTTTTCTTTATTAGACTTATTAATAACCCTTTTCATTTAAAATTTCATTTTCTACTATCTTTTTGATATAATTGTCCCAAATAAATAAGTAAAAGTCTTGTTACGTTATTTTATGTTATGTTCTATTTTGGATATTTTGATAGATGCTATAGTTAGTAATGTGTAATAGTCTGATTTCATTTACCTTCTAGCGCTATGATTTCATTTGATTTATAACAATAAAAAATAGTATTAATTTTCACTGTGGTTTATGATAATTTTAATTATTTCATCTTTTAATTTTGTTAATTTGAGACTTGATAAAATGATGATTTTTTTTCATTACAAAGGATTCTTTAAATTTATAATTATATTTCTCTGTATTGTTAAATCACATCAAATGTATGGCTTATTATGTAGATTTTTTATAAATTTATCAGATGTACCTCATACATCTTCTCTTAGGTTGTACTAGATAAATTGGTAAAATCATCAAACATCAGAGATGATTACAATATTAGGTATGTGGTTTTTCAAACTTCTAAAGTTCCAAAGTTAGTTTAAGTCAATGACTTCCATATGAAAAACGTGTATTGTAAATAAAATAATTTATATGATAATTTTCCTTCAAATTTTGTTTATTATTTTGCGTTATAGTTTATATGATAATTTTTCTTAAATATTATATTGAAGTATATAATAATTGTTGTAATGTAATATATAAGTTTTTTAAAGAATGGTTTTGAAGAACCCATAAGACCTGAAAATAATTGAAAATTTATCAAAACACATTGGTCCTAAAAAATTAGAGTTATTTAGGGAAACATATTTTGGTCACTTATTGGATGTTAAGAAGTTGAAATGGTTAGGTACCATATGCCAACATTTGCTCCTTAGGAGATCGTGTGATTATGATGAAGATAATAACCTATGTTTTACTATAGGTGATAAGGATATAAGATTTGGTCCTATTGAATTTGCATTAGTTAGTGGACTTAACATGGATATTGAAGAACCCATAAGAACTGAAAGTCTGAAAGGTCAGTGTTGTAAATTTCGTAAGCAATATTTCAATGAAGAAGAAAAAATAAGCTGAGAGTTCTAAGTTTGTTGAAGAGTTGTTTATAAATGAATATAGGAAAAGTGATGAAGATCAAGTAAAATTGACTTGTCTTTATACTTTGTATTTTTATTAGGTAAGGAAATGAGAAACTATATGAAGTTGGAGCATGTGGATCTCCTTGATCATATGTATTTTTTTACAAAATATCATGGGGTGAAATAGTTTATGAGTCCTTAATTGAAGGGTTGAAAAATAGAAAAGCAAATAAGGTAATTAGTATTAAAAGGCAGCCTCTTCGTTCTAAAAAATGGGAAGGAATTAAACGTTATGCTAAAAAATAATTTACATAGTACTGTGTTCAAGAATTTGGTTATGCTTTGCACGTTCATAATTATAAACATAGTTTATGTTATTTATAATTTGAATTAAAATACCTAACACTTGATTTTTTATATTAATTAAAAAAAAATTCAAATCTTTTAATCTCAGGTATGGGATACTTACCTCAGTGAATTGTCATTTACGAAGACAAAAAATCAAAGTCATTGTTTAGTAAATGTCATTAAATAAATTGTTATTATTATTTGAAAAAAAAAAACATTTTAATTCCTCCAATTACCGGTATAAAAGATATTATGATATCTTAACTCATTATTTACAGGGTAATTAAACGTTATCCTATACTAAAGTTAAATACTTATTGATTACATTTTCATTCTATTTACTTATTTATTCTATAAATATATAAAAAATTTATCAAATTATTTTGCATTAAACTTCATATTTATAATATTTTGGTGTTGTTCATTCTAAATATGAATATTAATTATTTGGTAATATTATATCAATAATTCAAACATTTATGTTCATGTTTTATTAACATAAATTTATTTTATCTAAAATTTTAAAAGGAAATCATTTTACTTTCATTATTGTAATATGAATTAACAAAGTTTGTACTTAACTGCAAGATTTGTGCATTTATGATCGAGAAGAAACTCTTAATAGAATCACTTCATTGTTGGATGTATTAGGAACAAATGAAACATGGAATGAGAAAAACAATTTGCCATCATTTCCACATAAAAAAAGCATCGTGAAATAGCTTTAATAAGTTTATGCAAATATCAACAATCTTTTATCAAAGAAATTTTCATTGATAATATGGATGCAACCATATTATTAAAGAGTTTGAAAATAATTTTAAAAGCTAATTTAGTGGCTAAGAAGTATTAGGTAAATATAATTCGTGACTTCATTAATAATTTTTCCACATATCATATAAGGATATTATTATTGGAAGATGAGTTCGAAATTATGTGTGCTAAAGTTCTTAATTTATCTATTTCTATAGCATATAATGAGCATCCTACAATTATGAATATTTCAAAAAATTATCTATAGCTATTCTACGAAATGAAATTCATAATAAAATATATGTAATTAATTCTAAGTGGGAGTATATCAAAATTATTATTAATGACACTTATAATGCTTATATGATATAATGGATGACAATGCTAGTATGCTTAATATATATAAAGTCTTGTATGTTATGTTGTTATTATTATTTTTATATTATCTATGTAATCCCCATCATTTTTGCAATGTTGTTTTAAGTATTTTTACCTTATAAAATGTAATCATTAAATTTTCTTAATTTTATCGAAATGTGTTAAAGTTTGTCCAAATATTTCTTCAAATACATGACAATAAGATGAATATTTATATATTTACTTTATTAGGTTTTCCAATAATTTTTTTCCTATAATTAATCCTAAATTTAATTAGGTCTTACTATTCCTTGCAATAATAAAAATAAAGTAAATATATTTTAACCATACTTTTCAAAGACAATAGATTAAGGGAGATAATATCCTTAAATCTTCTATACTACCAATATTTCAAGAATAGTTATTACTTTCTTTATAGGAAATTTAAAAACAAAATGAACCCACTTTCTTCTTTTTATCGTTGTAGTATGGAGATCTACTCAAATTGAGGAACGTTGTTAATAACATTCGACCATTATTGTTATGAAATTTTGTAAGCGATCATAGATAGTTTCTTCCTATTATTCCATTAACCAACCTTACAGAGACTTTTTCTTTTAATAAATATTTTCTCATATATGTTATTACTTTAACTTTGATCAAGTAATGGACAAAAGTTTCATGCATATCAACTTATTGACTGTTCTTGAATCAACTTTGCAAATGATCTCATAAGTGGGGAAGCAGCTTACCAGGTACATGACTTTATAGCTTATATTATGATATGAAAATTCAATATTATCCACATATGAAGGTTGAAATTGAGTATTTATAGAATTGTGGGAGGAGATTGCTGGGATTGTGAAAGATATTGAAAAGCTAATGGAGAAATATTATATGCTTTTCAAAAAGACTGTGTGTAACAGTTTGTGATTCAAATTGTGCTTGTCTCTTGTAAGCCTTACTAGCAATGTTTTTACTGCTGTAACCCGTTACACAAATAGTGCAGAACCTTAGTAAATGAAACTGCATGTGTAAATTCGTGTTGTATAGGCGTGCACACACAATCAAGACTGACTTGTATTTGTTTAAGCACTATATATGTGCTCTCAGTTAGAGTAGAGGGGGTATTAGAAATAGATAGAGATTTGACAAGAAGTTGTGTGAGTTCTTGTGTGGATTGCTAGTAATGGTCCATAGGTTTGTAACTTGATCTTTCCCTGAGCTTAGTGGATTGTTGGAAGAAGATTCTTCCCGTGGAGTAGATTCACATTCTTGTGGATTGAACCACGTTAAATTCTTGGTGTTTACCCTGTTACTTTTTCACTGCAATATTACTGTTTATCTTCTTCCTTGCGTTTACTGTTTCAATGAGCAGTTACAAGATTACATACAGCACTCATCTTCTTGGTTAGTAAGTAGATAGTTCTAACAATTCTGGTATCAGAGCTTTGTTCGATTACTTAAACGATCGTGAGAGATCTGATTCTTGAAAAGCTGAGGCTTGATCAACCAAAGCAACTAAATCAGATCGTCTACCATCAAGAAGACTGAAGTTGTGCGTGTTATGAATTCAAGAAGAATGGGTAATACAAAATATGAAGTTGACAAGTTCGATGGTTCTGGTGACTTCAGCCTGTGGAAGAAGAAGATGTATTCATTGTTGGTGCAGCAAGATGTTGCAGAGGGGATTGAAGATGATCCAGAGTTTCCTGCAACCATAACAGCTCTCAACAAGAAAAAGATTCTTGAAAAGGCTTACACCAGTCTGATCCTGAACTTATCAGATAATGTATTAAGGCAAGTGAATAAAGAAACCACAGCATTGGAAGTTTGGAAAAAGTTAGACCAGCTCTACCTCGTGAAATCTCTATCAAGTAGGATCAATTTGAAAGTCCAATTATTTGGGTTCAAGATGGACTCCTCAAAGAACTTGGAATCAAATCTGGATGACCTGAAGAGGATGACAATCGAATTGGCAGATTCTGGTGAAGAATTATCAGATGAGAACCAAGCAGTTATCCTGTTAAATTCAGTCCCTGATCCTTACAAAGATGTAAAGACTGCCTTGCAATATGGTAGAGAAGTTCTCACAATTGACACTGTGATAAATGCTCTCAGATCTAAGGATGCTGAGATGAAGCTGGAAATTAAAACCTCAGGAAGATCTGATAACAAAGACTCGAGAAATGGAGAATCTCTCTTGACCAGGGGTAGAACCACCAAGAAAGCAAACACCTACAAGAAAAGGTACAAAGGATCATCAAGATCCAGATCAAGATCCAAAACAAACTCAAACAAATGCTGGGCATGTCAAAGAGAAGGCCATTTTAGACGTGACTGCCCTATCCTAAAGAAAGGCTTTGAAACTGCAAGCAGTGGAGATGCAGATGTTGTGTTAGAAAGATCTCCAAGCCCTGAAATCCTTGCTATCACCACCACCAAGTCAGATCAAGAATGGATTCTTGACTCTGGCTGCAGCTTCCATATATGTCCCAAGAAAGAATGGTTTGAGAGCTTGAGGGAATTTGATGGAGGAAAGGTGCTACTTGGTGACAACTTTGAATGCAAGATCAGAGGCATAGGCACTGTCAGACTAACTCTCATTGATGGATCAGACAAATTACTCCCAGATGTGAGGTATGTACCTGATATAAAGAAAAATTTAATTTCTGTTAGTATGCTTGACACTGCAGGTTACACAATCAAGGTGGAGCAAAGCAAAATGAGAGTTTCAAAAGGATCTCTGGTGATTCTGAAGGCAATTAAGAGGAATGGCTTGTATGTGCTACAAGGCCACACTGCAGTTGGTGAGCCAACAATTGCAATTGCAGCAGATGACAGATCAATCTTGTGGCATAAAAGATTAGGCCACCTAAGTGAAAAGAGACTCACATTACTTGCCAATCGTGGGCTGCTAAATGGTGACAAGGTCACTCACATCAACCTATGTGAGCACTGCATATCAGGAAAACAGAAAAGAGTGAAGTTTCCTACAGGCCAACATACCTCTAAGGGCATTCTTGAGTACATACATTCTGATATCTGGGGTCCAGCTCCCATCCCCTCATTAGGAGGCAACAAATATGTACTCACATTTATTGATGACTACTCGAGAAAGCTGTGGATATATTTTCTAAAGAGTAAGGATGAAGTCTTCAAGAACTTTAGGTATTGGAAGAAATCAGTTGAAAATCTAACCAATAAAAGAGTCAAGAGATTGAGGACAGATAATGGCATGGAATTCTGTAATCAAGAGTTTGATGAGTACTGCAAAGAACATGGCATTGAAAGGCATAGAACAGTTAGACACACACCCCAACAGAATGGGGTAGCTGAGCGCATGAATAGGACCATTTTTGAGAAAGTTAGAAGCATGCTGTCTGATGCAAACCTGCCCAAGCATTTCTGGGCTGAAGCTGCACAAACTGCATGCTACCTAATCAACAGAAGCCCAAGCAGCTCTATAAACTTCAAAACGCCAGATGAAATGTGGTTTGGTAGAGTACCAAAGTATGATCATCTCAGGGTGTTCGGATGCACTGCATATGCCCATGTAAACGAGGGCAAGTTGCAGTCTAGAAGAAAAAAGTGTATCTTTGTTGGTTATCCTGATGGAACAAAAGGATACAAACTCTGGTGTCCCTCTACAAGAAAACCAATCATAAGCAGAGATGTCATTTTTGATGAAGCCCTAAACAATGCTGACAAAATGACAGAACATACTGATGACACCAGAAAACCAGAACGCCACCAAATTGACTTTGATTATGATAATCTGAACTCTAGTCTCCCTGAGAACAGTCAAGCAACAGATACTGATGCTGAGGTGGAGGAAATATTGCATGAAGAAGTTGAGGCAGATGACAATGAGGAAGCATTGGAAGATGAAATCACTAATAACCCCTTAAGTAACTATCAACTTACCAGAGATAGACAAAGAAGAGATATTAGAAGACCTAGGAGATATGCAGAGGCTGACATAGTCAGATATGCTCTTACCACAGGTCTGGAGACTTCTAATATCGAACCAATCTCTTATAGGGAAGCTGTGAGGTGCCCAGAAGCCAGTAAGTGGAAACTGGCAATGGATGATGAGTTCAATTCCCTAATGAAGAATAGAACTTGGATTTTGGTTGACAAACCAGAAGAAACTAAGCTGGTTGGTTGCAAATGGATCTACAAGATAAAAGAAGCTAATGTAGGGGCTGACTCAACAAAGTACAAAGCAAGATTAGTTGCTCAGGGGTTCACTCAAGTCGAAGGAGTTGATTACACTGAAATCTTCTCACCAGTGGTCAAATACAGCTCAATAAGAATTCTGCTATCCTTCGTGGTACAATTTGACATGCATTTAGAGCAAATGGACGTCAAAACCGCCTTCCTACATGGAGACTTGGAAGAGAAAATTCATATGAAACAGCCTGAAGGATATGTCAGAAAGGGAGAAGAACAGTTGGTGTGTCTCCTCAAGAAGTCTCTCTATGGCCTCAAACAGTCTCCACGACAATGGTACAAGAGGTTTGACACCTTCATTGTGAGGTCAGGTTTCACAAGGTCCCCCTATGACCCGTGTGTATATACAAAATCTAAGAACAATGTTGCTGTCATCTTTCTACTTCTGTATGTAGATGATATGCTTTTAGCAAGCAAAGATTACAGTGAGATATGTGATCTAAAGAGACTTCTGTCAACAGAATTTGAAATGAAGGATCTGGGGTTGGCCAAGAAGATATTGGGAATGCAGATAGAGAGAAACAAAATGGATGGCACACTCATTTTGTATCAGGAAGATTACTTGGGTAAGGTCCTACACAGGTTTGAGATGCAGGATTCTAAACCAGTCTCTGTCCCCCTTGGCACACAATTTAAACTTTCAAACCAACTATCACCAAAAAGTAAGGAAGAAGAAGTTCTGATGGACAAGGTTCCTTATGCAAGCGCAGTGGGGAGTCTCATGTTTGCCATGATATGTACACGTCCTGATTTGGCTCATGCTATAAGTCTGGTAAGCAGATATATGTCGAACCCTGGAAAGGGACATTGGTTGGCTATAAGATGGATCTTGAGGTACATTAAAGGTACACAATCAAAAGGGTTAATATATAGAAAGTCGTCCAAAGCAGATGAAGTCATAAGGGGTTTTGTGGATGCTGATTATGCAGGTGATCTTGACAGAAGAAGATCACAAACGGGCTATGTGTTCTCAATCTATGGAAACGTGATCAGTTGGAAAGCCACACTTCAGCATATAGTGGCTCTGTCAACTACAGAATCAGAATATATAGCTTTCACTGAAGCCATTAAAGAATCATTGTGGCTTAGAGGGATCATCAGCAGTTTTGGAGTCAATACCAGTTCTGTAGAGATAAATTGTGACAGTCAAAGTGCAATCTATTTGGCTAAGAACCCTATGTTCCATGAGAGAACAAAGCATATTGACGTTAAACTCTACTTCATCAGAGACATTGTGAATGAAGGGAAAGTGAAGGTGGTGAAGGTCTCAACTGCTGAAAATCCAGCAGACATGCTAACTAAAACAGTCCCTTTGAGCAAGTTTGATCTGTGTCTACAGTTGCTCAGGGTTGGAGAAGGTTAGAAGGTGAGCTAACATAAGGCAAGGATCTTCTCTGCAACAATCCAACTAAGCTAGGGTACTTTGAATCAAGGTGGAGATTTGTAACAGTTTGTGATTCAAATTGTGCTTGTCTCTTGTAAGCCTTACTAGCAATGTTTTTTCTGCTGTAACCCGTTACACAAATAGTGCAGAACCTTAGTAAATGAAACTGCATGTGTAAATTCGTGTTGTATAGGCGTGCACACACAATCAAGACTGACTTGTATTTGTTTAAGCACTATATATGTGCTCTCAGTTAGAGTAGAGGGGGTATTAGAAATAGATAGAGATTTGACAAGAAGTTGCGTGAGTTCTTGTGTGGATTGCTAGTAATGGTCCATAGGTTTGTAACTTGATCTTTCCCTGAGCTTAGTGGATTGTTGGAAGAAGATTCTTCCCGTGGAGTAGATTCACATTCTTGTGGATTGAACCACGTTAAATTCTTGGTGTTTACCCTGTTACTTTTTCACTGCAATATTACTGTTTATCTTCTTCCTTGCGTTTACTGTTTCAATGAGCAGTTACAAGATTACATACAGCACTCATCTTCTTGGTTAGTAAGTAGATAGTTCTAACACTGTGATTTTTAATAACAAAATAAAGGAAGAAGTTAGCCAAAATGGTCGTAATAGTCAGAATTTTCTTCGTTTGGAAAATGATTTTAATGTTTATTTAAAGGAAGCTTGGTACTATGCTAAGGAGATTATGGACAAAGAGGTGGATTTGATTCAATGTTGTGTTTATGTAGTTGGATCGTTGTTTAAATACTATAAATTCAAAGAAAAATTAGTGGAGAAAATGTCACAGTGGAAAATGATAAAGGAAATCATCAATTGAGTTGTGACTGACCCATGATTTATCTTGATATTTTAATGTATTAATATTTTTTCTTATGTCTTTGCTTTCTTTAAAACTGGTCTATGTATTGCATCAATTATGTTTTGTTTCAATGTCTTAACGTCTTACCTTATGAATTTTTATGTTAACCTAACATTTAAGGTTAAGTTGATTAAAAATAAATAAAAAAACACATTTAAGGTTAAAGGAGTCAATAATATAAATGGATATTAAAACATGATCACTACATAAATTATGAATGTCCTACTTAATAATACAAATTGCATTAGTTCATCTATATCTACAACTGAAGCATCTTCAACTACAATTTGAGAATCACTTTTACAAGTTGCCTTATTGTGATCAAGTTTACCTCATTTAAAGCATTTTTTAAACCTTTTAATCTTACAAATGTTTGGTTTCCTTATTTAAAGCATTTTTTAAACCTTTTAATCTTACCAATGTTTGGTTTCTTTGTTGGCCTTCCCTTTTTATGTTTGGTCAAAGGAGGAAGAAATTTTGACGACAATATCATCTAGCACATTCCAATAATCACGGTGATCCATCAAATAAATTGACTTAACATAAGCCGCCACCATAGATGTAGATGAGTATTTTGGGTTACAAATTTGTAGATGGTCAAAACCTCTATATCTAGCTACAGTAATTACATGACCACATGACAACTTATCCAAATCAAACATACGACATATACACATCTTTATGTTCAAATTTACTTCACCATTTCTATCCCCATTAAGAATGTTGAGCGTGTGCGCGTCAACAGGCGATACTTGAAAGTGAAGTAAAATGTCATTTCTCCTAGCCAACTCCTTCTCTACCTCATTTTTCATTTCATTGATATTCTATGAAGTAGCCAATGTTCTTATATTATTAAACTATCGTTGCATGACACTTGTGAGGTGTTATAGGAAACTCTATTGCATCCTTTAGAACGTTATTCAAAGACTTAGCAATATTAGTAGTCATCACACTATAACGTCGATCTGTTGATATTGATGATTATTTTTAAAATAAAATAATTTAAACTTATATCAAATTTTAAAATTATGAATCTTCTATGCAAAAATTAATACCCATTAACTATTATAAAGGGGATATCGTTACAATTAAAGAAATATAGACAATATTAGGAAAAAATTACTCTTACATGTCTTTTTTTTTTTAAATATGTATTAATTCAACTAATATTTCATATTTTATAAATGTTGAAAAATATGTACCAGATTAATTAATATACCAAATCTTGCACTTTAATTGTAATAATGTCTAATATTGATGATTATATTAATAATAGGATTTAATCTAATATTATCCATGAGCATAATGTTATGACATGCAAAAATTGAAATGGACTTAATTACAAATTACTATTACTTTAAAGAATTTAATAAAGAAGCACCAACAACAAACAAATGCAAAAATGCTTAATAAAGCAAAAATTGCAATTTTATACTAAAATTATGTACCACTGCAATAACTACAAACATAAGCAAGAATAACATTTTATTGTTCATATGAAATCCTTTAATTTAAAGACATTTGAGTCTAAATATTATATTTATAAATTGAATATATTTTATTAATAAATATGAATGCATAATTGGATAATTTGATATGTCAATATACTTAAAAAATGAGAAATTGTCCAACGTTTAAATTCAACACCTCTCAAATAAGATCTAACACGTTCATCTTGTGCATTGAGTTCAGAAAACATTTTATTAAAATCATGAATTGTATATACTTTCCTAGCCACTTAATAAAGTAGTATGACTTCTATGCTCTTGAACTTTGATCGAATCTTCAATGCCAAACGATGCACACAGAACTAGGATGTGCATTTGAAAATATATTCTTTACACAATTTAAAATGCTAGAATGATGATCATACACGATCACCAAATCATCCAACTCACCAATTGCAACCTCAATTTTTTTTAAAAACCAACCCTAAGATTTTTCATTTTTAGAAGTCACTAATACCAAAAGCTAATAGATAGATCCCATTATCTCCATCCTATTACTGCTGCAACAAATAATGTCCCTATGTACTTACCTTTCAAGAATGTGTCATCCACGGCTACAACATGTCTTATGTTACTTTTGAACTCCTGAATCCAACTTCCAATTGACATGAAATAATATTGAAATTGTTTAACATGATCAACTTGAATATGAGTAATAGTTTTCGGGTTCTTTTCCATTAATGCGTGACTATATGCTGGTAAGAAAGAAAATGAATTATCTAGATCTCTTCTATTCATTCTTATTGCTTTCTCTTTAATTCTCCATACTATTATATAAGGTATATCCATCCCAAAATCTAATTTCATATCATTCTGTATGTCATTTGGAGTATACACACGACTATGATAACTATATTTTTGCTGTTAACATGACACTCATAATAACTTTGCTTATGGCTGACTTATTATTTTTTCCTAGTGTATTCAAATCTTGTATATGATCATTAACATACTTTAACACCGTTTACATTTCAAACCCTCGTATCCTCACACCACGAGTTTTCTAATTACACGAATGAAATTTGTAGTTGATGACAATTTTGAAGTTGTTTGAACAAACAATCTTTGTTTTAAACTTTTTTTACACAGTAATTATACCAACCTGGGTCTTCAATTCTTACTTGAAGATACAAGGTCTATAAAGCAGTCATAGCATTATTACTTGGTGATACAAGGTTTGTAATACTTTTTACATGGTTTTCCTTCTTCATAATTGTAAGGTTTTCAACACATCTTGACATATTTCAATAATTACTTTCATCACCAAGAAAATCATTACAATTGAAAACATTGGTTGGAGAATTATTCAGTTATATATTTTGAAAGTTACTGTTATCAACAAGGTTGTCATCAACAAGGTAATCATCAAATTCAGCAATATTCTCGTTAAAAGTGTTTTGAAATTCCTTTGATAGTTCCCTCCACAACATTTAATAATTCATCTAATGCAGGTTCATCCATATTAGATTGAACAAGTATGTTCCATTCAATTATTTCATTTTCAACAGTAACGATCATTGACGATTGCTTACATTTTTCAATCATCAAAGGTTCCCGAGTTGACTTAATAATGACATATAATACATGGGGATTACTTGATCCATTAGCATGAGAAATAATGAATGTGATCACAACACAATTATTTTTAATTGTAATAGTAGGATGCACAATATTTTTGTTGTAGAGATACTTTATAATAACATATTTGCTTGAAATGTCAACCTTTAAAGGTTTACCAATCATTTCCAACAAGCTTTCGTATTGCAAACTGTTAGGCATTGAAAATACACTAGAATCACCACCCTTGTATAATGTTCATTATCCCTTAGTTATCCATTGGCCACTATGACAAACAAGTACCATATATGTATCTAATAGATAATGTCATTGAAAAAAAAATTTAAGAATTGTGGAGCAAGTGCTCTTAGGTAATTTACAAAAATTGTAACATTTTGCATGACTATGACATTGCAGTTGCAAAGTCACACTCATAACTACAAATATTAACATGTTTTATTTCAAAAGTAATTTTTTTTAACCTTAAATTGTATTTCATTAGTTTCAACTATAAAGTAAGGAAAATTAATTGATAATTTTCAATTTTAACTTAAAATTTCATTAAAAATATAATATTTTGAATTTTTTTATTTCAAACTATAAAATCATACCATAATTGCAAAC
Source organism: Elaeagnus macrophylla (assembly GCA_029378325.1). Lineage (NCBI taxonomy): Eukaryota > Viridiplantae > Streptophyta > Magnoliopsida > Rosales > Elaeagnaceae > Elaeagnus > Elaeagnus macrophylla. The sequence goes on from CM055642.1 coordinate 30,622,439, forward strand.
CTTTGCATGTTTTTATTTCGTCGACAAAATCTTACTCAAACTCCTTTTTTACATAATAACACGAAACTCTTACAAATTTTAGCAATACTAAATGCGCATTCTAGTCTGCCCATTACATTTATAATAATTTGTATATATTTATAGTTCACCCATTACTCTTTTCATTAAAATTATAAATGGTCATTTAGATTAAGCAATATGAAAAAATAATAAGGGAGAATAACAAAACTAACACCCCTCAAAACTTCTAATAACAAAACTAGCACCCCTTGTGTTTAAACTTGTATTTTCACAATTAAAAAAATGACTAATATGTCATTTTTCTTTGAACATCCATCCAATTAGAATTGAACGACGACAATTTAGACCCGTTCAATATTTTACGTTCAAATTAGACGTTCAATATTATTGAGGTGCTAGTTTTGTTACTATAAGTTTTAGGGGTGTTATTTTTAGTAATTTTCCAAATAATAATAAGATTTTATACTTTAAGCTCGTGAAATATAACAATGGAGTTCCTTCATAAACAATATTAGTTATGGAGAAGAGAATGAAGGAAAATACAAATCTTTGAAGCCCGAGAAATCATGATAAATGAATTACAGAAAGAAAAAAAAAAAAGATAAGAAGATGGAGGATGTCAGGACCTGCCCTAAGTTCTCTAACACTTAAAGGAAGTCCTGATATAATTTAGGATTTACTAAAAAATTTGGTAGCATCTCACCTGTTTTCTATCATAAGTCATTCTGTAATAGCATAAATATAACATCTACTTGTCTATAATATTCAAACTCACAATTTATACAACCAGCCATAAAGAAAAATAATAGTAATAAGTGGCATAATCCCTTATAGTTCACTGTCACTAAAGGATCACAAAACACACTCTATTATATTTTCCTCACCAAGAAACTAGACTAAATTCTTAGAAGTACTAAAGAACAAAAAGTCATACAGTGCAATATCAATAATCTGATTTAAGTCTCCTTAAAAGATGATACTCAAATCTTCAATCAAACACTATTGATGCCTGAAGGAAAATTTAAAAGAAAATAGGGTGAGTAAAAATACTAAGTGAGTCGACAAGTTTTAGAAGATAATACTTATTAAATCTATCTATTTAACTTTAATAATTTAATGGTAAAATTAAAGCAAGTCATAGAATGAAAATATTTATAAGATGTGTTAATAATTTAAAAAAATATATAAATAATTGTAAATACATTTACGTAAATAAATTATCTATGAACAACTTACATGTAATAGAGTATAAGAAATAGGAAAAACCTCACCAAAATCGCACCTAGGAAGTAGCTAATCATACGTGTACAGAGCTTTGCACACGCACATGGAAAAGTGTTAATTATGTGTACTAGTCATACGCATGCAGACTGGGGCCCATTGATTAATTCTTTATTTCTTATCTTACTGCTAAATTAGGGGATGACGCTTGTTTGATAGCTTTCAAAACAATACATAATACTACGCATAACATTCTGAAAATGATGCTAAAAGTTGGAAATATATAGGTTTCTATATTCTAATCAAAATCTATATTTATGTTGTAAAATTGAGAAAAAACTTAAAAACTGACACTTATAGGTAAAAATTAATATATGATTGCCACACATGATAAACATTAATTTTGAAAGTCAAAAACTATTAAATATATGAAATATTATGATAATAAAGTTAAATGTTATAAATTATTAGTAAATAAATACTTATTAAATTTGAATAAAGAGTGTCCACTTATTGTACTGTATCACTGATGTTGTTCTAGTTGTTATGTAAGATCTGTTGTATCCTCCCTTCCTATATGATCACACTTGTATCATATACAAGAATTATGCCATAGTTAGTTGATCCATCTAAACTAATCAATATGCTAAAATACGGGCTATTAACATATAATTTATTTTTTTCTTAATATTTAAAAGTAATCAAAATGCTAATGAACAACTTAGATATTTCTAAGATCCTTGTCCACTAAAATAGCATACCCGATTATCCTATGTAAAACCCTTCATTTAGAATACTAATTTGTTCAACGCATATTTAATACCACAAAATATACGTTTAGTTATGTCTCTATAACTTTGTCTAAAAAATTTGAAATGACATATCGTAAAAAGTTCCTAAAACTAGACATGTTAAGCTTTAAAACAAAATATAATTTACCATTCTTTATTCTGTAAAACCATTTCAAATAATAGAAATACTGGGGGTTCAAAACAAAGTTTTCAGCATAATTTTGATAAATTTTGATAAAATCATTCTCAGTTAAATATGTATAACCTTGCTTAGAAAACTTTGAATAACAAACCGTAAAATTCATATTAAACTAAACATCATATGCTTTAAATAATATATAACTCATCCAATTTCAATTGATAAAACTATTTTAAATAACAACATACCGATTTTATTCTCAACAGATTTTCCAGCACTGATCTCACTTGACATACCCTTGGTTAATTAGGTATAACTTTGTTTAGAGATAACGAAATGATAAACCGTAAATTGTATCTTAAAATAGACATTCATATCTTTCCAAAGAGACATAACTCAAAGTATAGTTCGTGTTGGATATTTCTCAATTTTCATCCCAATTTTTTGAATACAGTTTTTAGAAGTCTAAAGTCTTAGTCTTAAGCATTAAAGTTTGTTCAAGAATAATATCCTTTCCATTACAAGGTTTATCAATAACATCCAAGAGTTATTTTAGATTTTATGTAAGAATCAATCACAAAAATTAAAATTTAATTTAAGAATGAGAATGAATTGATTCCTAGAGAAGAAAATGGAACAATTTTAGCCTTTCTCCTTGTTTTCTTTATTTTCTCTTATCTTCTTTTCCTCTCTTCTTTTCTCTCCTTCTTTATAGAATGGTCAAATGGCCAAAAGGTTACACAAAATGGCTTAAATAAGCTCCCACACATGTAAGCCTTTTTTTTTTTTTCAATTCCAAGCCTATTAGGCCCATTAGTGTTAGTAAAACCCATTAAGCTCATTAGTGATGGTAATGTCCATTAGTGATACTTAGCCTATTAGTGATACTAAGGTCCATTAAGTCCATTAGACTAAATACTTACATTACCATTATTAAATATATAAGTAAAACTTATTAGTCTTTAAGAACTAGTTTTAAGTATCACAATATTAATTTTAGATATCATTATATTTAATTATAATTGCAAGGCAAATGCCTAATTAATAACAATATATAAAATAATTTATGTTTTTAATTTTTTCCCAAAAGAAAGTGGGGTCTCACAGAAGAGATAAGAGAAAGGATTTGATGTTAATTGGAAGAACAAAAAGATAAAAAAAAGTCTGAAAATGTTTTCAATTTCTATCCAAACCATTATCTTTGGTTAGTATTGTTTGAGTTTACTTGGTGGTAATAGGACTGAATGAAACCTCTCAAACACTATATTTGTAATATATAACAAACATCCACTGTTTTTGTAATATGTGATATTTCACACACCAAATAAGATAATTTCTCCAAAGAATCCCAATATATTTTCTGGTCCCTCTCTTTCAATCTCCTCCACAGAACATTAGTCCACGATACAAATCAAAACCTATCTTTGATTATTTGCAGAGTAATGACTAGGCAGTTGTAAGATATGCTTGAAAAAGTTGGTTCCACCATTCACCATTCACCAAGCGCCAACAACAACCAAATCACCATTCCAAATGTGATGCTAATCTATAATTGTGATGCTTTACCATTCGAAAAAGCCCTCAGCATAGCCCCATAAAAATTCCAAGGCCCAAAACTCCACGGATGCTTGGATTTTCTCTCACTGTAAGTTGATTGTTTTTTCATTGTCACTTGTCTATTCTTTAACCTTGATTTTTTGAGTAATTGGCCTAAATAGCTTACATTTTGATTAAAAAGTTAAATTTTCAAAAGCTAGCAATAATAGGATCAAAATTGTGAGTTTTAATTACATTAAAATTAGATAAATTACAAAAATATTCTTAGCCATGTAATATGTGATATGTGATATCAGTATGTAAATTATTTACATGCTATGTAAACAGGTATATAAACCGTTTACATACTCATTTAACATGTATGTAAACTGTATTATATACTAATATGATAGTATGTAAATGAGTTTACATACCAATGTGACAGTATACAATTATATTTGCATAACGATATGGCAGTATATAAATAGTATGTAAACTGTTTATATACTATGTAAACAGGTATGTAAATTATTTAAATAGTATGTAAATAGTTTACATACTATGTAATATAGGTATGTAAACTGTTTAAACAGGTATGTAAATTATTTACATAGTGTGTAAACATGTATGTAAACTGTTTAAACAGATATATGAACTATTTATATACTATATAAACTAATTATATACTATGTAAACATATATGTAAACTGTTTACATACTATGTAACAAACAAGGAAATACCCACAAACAAGTTTCTCTTAACATTGAGAAATGGCTTCTCAAACACAGATGCATATACTTTTACATTATCCTTTGTTAGAGAATCACCACTCCTGCTCAATCATTCATTAGAATAAAATCAATCAATCCAAAGTTACAAACTTTGACATAAGCAATTCTCAACTATACAACTGAAAGCATAATTGTATTTGAAATGAGAAGAAAAAGAGAATACAAGTAAGTTTTTTCAGAGAGGAATTCATTAGATAAGAGCAAGTCGAAGGAAAAAAGAAAGAGGAAACTTAAGAGTAAAAGACCAAGTAAAACCTATATATTTGGAATGTAATACGGTAAAATTCATGTAAGGGTAAGATCGTAAAAATCAAAGATAAAAAACACCGCCGTACAATGACTTTCGTCAAAATGTTTGTTAGCTTAAAAAAGAAGTGAATCCAAGTAAATAAATTTGATTTTTTTTTTTTTGTTTTCTTTGTAATTTTATGGGTTATTTATTTACTTTGGTCATGGAACTATTTTTGTTTTGTTTTAATATTGTAATCATCATCCAAATTTCTATTCTTAATTTCAATTTACTCATCCAAACAAGTTCAAAAATCTCTTCGCCCAACACTTGCTCATTATATGCCAATTATTACACGTTCTCTGCTTTGAAATTTCCCGTCTTCTCAATACCTTGGTCTAAAAAACTTCCTTCACATAGGGGTGGTAATTTGTACTATAGCTCGATTGATCGAATCGTACTCGAATCGAAAAATATGAATCGAACACGAATTGAATTAAATTTGGGCTTATTTCGGCCCAGCTCAAATAACCCGAAAAAATTCGAGCTGGATTAGGGCCAGCCCATTAGCCCAAAATTAAATTAAATTAAATTTTAAATAAAAAAAATAAAAAAGACTATATTAAAATTAAAATAATATTTTATTGCTTCTCTTTTATGATATATTAGTTATTTTTCTTCCCTTTTTTTTTGAAAAATAAGCTGAAAATGAATAAATAGTTATAATTTATTTATTGTGTCACAATATTATGTTACATTACTTGATGTTAATGCATTTAGCGTTTAAATCTACCTAACTCTTTAAATAAAAATAATAATATTTATATTTAATTTAAATTAGTATTATGAAATTTCTATTTTTAAATCGATACTTGTGTTATGCTATTCTCTTTTTCTCTTGTTCATTGTATTGAGACTTATATATTATGTAATAGTCAAAGTTTTATTCTTGCGTATATAAAAAAAGTTATGTTCTCGTATAATATTTTAATTTACTTTAACTGTTCAATTTTTAGTAAGTATATTTATTTAATCTACTCATCTTTATTTATTTTGTTTAATAGCTAGAAGGAATTTTATTTAGACATGAGAACTCTTTATTATAAATGTGAGTTTTCGTGAGGGCATGACGACTTCTAACTTTTGCATGAGTGGAGTTTTATGTAATGTTGTTTGAGCTTTAATTATTAAATATATATTTTTAATTAAAAAAAAGTCATATTAACTAAAATATATATATAATTAACAATTCGGGCTAGTTTGGTTTAATTTGAGCCAGCTCGTTTATATTGGGTTTGGGTTTGGGTTTGGGTTTGGGCTCGAGCTCACATTTGCTAGCTCAAATTAAATTTGAATTGAGCTAAGATTAAACTAATTTAAACTGGGCTAGTTTAGGCCAGCTCGAACTAGCCCAGTTCGCACGAATTGACACCCCTACTTCACAATACAATGCAACTGGGCTATCTAAGACTTTCTCATTTAAAAGTACTATTGTGATGCTAATTTATAATAGTGATGTTTTCCCATTCGAAAAAGCACTCTACATAGCCCCATAAAATTCCAAGGCCCAAAACTCGACGGATGCTTGGATTTTCTTTCACGGTAAATTGATTGTTTTTTCATGGTCACTTGTCTATTCTTTAACCTTGATTTTTTTTTTTTTCTCTTTTTTGTCTGTAATTTTATGGGTTATTTATTTATTTTTGTCATGCAACTGTTAGTTTTTTTTTTAAATATTGTAATCTTCTTCCAAATTTCTATTCTTAATTTCAATTTACTCACCCAAACAAGTTTGAAAATCTCTTCACCCAACACTTGCTCGTCATGATGCAAGTATTTCACATTCTTTGCTTTGAAATTTCCCATCTTCTCAATCCCTTCGTCTAAAAGACTTCCTTCACAATACAATGCAACCGTGTTATCTGAGATTTTTTTATTTAAAAGCACTTCAAATTGGATACATATATTGTAATAAAAGGCAAACAACACAACACATCAGTACAAAAGAGATGACACAGAGATAAGACATATCCATCAATAGCCAAAATCCTTTCAAGTTGGTGTTTCTAGTTGTTGTTGAACTTCAATGCTTGATGGTTATCGACAATGGTGTGTCTAGAATCAGGCAAGAATACATATGATTAAAGGGAAGTGATTTTACTGTCCTTGTTATTATTATTACATATTAAATTCATCAATCTCTTTATACTTTGCATTTCATAACCTTAATGTTTTTTACTTCTTAATGTACCATTGTTATTATTATTATTATTCAATTTCTTAATTTTTAACGTAAATATTTATCAATATCCTATCAGGCAAATAATAAAATGTATTTTATATAAAGATTAAGAAAATTTAAATTACAAGAAAAATTAGAAAAAATAAAATTACTATAAAATAAATACACAATGAATTAAAAAAAGATTAAGGCTTGTAAAACGGTTTTGATAAATGTATAACCATTCAAAACGTGGATGTTGAAATGGGTATTCAAGAGCAACAACTAAAACCGCTATAGTAATAGCTAGCTAAAACTGCCTTGAAACAGCTGCGGTAAATGCTTGTAACTGCTGAAATTAATGCAGCAATAAATCTTTCAATAGTTACAATTTTATTCTATGAAAAAATTTTAAAAAAATTACATGTAATAAACCCTAGACCACGTCTATTCTTCTTTATGTACTACTATTATTATTATTTTTCAATTTCTTATTTTTAATGTAAATATTCATCAATATCCTATCAAGCAAACAATTCGAGGAATTGCACCCTGAGTGCATGTGAAAAAAAATTTTATGCTACACAAGTTTATCTTTTATAAAAAAACAAATGTTATATAAAGCATTTTATGTGATAATGATTTTGCCATAAGGAACAAGCCAAAAATAACAACAATTTTTTTTCTTAATAAGCGAACTTTGAAACATAATTTTTCATTCACCCTAATATCATTTTGAGCATATAAGTATACGATTTTGAAGCTTTCGTGAAGAAAAACTCAAATCAATCATAACCCCGCACTTATACAAGTGTATTTTACTCAAAATTATGCCTCAAAATAGCATTTAATCATGAGTTAAAAACTCATTTTTCCAACATATGAATGATTGATTTGATCTGAATTTATTATCATCTCTAATCACCAGTGATGATTAATGTATAGATTCTTGGAATTTCAATCTCTTGTTCATAGCCAATTTTTCATTTTGTAGCGATAATTATTGATAACTACATTGTGAAGTGGCTAAATCCTGTTAACCTCCGATAAATAACTTAAAAGCCTATAGTTAACATTTGAACTTTGTCTATCAATCCCATTACATGCATTCATAATTATACAAACAATTGCCTCTGTATTCTTATGTTTTCAACTTTCAAAAACTAAGGGCCTAAAGCCTGATGATTAGAAAACAATTTTCAAAAACTGTTTTCAAATTATAACTTAAAAACATTTTTTAATTATTTTAAAAAACAATGAGATATTGGCTAATATTTTAAAAAATTATTTTAAAAAACCAAAAATAGAAAAAAATGGTTGTCATGTAATTTGGCGAAATTGTTTTTAAAACTTATTTTATAGTAAACTCTATATTATTAAATTTGTACATTTTTTTCGATAATTGCAACATTTAAAATTTGAATTTCTTTACAAAAATACCCTTCATGGTTATCGATGTGTTTGGCCAAATTATTCTAAAAAAATTATTTTGCTATTGAAATATTTTTATTTAAAATTCATATCTCACTTTTTTTCCTCCAATTCCTTTTTAGAATAATTTAAACATTTATAAATAATTATACAAAACTAAAAATATTAAGTATTTTTAAAATTTAATACGTAACTAAACTATGAGCCTACTAATTGTTATCATTTTCAATTTTTTATTGCATATACAACTAATATGAGAAAATCACTTACGAAATTTTTTATTCTTTAGTCCCTGTTAAAATATCATTTTTCTCTCAAATGATTACAAGGAATTAAAACTCAATTCTATAATATGTAAATGATATTATTTTTATTGTTATAAATTTTGAGTAAGTTATTTGATTAATTTTTTAAAAAATAAGTAAATAAATGTCAAGTTTATATACATATTTGGGCACAAGAAAAGAGGCTTTTTTTTTTTTTTTTTGGGGTCAACATAAAGAAAAAAATGGTGTACATTACCTTTTTTATTTTATTTTAAAACCTCTATTGGGTAAGGCATTTGTTACATAACAGCAGTAGCAAAGTGTTAGACCCTCAAAACTGAGGCACAATGCTAGCAACATATTGGTGAAGGATGTGCGCATACGCACACCAACAAGTAACAGACAGGGTGTCGAGAGATATTGGGTGGCATGACAAGAATTTGTTATTGGTTTGGAGCGGGGCGCTAGCCAACAAGGCTTGCTACATGTGACAGCAAAAGGCTCGGGGCTTTGCATGCGCAAAGTTGGTGGTATAACATGCATGGCATGCATAAGAGTGTACAATATGCGTGCATGGCACATGGAATGTGTCGAGATTAACCAAATTAAATGTGTGGGATATGATAGGACGGTTAGTGGCGGTTATGGAAGTAGGAAAAATGGCTACTTGTGCTTATCTAATGCATGGGATATTTGGATCAACATTTGCAATCACTAAAAGGACATGGGGCATCATTTCCTTGTTTTTAGGAGCTACTTCCTTGTTTTTAGTAAGCACTTCTTTAGTGGAGGGAGCACTTTCCTTAATTTTAGCATGTAGTCCCACTAACACATGTTGTATTTGTAAATACTTACTAAGGCATGTTGAGTATGTAACTACCCACTAATGCATTAGTGGTAGAAGTGGATGGATATAAATGGGCTAGGTGTCAAGTGTTGGGTTTTTCCAACACATGGTGGAGTTACTTGGTGTAACTTCCAATAACTACCTTTTACTACTATAAATAAGTGATAATAGCATAGATGGAGGACCATCCAAAAATTGTGGTATTCCCATTTGGTCCAATAGCCTTATTTATTAATAAAAGAGATGTTGGGGCTTTACCCTTCTTCAAATTATTTTGTTTCTTCTTGTGAAATCCTTGCTTGTGTGAACCTCAAAGAGAAGGCCGGTCAAGTAAGGTACTTGACATCAGTCAGTACGGTGTTTAGTGCAAAGTCAAGCATAAAGCGTGTGACACAAAGTAAGGTAAAAATAAAATAATAAAGAAGTTAATACCCAACATATTCTCAGCCTTTGAAAATGAGTGGTCTTCGTGTTTTTACATGTTTTTCAAAAAAATGAAAACAAGTGAGAGGTGTTCTCAATTTTTTGTTTTTTAGTTTACATGATTTTTAAAAATTGCAACTTAAAAATGTGGATAAATATACCAAATTGTTTTTAAAACTAATTTTTTGTTTTTAAATAAAAAAAATAGTTTTTAAGTTATATGACCAAACAACTCCTAATGTTTTCAAACTTCAAAAAACTACCTCTCATTGTTTTGATTAAAAAATTGACCTTTTTATTTAAACTTCCATAAAACTGTTTTTTATTATTAAAAAAAAAACTATTTTCTATTATTAAAGAATTTATTTTTTATTCAAATGATGACCTTTTCTATTAATTATAATTATTAAAAAATTTATTATTTGCATATAATAATATTCGAAAATTCTTTCCAACAATGTAACAAATTGTTCTTCTTCTTCTTCTTCTTTTTTTTTTTTTTTTTAAATCTTACAAATATTTTTCTTTTAGTTTTTTAATAAGAGAGAACTATTTTTTATTTTATTTAATATTATCTTCAAAATTTGTTTTTAAAAAAAAAAACTTTTAATTAAATTCTTCGATTATATAATCAAAAGTTCAAAAAATGTTGTATTCAAAGTCAATATTTAATGATTTTTTGTTAGTCACTAAACAAGTATTTATGCTCTTCCTTATCCTAGTGATACTTTTCCAGTGAGCATTGACAATTTTTTGCCAGAAAATTTTTCTTGCCAACATTGTCAGTTTATATATGTTGCAGGTTGAAGTCAAAATTATAAGAATTTCTCTCATGAAGTTTTACAATCTTATTACTCAACTTAAAGAGAGGTCTGTTAAATTAATATTTTTTGATGTATAAGTATATTGGCATGACATCATAATGCTGGAATGAGTCTGCAACTCAATGACTTGATCACTGATATTCAACTGGATTCCTAAGCTATAAAATTTATTTTTATTTGTAAATATTTATGATATTTTTTATAATTTTTTTAAATTGTACTCGTATTGAGACCTCTTTTTATTATTATGAAAGTATTTTTTTAATGTGCTAAAAAAAAGGAAAGACAATTCCTCCAATGGGATATTGAATAATTTTTTTTAAATAATATTTTAGAATGTGTTTGACAACGATTTTAATTTTTAATTTTTTAAGTGATTATTTTTTTTTTTGATAGAATTTTGAAGTGATTATTTAAACAAATATGTTTGATAAAATTTTCTTGTTTTTATTTTCACATTTTTAAGAATTACTACCAATAAAAGTGGTTCAAAAATATTTTAAAAATAACAAGATTTTTGATTTATAAGTTCTTTCATTTTCATTAAATACTTTTTTTACAAAATAAATCAAATTTTATAACTTTTGTATGCACAAATGTTGGAAGAAAATAATTAAAAATAATTTTTTTTAAATAATAACAAGAAAAGGTTTTTGAAATGAAAAAAAAAAAAGTGAAGAAGAGAAAATAGAAAATAGAAAACGTTACCAAATAATTTGTAGGCAATTTTTTATTTTTTATTAAAATTTATTAAGAAAAATTGTTCTCAAATATATTGGTAAATAATTTTATAAAAAATCAAAATTATTAAATCATTTATTTTATCAAAAATAAAAAATCAATTCATTTATTTCATTCTTTTTGTTAAGACAACTAAATATTAGAATGTGTAGAATTGATTAAATTCCCAATTTTATTCGTTCTAACTACACGTGAACTTTAATTTCATGAATTCTACTATTACTCCCATATTTTTTCTCTGTTACTTTAATTAATTAAAAATACATATTTAGAAAAGGAAATCTTATTCTCATATCAGTTTTTGCCCTTTTGTTATTGACATATTAATGTTTTTGTTTTTAAAAATATTGATATTGTTTGGGTCAATAGGCTATAAGCGTATTGGCACTTTAGACCCATCAATATGGCCCGTCTTGAATAATATTTTCTTAAGCCCAATTGTAACTGTCTCATTAAGGACAACAAACTCAACCTAGCTATTACAATGGTATTAATTACTCAGAATAGACTCATTTTATGGGTTATTGGCTTTTTAACCAAAATAGCTAAACGGTAGAGTTTTGGTCATAAGAGTTTTACTATTATCCCCTCAGCTTCGCTTCTTCCTCTTCTTCTTCTTCTTCTTCGCTTCTTCTTCTTCTTCTTCTTCGCTTCTTCTGTGTTCCTAAATTGAAGATGAAGATTTCTTCGCTGCTTCTTCTTCTTCTTCTTCTTCTTCTTCGCTTCTTCTGTGTTCCTGATTTGTATGAAATCCTATAAGTTTAAATTTTAATATAAATTAATTGTGATTTCTTTATTTATTGCTGTTTTTTAGTGTAATTTGAAGCTTTTTGTTGTTTGATATTTGTAGGAAAAAGTGGAGCAGATGAAGATGAAGATGAAGTCATGTGAATGTACAGGTTACATACAAATTTATTTTATATGTAACCTGTACATTCACATGAACCCACTGGAAGAAGAAGAAGAACAGCTTCTGTATTCTTATGTTTTCAACTTTCAAATTAGAAAGCAATTTTAAAAACTGTTTTCAAATTATAAGTTAAAAACATTTTTTAATTATTTTAAAAAAAACAATGAGATATTGGTTAATATTTTAAAAAATTATTTTAAAAAACCAAAAATAGAAAAACATGGATGTCATGTAATTTGGCCAAATTGTCTTTAAAACTTATTTTATAGTAAACTCTATATTATTAAATTTGTATATTTTTTTCGATAATTGCAACATTTAAAATTTGAATTTCTTTTCAAAATTACCCTTCATAGTTATCGATGTGTTTGGCCAAATTATTCTAAAAAATTATTTTGCTATTGAAATATTTTTATTTAAAATTCATATCTCACCTTTTTTCCTCCAATTCTTTTTTAGAATAATTTAAACATTTATAAATAATCATACAAAACTAAAAATATTAAGGATTTTTAAAATTTAATACGTAACTAAACTATGAGCCTACTAATTGTTATCATTTTCAATTTTTTATTGCATATACAACTAATATGAGAAAATCACTTACGAAATTTTTTATTCTTTAGTCCCTGTTAAAATATCATTTTCCTCTCAAATGATTACAAGGAATTAAAACTCAATTCTATAACATGTAAAGGTTCAATTCAAAGGAAATGATATTATTTTTATTATTATAAATTTTGAGTAAGTTATTTGACTAATTTTTTTAAAAATAAGTAAATAAATGTCAAGTTTATATACATATTTGGGCACAAGAAAAGAGGCTTTTTTTTTTTTTTTTGGGGTCAACATAAAGAAAAAAATGGTGTACATTACCTTTTTTATTTTATTTTAAAACCTCTATTGGGTAAGGCATTTGTTACATACACAGCAGTTGCAAAGTGTTAGACCCTCAAAACTGAGGCACAATGCTAGCAACATATTGGTGAGGGATGTGCGCATACGCACACCAACAAGTAGCAGACAGGGTGCTGAGAGATATTGGGTGGCATGACGAGAATTTGTTATTGGTTTGGAGTGGGGAGCTAGCCAACAAGGCTTGCTACATGTGACAGCGAAAGGCTCGGGGCTTTGCATGCGCAAAGTTGGTGGTATAACATGCATGGCATGCATAAGAGTGTACAATATGCATGCATGGCACATGGAATGTGTCGAGATTAACCAAATTAAATGTGTGGGATATGATAGGACGGTTAGTGGCGGTTATGGAAGTAGGAAAAATGGCTACTTGTGCTTATCTAATGCATGGGATATTTGGATCAACATTTGCAATCACTAAAAGGACATGGGGCATCATTTCCTTGTTTTTAGGAGCTACTTCCTTGTTTTTAGTAAGCACTTCTTTAGTGGAGGGAGCACTTTCCTTAATTTTAGGGGGGGGGGGGGGGGGGGGGGGGGGGGGGGGGGGGGGGGGGGGGGGGGGGGGGGGGGGGGGGGGGGGGGGGGGGGGGGGGGGGGGGGGGGGGGGGGGGGGGGGGGGGGGGGGGGGGGGGGGGGGGGGTTTTTTTTTTTTTTTTTTTTTTTTTTTTTTTTTTTTTTTTTTTTTTTTTTTTTTTTTTTTTTTTTTTTTTTTTTTTTTTTTTTTTTTTTTTTTTTTTTTTTTTTTTTTTTTTTTTTTTTTTTTTTTTTTTTTTTTTTTTTTTTTTTTTTTTTTTTTTTTTTTTTTTTTTTTTTTTTTTTTTTTTTTTTTTTTTTTTTTTTTTTTTTTTTTTTTTTTTTTTTTTTTTTTTTTTTTTTTTTTTTTTTTTTTTTTTTTTTTTTTTTTTTTTTTTTTTTTTTTTTTTTTTTTTTTTTTTTTTTTTTTTTTTTTTTTTTTTTTTTTTTTAAATAATAACAAGAAAAGGTTTTTGAAATGAAAAAAAAAAAAGTGAAGAAGAGAAAATAGAAAATAGAAAACGTTACCAAATAATTTGTAGGCAATTTTTTATTTTTTATTAAAATTTATTAAGAAAAATTGTTCTCAAATATATTGGTAAATAATTTTATAAAAAATCAAAATTATTAAATCATTTATTTTATCAAAAATAAAAAATCAATTCATTTATTTCATTCTTTTTGTTAAGACAACTAAATATTAGAATGTGTAGAATTGATTAAATTCCCAATTTTATTCGTTCTAACTACACGTGAACTTTAATTTCATGAATTCTACTATTACTCCCATATTTTTTCTCTGTTACTTTAATTAATTAAAAATACATATTTAGAAAAGGAAATCTTATTCTCATATCAGTTTTTGCCCTTTTGTTATTGACATATTAATGTTTTTGTTTTTAAAAATATTGATATTGTTTGGGTCAATAGGCTATAAGCGTATTGGCACTTTAGACCCATCAATATGGCCCGTCTTGAATAATATTTTCTTAAGCCCAATTGTAACTGTCTCATTAAGGACAACAAACTCAACCTAGCTATTACAATGGTATTAATTACTCAGAATAGACTCATTTTATGGGTTATTGGCTTTTTAACCAAAATAGCTAAACGGTAGAGTTTTGGTCATAAGAGTTTTACTATTATCCCCTCAGCTTCGCTTCTTCCTCTTCTTCTTCTTCTTCTTCGCTTCTTCTTCTTCTTCTTCTTCTGCTTCTTCTGTGTTCCTAAATTGAAGATGAAGATTTCTTCGCTGCTTCTTCTTCTTCTTCTTCTTCTTCTTCGCTTCTTCTGTGTTCCTGATTTGTATGAAATCCTATAAGTTTAAATTTTAATATAAATTAATTGTGATTTCTTTATTTATTGCTGTTTTTTAGTGTAATTTGAAGCTTTTTGTTGTTTGATATTTGTAGGAAAAAGTGGAGCAGATGAAGATGAAGATGAAGTCATGTGAATGTACAGGTTACATACAAATTTATTTTATATGTAACCTGTACATTCACATGAACCCACTGGAAGAAGAAGAAGAACAGCTTATGTACATTCACATTTTGTATGTACAGGTTACATATACATTTATTTTGTATGTAACCTGTACATTCACATTTTATATGTACAGGTTACCTGTACATACGAACTATTTTTCCTGCAAAATGTAAATGTACAAGTTACATACAAATTTATTTTGTATGTAACTTGTACATTCACATAAAATGCATTGTATTGTTTGTATGTTATTGGTGTTTTGAACAGGTTACATACAAAATGTGAATGTACAGGTTACATACAAATTTGTATGTACATGTTACATACAATTTATATGTACAGGTTACATATAAATTTGTATGTACAGGTTACATACAAAATAAATTTGTATGTAACCTGTACATTCACATGACCTGTACATACAAAATGTGAATGTACAGGTTACATACAAATTTGTATGTACATGTTACATACAATTTATATGTACAGGGTACATATAAATTTGTATGTACAGGTTACATACAAAATAAATTTGTATGTAACCTGTACATTCACATGACCTGTACATACAAAATGTGAATGTACAGGTTACATACAAAATAAATATGTATGTAACCTGTACATACAAAATGTGAATGTACAGGTCCATAAGCTTCGAAGGAAACAAGGAGATGGCGAGTTTTTTACGAATACTTAGATAAAAGGGATATTTTGGTAAAAATCATATATATTATATAAATGAAACTCACCGTTTAAAGTCCAAAACGTGCTATTTAAGTTCAAAAAGCTTTTTTATTCAAATCTTTGTTATTTAAGTAATTCACTGATTACAATGGGTGTTCATCGGTAATCAAGACTCAAAATAGAGAAATATTAAGGCTCAAAATAATATGGACTGAAGTCGATAAACGAATTCATTTTTAACAAAAAAAAATTACAATATTATTCTTAAAATTAAAAAGGTACAAATTTTTTTGTATGTAAGTATTACATAAATTTTTATCATATTAAGGTTGAGATTTTGAGAGATTTTAATGTAGAGCAAAGAGCAATAGGAGGATTTGATGCCTCTAAGCATTAATGAAAGAGACAAGAGACCAGATGAGGGTAAGTAGGTACTCCCTAACTATTTACTTATAAATAGTCTATATTAGCTAGTCTAGTTATCTAATTCTTATTCTAATTCTTAGGTTTAGGTTTTAGCGTCATTTATTTAGATTTGAGTGAGGGATGTGCGCATACGCACACCAACAAGTAGCAGACAGGGTGCTGAGAGATATTGGGTGGCATGACGAGAATTTGTTATTGGTTTGGAGTGGGGAGCTAGCCAACAAGGCTTGCTACATGTGACAGCGAAAGGCTCGGGGCTTTGCATGCGCAAAGTTGGTGGTATAACATGCATGGCATGCATAAGAGTGTACAATATGCATGCATGGCACATGGAATGTGTCGAGATTAACCAAATTAAATGTGTGGGATATGATAGGACGGTTAGTGGCGGTTATGGAAGTAGGAAAAATGGCTACTTGTGCTTATCTAATGCATGGGATATTTGGATCAACATTTGCAATCACTAAAAGGACATGGGGCATCATTTCCTTGTTTTTAGGAGCTACTTCCTTGTTTTTAGTAAGCACTTCTTTAGTGGAGGGAGCACTTTCCTTAATTTTAGCATGTAGTCCCACTAACACATGTTGTATTTGTAAATACTTACTAAGGCATGTTGAGTATGTAACTACCCACTAATGCATCAGTGGTAGAAGTGGATGGATATAAATGGGCTAGGTGTCAAGTGTTGGGTTTTTCCAACACATGGTGGAGTTACTTGGTGTAACTTCCAATAACTACCTTTTACTACTATAAATAAGTGATAATAGCATAGATGGAGGACCATCCAAAAATTGTGGTATTCCCATTTGGTCCAATAGCCTTATTTATTAATAAAAGAGATGTTGGGGCTTTACCCTTCTTCAAATTATTTTGTTTCTTCTTGTGAAATCCTTGCTTGTGTGAACCTCAAAGTAAGGTACTTGACATCAGTCAGTACGGTGTTTAGTGCAAAGTCAAGCATAAAGCGTGTGACACAAAGTAAGGTAAAAATAAAATAATAAAGAAGTTAATACCCAACATATTCTCAGCCTTTGAAAATGAGTGGTCTTCGTGTTTTTACATGTTTTTCAAAAAAATGAAAAAAAGTGAGAGGTGTTCTCAATTTTTTGTTTTTTAGTTTACATGATTTTTAAAAATTGCAACTTAAAAATGTGGATAAATATACCAAATTGTTTTTAAAACTAATTTTTTGTTTTTAAATAAAAAAAATAGTTTTTAAGTTATATGACCAAACAACTCCTAATGTTTTCTAACTTCAAAAAACTACCTCTCATTGTTTTGATTAAAAAATTGACCTTTTTATTTAAACTTCCATAAAACTGTTTTTTATTATTAAAAAAAACTATTTTCTATTATTAAAGAAATTATTTTTTATTCAATTGATGACCTTTTCTATTAATTATAATTATTAAAAAAATTATTATTTGCATATAATAATACTCGAAAATTCTTTCCAACAATGTAACAAATTCTTCTTCTTCTTCTTCTTCTTTTTTTAAATCTTACAAAATATTTTTCTTTTAGTTTTTGAATAAGAGAGAACTGTTTTTTCTTTTATTTAATATTATCTTCAAAATTTAAAAAAAAAAAAAAAAAACTTTTAATTAAATTCTTCGATTATATAATCAAAAGTTCAAAAAATTTTGTATTCAAAGTCAATATTTAATGATTTTTTGTTAGTC
Organism: Elaeagnus macrophylla; assembly: GCA_029378325.1. Lineage (NCBI taxonomy): Eukaryota > Viridiplantae > Streptophyta > Magnoliopsida > Rosales > Elaeagnaceae > Elaeagnus > Elaeagnus macrophylla. The sequence goes on from CM055642.1 coordinate 30,640,542, forward strand.
ACATAAATAAGTATTTATGCTCTTCCTTATCCTAATGATACTTTTCTAGTGAGCATTGACAATTTTTTGCCAGCATCGAAAAGTTTTCTTGCCAACATTGTCAATTTATATATGTTGCACGTTGAAGTCAAAATTATAAAAATTTCTCTCATGAAGTTTTACAATCTCATTACTCAACTTAAGGAGAGGTCTGTTGAATTAATATTTTTTGATGTATAAGTATGTTGGCATGGCATCATTAAAATGCTGGAATGAGGCTGCAACTCAATGACTTGATCTCCAAAGCTATAATTTTTTTTTTTATTTGTAAATATTTATGATATTTTTTATAATTTTTTTAAATTATACTTGTATTGAGACCTCTTTTATTATTATGGAAGTATTTTTTTAATGTGCTAAAAAAAAGGAAAGACAATTCCTCCGATGGGATAGTGAATAATTTTTTTTAAATAATATTTTAGAATGTGTTTGACAACAATTTTAATTTTTAATTTTTTAAGTGATTATTTTTTTTGATAGAATTTTTAAGTGATTATTTAAACATGTATGTTTGATAAAATTTTCTTGTTTTTATTTTCACATTTTTAAGAATTACTACCAATAAAAGTGGTTCAAAAATATTTTAAAAATAACAAGATTTTTGATTTATAAGTTCTTTCATTTTCATTAAATATTTTTTCTACAAAATAAATCAAATCTTATAACTTTTGTATGCACAAATGTTGGAAGAAAATAATTAAAAATAATTTTTTTTAAATAATAACAAGAAAAGGTTTTTGAAATGAAAAAGAGAAGAAGAGAAAATAGAAAATGTTACCAAATAATTTGTAGGCAATTTTTATTTTTTATTAAAATTTATTAAGAAAAATTGTTCTCAAATATATTGGTAAATAATTTTATAAAAAATCAAAATTATTAAATCATTTATTTTATCAAAAATAAAAAATCAATTCATTTATTTCATTCTTTTTGTTAAGACAACTAAATATTAGAATGTGTAGAATTGATTAAATTCCCAATTTTATTCGTTCTAACTACACGTGAACTTTAATTTCATGAATTCTACTATTACTCCCATATTTTTTCTCCGTTACTTTAATTAATTAAAAATACATATTTAGAAAAGGAAATCTTATTCTGATATCAGTTTTTGCCCTTTTGTTATTGACAATTTGACATATTAATGTTTTTGTTTTTAAAAATATTGATATTGTTTGGGTCAATAGGCTATAAGCGTATTGGCACTGTAGACCCATCAATACGGCCCATCTTGAATAATATTTTCTTAAGCCCAATTGTAACTGTCTCATTAGGGACAACAAACTCAACCTATATATTACTATGGGTGTTCATTGGTAATAAAAACTCAAAATAGAGGAATATTAAAGCTAAAAATAATATAGATTGAAGCCGATACATGAATTCGTTTTTAATAAAATAAATTACAATATTATCCTTAAAATTAAAAAGGTACAAATTTTTTTTACGTAAGTATTACAGAAATTTTTATCATATTTATAAGCTGTACAAACAATTCATTAAAAATTATATAAAAATGACAGAAATAATAAAGAATCAAACAAAAAATCAATAGATAATGGAAATAGAGACACAAGACATTTTAGGATGTTTTTCCTAAGAAATGATATTTAGAAAAAAGAAATTTGAAGAAATTCAAAAATTAAAGTTAAATCTTAAAGAAGGCAATGGATTTAAAGAATCATCTTTTTCTAAAATAAAAAAAAATATTTCCTAAAAAAGATATAATTTATTATGATATAAGTAACAAAGAAATGAGTATAACCATAACAGATGTAAAGAGAAGATTTAACATACCATTAATTGATAAATAAACAATCATAGATAAATTATCAAAAATTTCACAAAAAGATAAAGATAAAATTAGATATATTCATCTTGGAGGAATACAAATTCTAATTAAAGCACATTTTAGGTAATGAATTGATACACCGATAAAATTAGCACTATTAGATAACATGATAGTAAACAGAAAAGATGATTTGTTAGGAATGATTCATGAAAATTTAGGATATCAGAAATTAATATTCACAATACACCCTACATTTGCTGTTAGCATTAATAATAAAAATCTAAATCAAGTGTTAAGTTTAGCACATGAATTTGAGAGAGAAAATTTAATGAAAGAAAGAAATAATCCATTTTTAATACATTATATAGTAAGATATTCATTAACCAATAGTCATAATAGTTCAATATACAAATATAATGAGTTCATAGAAATAAAAAAAAAAATTTCAAAAACAAGAAAAAGTAATAAAACCAGAAATAATGACAAATTTTGAAGTACTAGAATAATGGAAATTAGATATCAAGAAAAAACCTCTTATACTAAGTAGATAAAGTAGCATTTTTAGAATAAAATTTATTGAAGATAATGCAAAAGTAAGGTAAGTAAACCTGAATGGTAAGAACAAAAAGAAATAAAAAAATTAAAACAAGAGATTAAAGAAATTAAAAATTAACTAATACATGAAGTAATAAGGGATTAGAATGTTAAAATCAAAATTACAAGAAATAGAGTTAGAAGGAAATGAAAATATAAAAACTATAATGAAAGTTTTAATTCTTTTAGTCGAAGAAGTAGACGCAACATGTGAATCAAATACCAAATATTTACAGAGTATAAATAATACACAAAAAGAAATCTTTGAAGAAATAAGAGAACATAAGTATACTAAAAAATAATTAGATATACGTAACGAAATAATAGAATTAAGAAAAAATGTCAATAATATACTAAAAATTAATGGATTAAAATTTGACCCTTTAAAATAATTAAAAGAAAAACCCCCTAGGAGATTTGATGCATTAATACCTAAAAATGACAAAAGAAAAGATTAAACAAGATCCAAAGATAAGGATATAATCCCAATATAATGAAATATAGAAGAAAATTAGAAGAATAATTTATGAACCCTTAAAATAAGAATATAGAAAAATTAATTAGCCTTTTAACACTAACAGATAAAAAGTTAGAAAAAATTATAAAGAAAAACTTTGTACAAATAAAGAATAAGATGATATGACCATAATTAGTGAAAGTGAATCTGAAAAAGAAAACATAAATTCGAAAATATATATGGAACTAGTATTAGCAGCCCTAAGAAGACCAAATCCACCAAACCTAGAAAGAGGATAAACATTTGACCCACATAAGGAAGAAAGATATACACAAAGACAAGAAGAAACTGAACCTTTAAATAGAAGAAGATATTCACCTAAAATAGAAAAAAGTTTACATTGAAAACTAGGAATAGTATCCCACCAGAATTTAGACCACATGAAAGCTATAAATATGATATTTTAGACCTAGATTGTATAAGAGATAGAGTAAAAGTCTTGATGAATGGACTAATGGAATGAGTATAATCATACAAACTTCTACGACCACACAACAAATCCTTCCACTTGTAGAGTATTAGTAGATCATAAAATGACAGAAAATTTAAAAGTTTGGTTTACAAATCTAACGAAAAGACAACACTTATTGATGATAGGAAATGCACCTACAGGTAGAGAATATTTAGAAACAGTAGTGAACAAAATATATAAAGAATTTATTGGAGAAGAAAAAGGTAGACGTCACTGAATCTAGTGAAAACGAAATAAATGAAGCTAAATGGTATTTAGCTAACATGAAAATATGTAACATGTGTTATATAAACTCATTTATCTGTGAATAGGAAATGTATTATCACAAACTACTACCCTCTATGCAAGAAACTTATAAAGAAATATTTTTTTCAAAAATTACCTAGAACCTTACATAAAATAATGACAGAATGATGGAATAATAATAGAGAAAATATACTTGATACGTTATGAGAAAGAATTAGAAGTCTTAAAAACTGGATAATCCTTAAATGTCAAGAAAAGAAAGAATATAAACAAGTCAGAGGAAATGATAAAATTTGATATGATACTAAAGATTTTAAGATGCCAGGATAATATGGATGTAATATAAAACCTTATAATAAATATAAGAAACATAAAAAGTATAAAAAATTCAAAAGATATAAATTTAGAAAACAAAATTTTCAAAAATACAAAAGACGATATAACAGAGAATCTTAAAAACAAAGATATTTTAGAAAAAAAAAATTTAATATACTAGAAAAGAAAAATTATTATCCATCTAAAAAGAAAAAATGTAGACGTTAAATATGTAATAAGGAAAGTTATTATGCAAACGAATGTCCTAATAGACTTTAACATAAAAGAGAATTTTCACAAAAGGCAAAAATTTTAGAAGAAGTTTTTAAAATGGAATTAGAACCTATAGAAGAATCTGATATAGATGATACGCATAATATTTATCTATTAGAAGAAACTAAAGAAGAAATAACAAATTCAGAAACATCTAACTCTGATTCAGAGAATTTGATTTTAAATAATAGATAAGTTATTAAGTATAACAAATTCAAACAGTACCTATATAAAAATAGGATTAAAATTTAAAGGATATAATATTTATCACTTATGTGCATATATTGACATAGGTGGCGCAGAATTTGTGTGTAACGCCTAAACAAGTAATGTATTTTCAATTAAGAATCTTATGACAACAATTTATACTAAAAAGATCTCCAAGTAGGTTAAGGAAGATTGAATTTTAATAATTACTAACTTTAATAAATATTAAACTAAAGTCTTAAAAGATACAGATATGTAATTAATAAGAAAGAGAAAATATTATTCAATATACAATACAATTATATTTAAACAGGGAAACTAAGGAGATATAGTACATTCTTTTTAGATAAAGTTATTAAATTTATTAAAATCTATTATTCAACCTTTTACTCAAATACCCTTTGGATAATATTCTTTGTTAATTAAGCAAATCAATTAACACCTATAGGTGGGGTCGATAATTATATTTGGTTAATTAAATTAAAAATTATTCCTTTAAAAAAAAGTAAAAAAAATTAAATTTTGTACAAACCTCAAAAAGAATCATTTTACTAAGAGATTGCAAATGAACCATTTAAATGTCACCTTTAGTGGGGTTAGACATTTTAAACTTTATTCAAGGTGTCCAAATTAAATATAAGAATTTAATTATCTGAATACTGACTTTCATGTTTTAAAACTATTACAGAAAATATGTTGTCAATACATTTTCAAATAATAATTCTTTGTAAAAAACCTTTGAAATAGAGTTTCGCATCAACAATACCAGGCGATTGTACCAATAAGTAGAAGAGCACTACTCTAAATCAGACCAGATAATTAAACCTTAAAATCTAATTTTCAGATTTAAAGTTTGTAATGAAAAATAATGTATTTCTCTCTAACATTCTTTATGTGAAAATCTTGAATAAAAATAATATTTAATTTTGTGAAAATGTTTCACCTATTAATATTCCACAAGCATAACAACATTATAAATTATCTCATATTAATAATCAGCCAGACATGCTTAATTTAATAATTAGCTAGAAAATTAAATATAGCATGTAAAAACAAAAATTAAGAACAATGCTGAAAATAGTATATTTAAACATACCTCAACATAATCTCATAATTGTTTCTTTTATTAATTAAATACTTTGATAGACAAGTTTATTATTTAATTAGATATTTTATTTGGTGTGCAAGTTCTTTTTAATTAAATATATCACTTGTTTGGCAATTTCTTTTATTAATTAAATATTTTACTTAGTAGACAAGTTATTTTGCCTCCAAGAACTTTCATTGAGGTCCAAGTTTTGAAGCACTAAATATATGTGTGTTATTCTTATTATTCAATCGATCCCTACATTTCATCCCAAAGTGTTCCTCTCTACAACATATCTCATAATCCTTGGTTTAAATCTATTTTTTTTTTAGTAAAGAATTTATTGGAGAAGAAAAAGGTAGACGTCACTGAATCTAGTGAAAACGAAATAAATGAAGCTAAATGGTATTTAGCTAACATGAAAATATGTAACATGTGTTATATAAACTCATTTATCTGTGAATAGGAAATGTATTATCACAAACTACTACCCTCTATGCAAGAAACTTATAAAGAAATATTTTTTTCAAAAATTACCTAGAACCTTACATAAAATAATGACAGAATGATGGAATAATAATAGAGAAAATATACTTGATACGTTATGAGAAAGAATTAGAAGTCTTAAAAACTGGATAATCCTTAAATGTCAAGAAAAGAAAGAATATAAACAAGTCAGAGGAAATGATAAAATTTGATATGATACTAAAGATTTTAAGATGCCAGGATAATATGGATGTAATATAAAACCTTATAATAAATATAAGAAACATAAAAAGTATAAAAAATTCAAAAGATATAAATTTAGAAAACAAAATTTTCAAAAATACAAAAGACGATATAACAGAGAATCTTAAAAACAAAGATATTTTAGAAAAAAAAAATTTAATATACTAGAAAAGAAAAATTATTATCCATCTAAAAAGAAAAAATGTAGACGTTAAATATGTAATAAGGAAAGTTATTATGCAAACGAATGTCCTAATAGACTTTAACATAAAAGAGAATTTTCACAAAAGGCAAAAATTTTAGAAGAAGTTTTTAAAATGGAATTAGAACCTATAGAAGAATCTGATATAGATGATACGCATAATATTTATCTATTAGAAGAAACTAAAGAAGAAATAACAAATTCAGAAACATCTAACTCTGATTCAGAGAATTTGATTTTAAATAATAGATAAGTTATTAAGTATAACAAATTCAAACAGTACCTATATAAAAATAGGATTAAAATTTAAAGGATATAATATTTATCACTTATGTGCATATATTGACATAGGTGCGAGTTTGTGTGTAGCTAACAAGTATGTATTTTCAAAAGAACTTTGACAACAAATACTAAAAGATCTAATAGTTAGAATTGAAAATAATACTACAATAAATATTAATAAAGTCTTAAAAGATACAGATATATTAATAGAAAGAGAAATATTTCATATACATACAATATATTAACAGGAAACTAGAGTTGACATTCTTTTAGAAAATAAAATTTTAAATCTATATCAACTTTTTACTCAATACTTAGATAAAATAAGCTTAACAACCCTAGAAGGTGAAACTATATATGTATAAAAAATCAAAAAAACTTTAACTGTTACATCACCCACTTTATGACACAACATAAACAGTGAAAACGTGGTGAGATTATAAAACAACAAAAATTATATTTAGAAAATATTTCTTTAGATATAGAAGTTAACCAAAATTCCTTCCTAAATGAAATACAAGAAGATAAAGTCCTAATAAGAGTACGGACAATGTTAAAAAAAGTATGCTCAGAAAATTCCTTAGACCCAAATATAAATAAATCAAATGAAATGACAACCATAAAACTAAAAGACCCCCTAAAGTCATCAGAGTAAAATCAATTATTTATACTCCAAAAGATATAAAAGAATTTGAAAAACAAATTCAAAAACTTTTAGAATTAAAGATAATTATCCCTAGTAATTTACCTCATTCGAGTCCAGCTTTTCTAGTAGAAAAAAAGGCCGAAAAATGCAGAGGGAAGAAAAGAGTGGTTATAAATTTCAAAGCCTTAAATAAAGAAACCATTGATGATGGTTATTTTATTCCAAAGAAAGAAGAACTATTTTCACTCATTAATGGAATAATATATTTTTCAAGTTTTGATTGTAAAAACAAATTTTGGAAAATAAGACTTGATGAAGAATCTAAAAAATTAACAGCTTTCAGTTGTTTACAAGGTTAATTCCAATGGACGATTGTTCCATTTAGATTAAAACAAGCACAAAAAAATTTTCAAAGATATACGGATAATGTCTTCAAAAAATTTCATAACTTTTGTTTATATAGATGATATATTGGTATTTAGTGATAATTTACAAAAGTATTACTTAGACATTATCAATATTTTACAAAAATGTAAAAAATTAGGAATAATATTATCTAAAAAGAAAGCAGTAATAGCTTAACAAAAAATAAAATATTTAAGATTGGAAATTGAAAATGGAAAACATCACTTACAACCTCATATTTTAAATAATATACAAAATTTTTCTAGTACAATTAAAGATAAAAATTAACAATAAAAATTTTTAGGATGTTTAACATATGCAGAAGCTTATATAAAAAAGTTAGCATAAATGAGAAAATCATTACAAACAAGACTTAAAAAAGATTATGTTTGGCAATGGACTGATCAAGACACTAAATATATGAAAAAGGTAAAAGCACAGGTAAAAGATTTACCAGCCTTATATCATCCAAGACCAAATGATAAAATGATAATAGAAAAAAACGCTTCGCATGAATATTGGGGAGCAGTATTAAAAGCAAAAATTGATAACAAAGATGAATATCTTTGTACATTTACTTTAGGATTTTTTCAAGGCCTTGAGTTAAATTATCATAATAATGAAAAAGAATATTTAGCTGTAAAAAAGGCTATTAAAAAGTTTGCAATATATGTTATAAGTTCAAAGTTTATAGTTAGAACTGATAATAAAACTTTTGAACCATTCTTAAGAACTAATATTGCAGGAGATTATAAGCAAGGAAGACTTATCAGATGACAACAATGGTTTAATTATTATAAGTTTGATGTATAACATCTACCAGAAACAAAAAAATGGTTTAACAGATGCTTTAACTAGAGAATTAGCACCATTAACTATTTTATGATTGCAGGATTGGAGCAAATTGAATTAAAGATCAAGATAAAAGAGAAAGAGATAAAAATCCTTCAGGAACAACTTGCACTTTTAAATCTGGAGAAAACTCTTATGGAGAGAGGTAATATAAAGGAAAAACTTAATTACTCAAAACAATTCTCAGAACCTAAAAATTCTGAAAAACTTATGTGAAAAAAGTTCAGGTCAAAATGAAAGAACCTAACAGTTCCAAAGAAGGAAAAATTTCTGATAAAGGAAAAGAAAAACTTAATTGGGCTGATGAAATTGAAAAATTAGAGTAAAAGAAGGCTGATGTAGTCTACAATGGTTCAAAACATGAAATTTACAATAATTTGGCAGATGCAAGCAAAGTTATTGTTGGAATTAGTAGAATAACTCACAGAGCCTTTACCAATAGAATAAAAGCTGAAGGAAGCTATGTAAACTATACGACACCAAAATTGATAAATTCAGAAGAAGTTGTAAAAAATTATTCAATTGTATTACAACAACAACTAGCTTCAACCAACAGGTTAAGAGCCTTAGGAAAGGTAACAAGGCCACCAGTTTTATTCAGAGAAACATCCCCCTGACAAATTTCAGAAATTGAAGAAGAAAAAGATTAGTATAGAAACCTCAGCAAAACTCAATGGTTAGGGCTGTACAACTTGGCTAGAAAATCTACCCAATAACACATAGAAGATATGAAATTCTATACAATAAAAAAAGATTATCCAATTGGAAGTAAATTCAATATTTTGGAAGGAGCATATCCAATCTTTGTATACAAAGCATATCATGCAGGTTTAATCGAGAATCTTTACCTATGGATAAATTTAAGTGAATTAAATTATTTTCCTATGGAATGAAGAATGATGTATTAGTCCTTATCATTTTATCAAGATGGGCATTGTCAATTCTAACAGAGAAGTTCACAAGCCAATGACACTACCAGAAAAAGAGTTTAATTTAGAAGAACTTTGTATGCTAAGAGGATAAATGATAGAACAGATCTATTATGAAATTAGAAGAATTGATAATTTTACTGAAATTAAAGTAAATTATTCAACAAATAAGGTCATTATTATCTCTCACAGTAATATGGCCTTTACAGAAGAAGATGGAGAAAAGATCACTAAATTTGAGGCAAATTTCAACAGCAACAATATGGAAGCTGGCCAAGAAACAAGAAAAATTTCTGTTACTATGCAAGGAAGGTAACCAAGATCACAAATACGTCATCATCTACATCATCAAGAGTGTCGGCAACAAACGACAAAGAAAATTAAAACAGAAACCGTTGGCGGAAAGAAACAAAGAAAATAAGGATGTAGGACCCACACCTTGTTGGCAAACAGTAGGTTAATTATTGTAAAAGAAATTCCTTCGTCTATAAAAAGAACTTTTATCTCTTAACTCAACACACACTCAACATTCTAAACATTTCAACTCTCTCTCTTACCTAAACACCTTAGGAAAACTTTGAGAAAATTTATTCTCATCTTATGTATTATTTACAAATTATGTATATTCAATAAATAAGCAGCTAAGAATTCTTTCAAGATTCTTAGTTGACTTTAGGTTGTAATAATTATCATATTATGAATAAAATGGAGTAAAGTCACTCTTTTCTTTTTTTCTTTGTAAGTTAAATTTTGTATACCATAATATGTATGAATGCAAAGGTTTCTTCATAACCAGGTGGGTATAGAGGATTGAAGCAAGTTGAGGCATACCAGGTGTTGCAAAAGAAGACAAACAGAGGAAAGGAAGATCGTGGTGGATCCATTAAGTTCAGGTATGGTAGTCATAACATTAAGTTAATTAAAGATCTTTAATGTTTAAATATTTATTTGCAGCTTATTTATAAATTTATAAAAGAAAATTATGACCAATATAGAATTATTTGAAAGAAAATTTATGAAAAATTTAGAGCAATACTTTGATAGTGAATGTTATGAAATATGTTTGAAAAATTTCAAAAGATTTGATACTATTTTAGATTTTTATATTGATTATATTTCTAGTATTTTATATCTGATAGATCACCCAATATGGATAATTTTAAGAAATTATTTTATGCAATTTTTTGTTCAAGTAAATGACACAAAATTTGATAATTTAATCTATAAATTTTATTTATTTAAAGAACATATAGGAAGATAAAAGTGAACAAAAAATAATGAGAGACAATATTCAAAAACTTATAATAAGATTATAACTAATAGATTTAACAAATCAAAGAAAAGTCCAATATTTTAAAATACAATTTTTAGAATCAGGATTTGAACAATGTAATTTACATAATGAATATCATGATCAAAATTGTAATTGTTTAAAATACATATATATAAAGTAAATTTATTCCGTAAAATAATACAATATTTATATACACTTATTTGAAAAGAAGTTTATCTAATTTGAGTTATTTCTACTGGGCACAAGAAATTAGTATCAGAGCCATAAACTTGTATAAAATAAGAATTAAATATCTTTTTGAAATTACAAAAGAAAACCATTTTATAAATTTTCAGAATTTCTAAAAAAGTTTGTAAAGCTTACAGACCTTTAAAACAAAAGAAAAGATATTTTGATAAAATTAGTATAAACACAGAAATTAAAATTTAGCGTTTTATACCAAAAATTTGCTATTTTTGTCCATTTGATAAATTTCATCAAAAACATGCTATTTTAGTCTCTTACTCGCGTTCGTTGGCCTTGTTGTCCTACACGACCCACTTCATTGGTCGTGGTTTGTGATCCACTTAACTGGTTGGAGATTCATACGACTTAAGTGAAGTTTTACTCAATTTACATCCTCGATTAGCCTGCATACTTAACCTAATTTACTTTTATTATGTCATTTATTTTATTGAGGGTAGATGGGTCATAACACCTAAATCAATAAACCATGTTCATACATCGAGCCTCTAACATTTTAATTATTTTAAATTGTGTTAATTTAATTTTTAAGAGATTACATTATTGTCTGGCCAATTGCCTTACCTATGCATGTAAATTTTAATGTCTGTATAAATGTAAGAACCACCGTTGTAATGGACACACATACTTGAATACTAAAAGATTGTGTTGTGTTAATTTTTAGAGGGATATTAAATTATTATGTAAAAATTTTAAAATTATTTTAATAACAGTGTTTTGGAAATATCATTTTTTTTTTTTAAATTTAAAAATAAAGATAAAAAACATATTGTTATGAAAAAAATCTTATAATGGCGCTTATCAGGCCAAGCCCAAAATTTTCACGTGTGAAAAATAATAAACGAATATTCGATATCTGCGGTAATACTGTAAAATAATTAGGTTAGATCTACCTGTCACTCCCATTTCACAATTCGTGTACAAGCTAATAGAGATCCGCCACATGGAAATAGTGACAACAATGAGTGACATTTCGTGATTTAATTCGCCCACGTACGTAGAACTAGTCCACGTATGACATTCCAGGCTCGTAGTTTTCGTTAAACTAAAAACCATGCGAGTCAGCGAGCTCCATATATACTAAACAGTCGTCAGAGATCGTTTCTCTACAGCTCCGAAATTCTATTTCTCTCACCGATAGCGATAGCCATGGCTTTTAGGGTCAAAAACCCTAATTCTATCTCCTTGATCCTTCTGCTCTCTATTCTCGCAGTTGCGTCCGCCAAAGTCTACTTCGAGGAACGCTTCGTTGGTATATACACCGATCCATTTCTTTCTGTCTTTCGTGGTTTTCATATGTTTGCAACTTTACATGGTTGCACTTTGGCGTTTGTAGTTTTAGTAATGCTAGCTCGCGCATTGGACGGATTGTTGCTTTTGATGATCTTTTTTGGATTATTTCATTTTAAGTTTCACTTGATTATTAAAGAATCGCTGAATTGTTTGGATCTGCATTTTGATTTGAGGGTTTTAATGTTAATTTATTTCATAACCTTGAAATTTAACAATACATTGATTTTGGAGCAGATCTATAAAAAATTAAAGTTTTCTTGTATGGCACCATGGAAACGTCGTTATACTGATTTTGGTGGTTTTAACCTCTAATTGAGTATTTTGAAGTCTCTGCATATGAGTTTACCAAGTACTATTATGTCCTGCATTTTTGTCTACGTTTGACATCTTTTTGAATAGAACTTGACTGAATAAACCAAGGACTGGAGATGGTTCTCTTTTCGAAATTTCATAATAATGTCAAGATCAGTTAATGGATGAGTTTTTGCATACAATGTCATATTCTATGCATTCTTTCGTTTTGTAAGATCTAAACCGTTTATATCATAGGGAATTATTGTGGACCCTCCATGTCCCTCATGTGACCTCTTATGTGAACAGTCTGGATTTAAGTATCCTCTATCGTTGGTGGCTGTGGTGCTGTTCTGTTTTAAGTTTAGGAGTAGTGCAAGCAGACATTTATACTGGAATAGGATAAAGTTTAAGCTTTTTCGATTTTGACGCATTTTTTCTTCTTTCCTTTTGTTAGATCTGATTACTTTTTTTCTAAGTGTAAATTGTCTAGGATCAAACGGGTCTGGGAAACTGTGATCTGTATATTTTTCATGCTGTTCTTGCTCTGTAATACTTGGCTTTTTTGGTTTATTTTTGTTAATTGGACATTTATTGTTCTCAAATTTTTCCTTCTTGTTGCTATAGATGGATGGGAGAAGCGGTGGGTTAAATCTGATTGGAAGAAAGATGAGAATATGGCTGGGGAATGGAACTACACTTCTGGAAAATGGCATGGAGACCCTAATGATAAAGGTACGCTCTTTAACCGAGTCATCTGTGTTTTGATCAGTTGATTTTGGAGACTCATGTATTGAGTCAGTAAGCAATTTGATGTTTATGACAAGATGCTTACAGCTTCTTTTGGTTTCATGATCTAGGTATCCAAACAAGCGAAGACTACAGATTCTATGCCATTTCAGCTGAGTTCCCTGAATTCAGCAACAAGGATAAGACATTAGTGTTTCAATTTTCTGTCAAGCATGAGCAGAAGCTTGACTGTGGTGGTGGATACATGAAGTTGCTCAGTGGTGATGTGGACCAAAAGAAATTTGGGGGTGATACACCATACAGGTTTGCATAATCTTTCCTTGTGATAACGTTGTCTCATTATCTTATGTAAATTGCTGATTTGTTGCATTCATGGTTATTTGCAGTATTATGTTTGGACCTGATATCTGTGGCTATAGCACAAAGAAAGTCCATGCTATTCTTAACTACAATGGAACTAACAAATTGATCAAAAAGGACGTTCCTTGTGAAACTGACCAACTCACTCATGTTTATACTTTTATCCTCCGGCCTGATGCTAGCTATAGCATTCTTGTTGACAATGTGGAGAAACAATCTGGCAGTCTCTACAATGATTGGGATCTTCTTCCACCAAAGAAAATCAAGGATCCTGAGGCCAAGAAAGTAAGCTCTTTAACTGTGAACATTTGATTCTAGATTTCTTTATTTGGTTTTGGGTTCTGATAGTGTTTTGACATGGAATGTTGACAGCCTGAAGATTGGGATGACAAAGAGTACATTTCTGATCCTGAAGATAAGAAGCCCGAGGTAACTAATTTAGAATATTTTCTCCTTGTAATTTAAAATGTAAACATATGCTTGTAATGCTATGCTGAACTCATTTTATTTTATTTTCTTTGTAAAAGGGTTATGATGACATCCCAAAAGAGGTTACAGATCCTGATGCCAAGAAGGTACTTAAAACTACATTACTTTTGTAGTTCATGCTGCATTTAACTTGTATCCATTAGGATCCCAGTAACTGATGTAATAATTTGTCTTCTCAGCCTGAAGATTGGGATGATGAGGAAGATGGTGAATGGACTCCACCAACCATTGCCAATCCCGAGTACAAGGGCCCATGGGAGCCAAAGGTTTGTGGAAATTGGGGTTTAAGCTTCAAAATATATTCTTGTTTACATCCATTATTTATGCTCCTACTGCTCCACCTCTGCAGAAAATTAAGAATCCCAACTACAAAGGCAAGTGGAAGGCACCAATGATTGACAACCCAGGTCCATCTTGACTCTATTACTTTTGTTCAACCTTTTGCTGTATATACACTTATCATTCATTAACTGCTACATGTCTGTATCCTACTTTGATTTTTATTTAAAAATAATTTCAAATTTTATTTTTGACAGATTTCAAAGATGACCCTGATATTTATGTTTACCCTAATTTGAAGTATGTGGGAATTGAATTGTGGCAGGTTAGTCTCATTTGTTTTTTCATTCTTGTTACCTGTGGTTGTTTGCATGTTGCCGTGTAACTAAACTCAACAAAATACTTATGAGCAAAATGCATTAATTGCCAGGTGAAAACTGGAACTTTGTTTGACAACGTCCTCATTACTGATGATCCTGAGTATGCAAAGCAGCTGGCTGAAGAGACATGGGGCAAGCACAAAGATGTAAGTTACCTACTTTTCCCAGGTTGGCAATTAATAATGTTATATGCTAATCAATTCTGATGGGCTTTCATGGTTTTTTCAGGCTGAGAAGGCAGCATTTGATGAAGCAGAGAAGAAGAGTGAGGAAGAGGTACTGTGTTTTTATTCATTATTTTTCCACCAAGAATGAGTTATAGAAACCTCCCCTCAAATTTGAAAAATTATAAACAAACCCCTTCTACCGTTGCATTCAACAATTTCTTTAATCTTGTAAAAGTCATTGAAGTGTTGAAGTTTCAGATTTATCATAGAGTTTGACACTGTGATGTCTTTTAAAGTCAAATAGTATAGAAAATGTGTTAAATCTAGCAATGCTAAGAATCTGTTTGTTATTTTTTAAAAACTGGGGTCAAATATGTTTTCTATGCAAACCTGGGCGGCTTTGTAATTTTTCCCTTTACTTTTCGTCGCATAAATTTTTATTTCATTGCTTATGACCTCAGAGAGAAAGTAATTGTTCTAAAATGGTCCAAGTATGTCATTTTTGTGTGGTTATACTGCCTTAAATGTTTCTTAACTTGATTTTATGCTTTGCCAGGAATCAAAGGATGATCCAGTTGATTCTGACGTAAGAACAATCACCCTACTGATAGTTCTGATTATCTTTCTCCTCCTATTGTTATGGTTCTAATGGTGCGAATGTGTATTTTCAGGCCGAGGATGAAGAAGATGCTGATGCTGATGCTGATGCTGATGCTGCAGGAGATGAAGAAAGTGCTGAAACTGAAGCCAAGGAGGCCGACAAACATGTGTGTTTTCTTTGTTTTCACTTTGGAAATGATTTTAGCCCTTCGTCAGGTACTGAATTTTCCTTGTGATTTTTTTCCCCGCAGGATGAACTATAGGGAGAAGTCAAGAAAGAAGAAGGATAAGTCATCCAATAGTTTTTCCCTTTTTCTTATTTTTACCGTATTAGGAATTTTCTTGTAGTAAAGAAATTTCACTTGATTAGTTGTCTCAGCCATTTGAACAGTGATGGGATATACATTTTCATCATGACAATTATGATTTATGAGATTGTTAATTGAATCAAACTACCGAGTATTGTTACTCTGGTTCGACAAGTGGACCTTTGGGAATTGGGATATAATATTTTGGGATTCTACTTCAGTGAATTATGAATTAAGGAATGTTTGCATGATTCTACTTAAGTGAATTATGAATTAACCTGGGCTGCCACAATTCCCGGCTTCCCACGACCAACTGTTGTATAGGTAGAAATTACTATCGTTTCGGTACAAGTTTTTCCGAGTTTTTCAAAAATATGGAGATTTTAATGAGCCAGAAATTTATTTGTCTGGTGGAGCAAAAATATACATTCTTGTATTGGCATATGATCACAATTGAAAAAAAAAAATTTCACATCATATAATTAGAGATGGCAAAATAGTCCGCTTGGATCGGAGCTCCGCGGATCGATCCGATCCGTGATCTGCTCTGAATTGGGTCAGTGTGGATCGAAAACGGATCGGATCATGATCCGAATTGAAAGCTAATGGATCAGTTCAAACCAAGTTTCTCATGGATCGATCCATTCTGGATCCGTGGATCCAAATAAAATCTAAAATAGTTGAAAACCTAAAATCTGAGAAAACCTCTGCAGTGAGTCTCCGTCTCCATCGCCTCCGACTCCATCGCCTCCGTCTCAGTCTCCGTGGCCTCCGAGTCTCTGTCTCAGTCTCCGTCTCTGTCTCACTCCATCGACTCCATCACCGACAGCAATCGGCCAGTGTACGTAGTTGTTTAGCATTGACTATGAAATTGCTTAATGGTACCTAAGCTGTTGTGCAGGAATTACCATTTTTAAACACCTATTATGATATTTTGTTCACTAAATTTCTTTGTATTGCTCACTAGTTGTAGCCAAATCCAAGTGAGATAAGTAGCTTCTTCTGGATTTGTTCTAAATTTGATTTCATGGTTTTGAGTTTCTTAACTTTATCGTCTTCTTTTGCAAAGCACTAGACTGCTAAAAGGCTTTATATATTCCGTTAATGAAAATGACTTAAAGGTATATTTTGACCAGCCCCATACGTTGGAGAGTCTAATCTAAATCTCAAACTATTCATACGAAAGGAAATAATACAAATGTCATGCTATTTGCTTTCTTTTCCTTCTTTGAAAATAACACAATATTTTGACCCAAAGAAAATAACACAATATTGTAGATGATATGGAATACTTTTTGGGTTTTGACTGATGAATGAGTTTTCGTTTTTGAATTGTCATCTTTGTTTTTCCCTAGTGAACATATTTTTGAATTGTGATGAAGTTGTCTTCAAGTGTGGGGAATGAAGAACTTTAACCATCAGATTAAGGGTGTCAATGAAATTTATGTTAGGAAAATGCTATGCATAAAATTCAAGGCTGCTTTTTTTTATAAGTTGTTTAATGATGTTATTTGTTGTAGGTTTTGACATGGATGATTTATCTGATCATTCGTCAATACCTTTAGATGATTATCCACCACTAGAAAATCCAACACAAATAAATTTGAGGGACACACAATCTAGTCGAAGAGTACCTACACAAGTGAATAGAAGTAGTGAGAATTCTAAGAAAAAATTGAAATCTATTGCTTGGAACTATTATAGTAGGGAGCTAATCAATGAAGAATGGAAAGCCATTTGTATGTATTGTAGTCGGAATTTGGTAGGAGATACTGGAAAAGGGACTACCCACTTGAGAAATCATACAAAAAGATGCCCAGTAAGAAAAGAGAGGGATGAGGCAAGGCGAGCAACTTTGAATGCAAGTAGATCTACTTTAGATAGTCCTCAATTGCAAGCTATGCACTTTGATCCAGAAGTTGCAAGGGTTGAGTTGGCAAATATGATTATTCTTTATGAGTACCCATTATCAATTGTTGATCATGAGGGATTTAAAAGGTACTCACATTCACTTCAACCCTTATTTAAGGTTATTTCAAGAAACACAATACGAAATGATATTCTAAAAATTTATGAGGTGAAAAAAGAGAAGATTATAGAGTTGCTAGAGACTAACTCAAGCAGATTGGCTATTACTACCGATATGTGGACAGCCTCTAACCAAAAGAAGGGTTATATGGCTATAACTGCTCATTATATAGATGAGTCTTGGAACTTCAAATGCCACATTATAAGGTTTATGTATGTGCCGTGTCCGCATGATGCTGAAACTATTAGGGATGTATTGATGGACTGTTTAGAGGAGTGGAAAATTGATCACAAGCTATCAAGTTTAGTTTTAGATAATTGTTCTACTAATGATTCTCTCATTGATATTATTAAAGAAAAGCTTCCATGCAATTCACTTCTTTTAGGTGGTTCTATATTGCATATGCGATGTTGTGCACATGTTTTGAATTTAATTGTGAAAGATGGACTAGAAGTCATTGGAGACGGGCTTGATAGAATTCGTGATAGTGTAGCCTATTGGTCACTTACTCCAAAACGTAAGCAAAAATTTGAAGAACAAGCTAAGCGATTAGATTCCCTTTGTAGAAAGAAGTTGGCTCTTGATTGCAAAACAAGGTGGAATTCAACCTATGTCATGTTATCTATTGCTCTAGCTTACAAAAATGTCTTCCCACGTATGAAGCAACTTGATACTCGATACAAAACCTTGCCTCTTGATACTGATTGGGTGTTAGCTGATGAGGTTTGCCAAAGATTGAAGTTATTTTACAATGTAACTGAGATGTTCTCTGGTACTAAATATCCTACTGTCAACTTAGTATTTCCAAAGATTTGTGAAGTTAGGTTATCATTATTAAGTTGGCAAACATCAGAACATGAAAAAATCATAGCTATGGCATCAAGTATGAGTACTAAATTTGGAAAATATTGGGATGTCATAAATGGTGTGATGGGTGTGGCAACCATTTTAGACCCGAGGTACAAGATGAGATTGATTGAGTACTATTTTCCCAAAATTTATGGGATTGCATCTTGGGAGCATGTTGCTAGACTACGTGACATGTTTTATAACTTGTTTAATGAATATCAACAAGTAGATCAAGCTAGGAGAGAGGAACCTGATCAACATGTTGAGTCCTCATCACTTTCAAGACATACTGCTTCTATGGATTATGTTGATGCTTTGTCAGACTATGACTTGTACATATCAAGAACAACATACTATGATCAAGTTAAGTCTGAATTGGATGTTTACCTAGAGGAACCGGTTCTACCTAGAAATCTTGTTCACTCTAGCACTAAAAACTCTTGTGATTTTGATATCCTAGCTTGGTGGAAGACAAATGGGATTAAATATCCTATTTTACAAAGAATAGCTAGAGATATTTTAGCAATACCTGTATCTACTGTAGCTTCAGAATCAGCCTTTAGTACTGGTGGGAGAGTTGTATCGAAACATCGTAGTCGACTTCACCCTGACACAATAGAAACTCTGATGTGTGCTCAAGATTGGTTATGGGCAGAGATGGATGTATGATTTATCTTATATTTTAGATTTTATCTTTTTTGTTTAATTATTATTTTGAATAATGTTTATTTGAATTCTTTCAGGTAAAACTGCTTACAAATTTCCTAAATATGAAGCTGAAGATATGGATGAGGAAAATGGAGAAGATGGGGTTCAATTTTTATTGCTAAAAGTGAATTTTAACTAAGTTTTGGAATTAATTTCACACCTTAATTATTGTGCTTGCTTTTTTGACAGGATGTAATAGCATTAAGTGCCCGGTGAGAAACATTGTCATGCTCGCAGGTATAACTGTCAATATTTGTGTTTCCTGCTTATATGCTTATATGCTAATTACTTCCCATTTGTTCTCTGTTTTATAAGTCTGGTTTTGCCTTTTCCGGTAGTTGAAAATTGCAGAAAATAGAAAAATGGTGGGTTATCAATTGTCATCTAAGGACTATGTAAGACGAGTACCTTTTGGTCACGCATAGGCTGCAGATGAAACAGGTTCCAGAACTTTTTGCCTGGATGAAGTTCATACAACTTTAGGTTATCATGGCAATTATAGCTTCCTATTGATTAATGTTTCTACTATGCTCCAAAACGATAAAGTATACAATAAGTTTGTTATATATGCAAGACTCAATTAACTCAATTTTTTATTCTGGCATTCTATATGCAATTAAGAAAATGATAAAGCTTACCAGTTTTTGAGTAGTTTATCAGCTGAACTGTAATTTCTTTTTGGTTGTCAATTGCATCTCTTATTTTTCTTACAGTTACGGGATCAGTTTCAGGTCCTTGCAGAAACCTACAAAACGAAATGAAATTATGATGCAAAATCATCAGTTGATGCTGCTGCTGCTAAAACTATGATACAGACTGTGGGATGCACTTTGAGATTTTCAATGCTGGATTTGGTTCTTGCTGGTCAACTTATTTTGTTATGTTTGCTTGTTTTAGTTTTGCCAGCAATGCAGCAGGTTTAATTTGAGAAGTTTATAAATTTTTTTCTTCGGTATTTTTTCTAGTTTATTATATGATCGTTTTTCTTGAGGATTTATAGGTCATTTGGTTGTTTTAAATCCAGCTTGACCTATTTTTAATTACTCGTTTATCAAAAGTCTCCTGTTGCTTAGTCTCCTGTTTTTAAATCCAGTTAGGGAAAAGCTACAAACTTGTCAATTGTAACTATTACTACTAGAAGATTGTTTTGGTTTTGATGTTAATTACTATTCCCTGACGATTAAGTAGTGATGCAAAAGAGTATTTAGAATGGAATTTTCTGTCAAAAGTAAATCCATTATCTACTTAGAGAAGTTTCTTAATCAAAAGCTGCAATTCTAAACACATTTATGCAAGTGTCTGCAAAATGGACCCGAACATGTCAAATTGCAATTCTAAACACATTTAGTCCGAAGACAAATGTACGGTGATATTGTTGGAATTCACCACTGTGTGCACAGAAGCAATTATAAGTAGGCACTAGAAGGTAGCTTGATTCACAAAAAAAAAAAAAAAAAAAAAAAAAAAACGGGTCAGTGGATCGGATTATGGATATCCGCGAATTGTGAATCAAACTCATGATCCGATCCACTGATCCACGGATCAATTTGGAGCAGTTTAGAGTGAATTTTTTAAATTTCGGATCGGATCGGATCTTGACCGAATCGGGTCAAATCCGATCCACTACCATCTCTACATATAATGAACAATGCAAAAGAAGTAACTATGATTAAAAAAGGAATGATTCCATGGCTTCAGTGGCAATTCATAAAGACTGAACCTATAAATTGTAGTTTGAATTGAATTTAATTCAGCTCTTAAATTTAAATCAAATATATTGATTCAATTCAACTTAAATTAGTCTAAATTATTAATAAATTTTTTATACATTATTGAGACATAAATATTTATTAAAAATAAATAATTTAAATAACATAAAATAACAAACATGACTTTGATAATTTTGTAATGCATGATTAATGATTCTTAAAGGCTTGACTAATTTATAATACTAATTGTAAATAAAGATTTGTAATTTTTTTTTATTCAAAGATATTAGTACATTTGAATATTAAAAGCATCAATATAAAAAATGTAACATAATCTTAACTTTTTTTTTTAAAATTTAAATTAAATTAAATTTTATTTTTATTTTAGTTCGGGCTAATGAGTTAACCTTTATTCTATTTAATTTTTTTTTTCCACGTTATTTAAGCTGAATTGAATTTAGCTCAAATTTTTTGTAAGTTCAATTTAGTCAATTAAGATAAGACATATATTGTCACACTACTTAGATAATACCAAATTGAATGCATTGGTATCTTTATGTTCCATGTTATTAAAATGATTTGTTTTAGTACACCTGTTCAAGTACTTTTTTTATTTTAAATCACAAAAGCAAATTGTATTAATTATAATTATTACATAATTAGAGCAAATTGTGAAATTGGTCAAAGCATCCAAAGATTTAAACTTTGCCCAAACTGCCATATTATGTGCTAGAAAATTTGCACTGCGGGCACAAAAACTAACTTGTGCTTGTTGAATAAGTCTCATATAACGTTTAACATCATTCACTATGAGCCCAGTTGAGATCTATTTTTATTAGAATCAGTTACTTTGTGAACAATAATAAGAGAATCACTAGCTAACTCTAGCTTTTGAATACCCATTTCAAAGGTTAGCTTTGCAACTTCCCTTAGAGCTATTAATTCAACAGTCAAAGATTCACTTACAAAGTTCACCTTAAGTGCTCTTGCACGCACAAACATTCCATGGCTATCACAAGCAATAATTCCAACACTAGAAGTTTTAGAAGAAGGATTTAAAGTAGCATCAGTGTTAATTTTGGAAAAAGGAGCAGGCTTTTGTCCATATTGAGGTTCCTATTAACGTAAGTGTTGAAGACAAAGCTGACAAGTTTTTTAATAAAGACCTTGCTACTCCTATTATCTCATGGCCTATTGAGACCTTTTTCTCATGTACTCACTTGTTTCTTGCTCTGCATATGGCGCATAGCACACAGAGATATTCATCAATATCATCTTTACTTAAATGTATTAGGTTGTGAGCCATCCAATCTAACAATTGACAAGTGCAATGAACATCCAACTTGATTTTGAGCTTGCAAAATGCCCAAAATTCTACTACTACTTCAAATTGTACTAGAGAATAAAGACCTATCTCAAAGGACACCCCACAACATAAGCAAGTTGTGTAGGAACCTTTCTCTTCATCAAGTTACCCAATGTAGGTAAAATGTCATGACCAGCTCTCCATGCAAACATTTTAACTCTATTCAGTACCTCAAAATTCCATATCTCGTTCCAAAGGAAACCTCAATAGGTTTCGAGTTTTGGTCCCACATGAGATGCACCTAAATCCATAAGTAAATGTGAGTGAACAATCATGTTATAAGCACTTTTAACAATAAATTGTCCATTTTGCTCACAATGCCAAGATAGCTCATCATTAACATTTCTATTGCTTTAAGCAACTGAGAGAACTTCCTCTACTTCAAGTGGGATAAAGCATCGTTCAATTTGAGATTGATTCTAAATCATGGATTTGGAGAAAATTTTATGAAACCCCAAATTTGGATTTGGAGAAACCACTTTGACACAAGGATTAGGTAGCCACAAGTGATCTCATATTCCAATAGAAGACCCATTGCCAACCCGATATCTAATTCCTTTTTGAATTACATGTGTAGCTGTCATAATACTCTTCCAAGTGAAAAAGGAGTGTTTTTTCACTTTACACTTAAAAAAATGTCCAAATTAGGAAAATATTTTGCTTGTAAAACTCTAGCACATAGGGTGTTAGGATTCGTTAGAATTCTCTAGCCTTGCTTGGCCAATATGACCAAATTAAAGCTTTCAAAATCTCGAAACCCAAGGCATCCTAGTGCTTTTGAGAGATAAAGTTTTTCCCATGCAATCAAATGGATGCCCTAATTCCTTTTATTTTCTCACAAAAAGGAGTTTGCATTACATCGTTTTATCTTACTTCCATGTATTCAGGAGGAGTGTTGTATGAAGTCAAGGGGAGTTTATTTGACTACTTGTGTTTAGCCTATCAGTGTGTACCTGTGTAAGGGTAACATGATAGTATTTGCTAAGACTGCACATAGTTCTGCATGATACATTCACGGGTATGTATTTGTTTCGTGTTGGTAGGTTACAAATGTAGTCTTTGGACTTTTTAGCTCACTTAAGCTAGTTTTAGCATCAAGATGGATGTTTTATTTCATGAAGATTGATAGAGCACTACAAGACGGACACACTTGGAGGTGTTATGTTTATGTCAGAGTTTGTTCATAGGAATGAACTTCGTTTGATCATCTTGCATGATTTTACTTAGTATTTTTGCCTACATCTTTGTATTATGCTTTGCTTGTAATTAGTATTGCACACTAATGTATGTTTGTATGATACACATACCACGAAGTAGTTGTGTATTTATTGCTTGTTAAAATGGGTTTTTACTTGCATATGTTTCCCTGATTTGGTGGATAATTATGACATTTTATTTAGTGAAGTTTTTCCTTAAAAAAAACTTATTTTGATTGGCTTACCATGGTCTCGCAGAGGCCTTGCTGAGGGCACCAAGGTGGTCGGCAAAGGATCTATTAGGGTGTACAAGGTGAAACTATGACTCGTTGGACCTCGCTGATATCTCACGGAGGATTCGCAGAAGTGGTCAGCGACGTCTCGTAAGGGAGTACATGAAGGTCCTGAAAGTTGAAAAATTAGCTATAAATTCCTCTCATCTCTCTTAATTAATACACATTTTTTTACACTTCATTAATCCCCTTCTCATACTTCGGAACTGATTCGTTTGTTGTATAAACTTGTTTTGCGTGAACATTTTTTATCAAAAAATATAGTTTTTCTATATCACTAATATGTTAAGTGTTATTACGTATTAGTGATTCAGAAGTGGTTTATCACTTGGAGATTTTTATGATTGAATTTGAAAAGGAGATTTCATATTCTCAATACATCGAGTGTTGTTTCTGTATTGAGATACGAGATGGGGGTGGAGTTTGTTAAAAATATTTTTATTAAATGGAGTTTCAGCAATAACAATACATCGAGTATTTTTCTGTATAGTTATTACGAGGTGGAGTTTCTTTATCAACATACGTCGAGTGTATTTTCATACTTTTGATACAAGGTATTTTATCTTAAAATCATATTTTAGGTAAAATGCATATATTGTTGTACACCCATATTGATTGTAGGTATTAGCCTCATACTGAGTAGTGGTGTGGCTCTAAAAGTGAGCCGTATTCAATTAGGATTGAAGTAGTTATGGAGACAATTAGTGATTGCAGCCTAGGCAGTTAAGATGGGTGTTCCATGAATGATAGAGGTATTCAGAGTCTTACTTTATCGAGTCTGCATTAACTATTTATTATCTTTAGTGAATTTAGCTGTTGAGTAGTTGCGTTAAGCAACTAGTGGATGTTACCACCTAAGATTGGAGCCTAAGTGAGTTTACAACGTTATATCGTTGTGTTTGTTTATTTGTTATGTTACATAAGTTAGTACAATTTAAGTATATACAGTATATGTGACAATATATATAGTATATACAAAGATTGGAAAGCATTTACTACTTTTTACGTTACTGTTTGTTATTTGTTATATCTGTTTTACCTGTTTGTGGTACCCTCTATTTATTTCTTATTTTTCACTGCATATATGATAGGGGCGAGTCATTAGGTGTCCCTATCATCTAGACTTGGTCGTGTAACCAAGTTGGGACTTCTCTTAGAATTTATTTCCAAGTTTATTTTTGAACTTAAATATGTCTTGTCTAAAGTGTGATGTTTGTGAACTAGCAAAAAGTCAGTTCCTCTTTTCCTTGTAACCTTACATAAGAGTCCATTTCCTTTTATAGTTATACACTTTTATATATGGGGTCCCTCCAAAGTCTCTACATTGGGAGGATCACATTAATTTGTTACATTTATTGATGATTTTAGTAGAATGACTTGGGTATACTTAATGAAGTCAAAAAGTGAATTGAACTTATTGTTTAGAAAATTTCATAAAATGATTTGTACTTAGTATAATACACAGATTCAAGTTCTACGTAGTGACGATGGATGAGAATATAAGAGTTCTAAGCTTCAAGAATATCTTAAATTAGGGAAATTATCAATGATACTCCCAAGTTTTGGCTTTTCTTTACTAATACCCCTAATGTTTACAAAATGTCTCAATTACCCTCGCGCATGCACAGAGTTAAAAGAGAAATCTAAATCAGGACTGTATCTCCTCTGACTTAATGTTAGATCTTCCACTTTTGACAGAAATGCTTAACACCCATTAAGGATCAAGGGTATGCTTAATAAAAGACCTAAGCTTAGTGGTATTTGTTTCTTTTTTGTAAACGTCAGGAGTATTAGTGAAGAAAAATCAAAACTTGGGGTATCATTAATAATTTTTCCTTAAATTAGAAGGAATTATTCATTAAATTACTTGTGTTGATATACCTCAGCAAAATGGAGTTGCAGAAAGAAAAAATCGTTACTTGTTGGAAGTTGTCTGTGCCTCATTGATCGAAGCACATATGTCATTATTTTATTGAAAAGAAGCACTTATCTCTGCTGCATATTTAATCAATCGGGTACCTTCTAGTTCCATTAACTTCCAAACACCATTACAAGCTCTAACTAAAGCAATTCTTGCACCAACTGTTCCTAATTTACCTCCTCATGTCTTTAGGTGTGTGACATTTGTACACCTACATAAACCATAACGTAACAAGTTGGATCCACAAGCATAACGTTGTGTTTTTATGGGATATGCTACACAACAAAGTTGGTACCGTTGCTATCATGCTCCTACAAAAGAATTGATTACTACCATGGATGTTGGTTTTAATGAAGATACAATGTATTTCTCTTCCAAGCCTGAAATTTAGGCGTATAACCAACATGAAATTCATACCCTCACATATAATTTATTATCTTATGAAGAAAGACAAATTATATGCGATCAAAAAACAAATAGTTGGAATTTATATGGTAATAACTCTCAAAATGGAAGAGAATCAAGTGAAATGCAATCAAGTAGTCATCACTCTTAGATCTTCAAACAAGTTCATTACCACCACTAATTGAGTACGAGTTTTTCACTCCACAAATTGTTGATATACCTAACCAATCGTTTGCAGAGGATGCTCAAACTATTGAACCATCTAGAAAAATACTTCCACCACGTCGTAACAGAGGTATTCCTAGAACCATGTACAAACTTGAGATTTCTAGTAAAATCAAATATCCAATGAGTAACTGTATTTCTAAACATCGTTTGTCAAAATCAAACATGTCATGTGTGAATCAATTATCTATTGTATCTATTCCTAACAGTATGCAGGAAGCTTTAGCTTACCCAAAATGGAAAGATGCTATGAATGAGGAACTAAGATCCTTATAAATATATAAAACCTGAGAAATTGTCCATCGTCCACCAACAAAGAAAATTGTTGGATGTTGATGGATTTTTTTTTCAATAAAGTACCAAGTAGATGGTATGACTGAAATGTATAAAGTAAGATTGGTGGAAAAAAGATACACTGAGACTTATGGGATCGACTATACGTAAAAGTTTGCACCTATAGCCAAAATTAACATCATTCGAGTCTTGGTATCTCTAGTTGCAAATTTAAATTGGTCGTTATATCAATTCGATGTAAAAAATGCTTTTCTACATGGAGATTTAATGAAAAAAGTCCACATGGATCACCTACGAGGGATCAAGAAATCAAAAATCTATGATGAAAAGGTGTGGAGATTAAAAAAATCATTGTATGATTTAAAACATACTCCAAGAACATGGTTTGGTAGATTCACAAAGTCTATGAAGGTATTTGTTTACAAGCCGAGCAATTTAGATTATACTTTATTTCTAAAAAATGGACATAGTAAGATCACTGCACTTATTATATATGTTGATAGTATGATAATAACACGAAATGATCATAAAGAAATGAAAACTCTACAAAGTTATTTGTCTAGAGAATTTGAATGAAAGACCTTAGTTCCTTAAATTATTTTCTAGAAATTGAGGTTTCTTAATCTAAAGAAGGAATCTTCCTGTCTCAAAGAAAGTATGCCTTAGATTTATTAAAAGAAACTGGTATATCAGCATGTCAACCAGCTAATACACCAGTAGAAGAAGGATTAAAGTTAGGTATCAAGCTTGATCAAATTCCAGTAAATAAAGATACCAAAAGCTTGTTAGAAGGTTAATGTATTTGGCATACACAAGACCAAATCTTCCCTATGCTTTAAGTATTGTCATCTAGTTTATACATAATCTTGAAAAACAACATATGATATAGTTATTCATATTTTGAGGTATATGAAGTCATCTCCTGGAAAAAGAGTATTGTTCACTAAAAACACAGAGTTTCAAAGAATATAAGTATATACTAATGCTAATTAGGTTGTATCAATAAATGATAGAAGATCTACGTCAAACTACTTCACCTTTTGTAGGGGAAAACTTTGTAACATGGAGAAATAAGAAACAACATATTGTCGCTCGTTCAAGTGTAAAGGCTAAATACAAAGGCATGACCTTGGGCATTGTGAGGCTCTATGGTTACAACTTCTCTTGAAAGATTTGGGATATCCTTCTAAATAATCAATTAAATTATTTTGTGACAATAAAGAAGCATGTGATATTTCTCACAATCCAGTTCAACATGATCACACAAAATATGTTGAAGTGGACAAATTCTTTATTAAGGAAAAATTAGAAGAAAATTCTTTAGAATTGCCTAAAATTATGTCAGAAGATCAGTTGTCTGACATTCTCACTAAAGCGATCTCAGGTCAAATATTCACAGAAGTTTCAATCAAGTTAGGCATGCGAGATATTTATGCACCAACTTAAGGAAAAGTGTTGAATTCAACAATAACTGCAATTAGCATCTGTTGATATACATAATGCCTACAAACGACTTGTTGATACCAAACAGCTATATACCACTTAGTTCATTGATTAGAGCAGCTGTAATAGTAACTAATATATGCTTATATAAACCTTATACAAACTCATACGAAAAATAAGAAATTAATCAGAGAAAATATTTCTCTCAATTGTTCCATTTTTGTACATTTATTCAAAGTTGTTGTCCATATTATCTTTCAAGGAGGCAATAAAATTTGATCGATGCCTTTGTGAGACTCATACATGAAAATAGCGTGTGTTCTTGTCTCCTTCTTCCAACCACACTACTTTGGAACATTGGGCACAATAAATATCATTCCTTCTGTGCAAATTGGACAACTCCTTTTCAAGTTGTACCTTTGTTGAGAGATAGGAGAAGAAGGGAATTGATTTCTAGAAGTAGCTAGAAGTCATGTTATTCTAATCATTACAATTGTATTCTCACAACCAGACACATTAATTCTACAAGCCTCAAACTTAATTCTCCTAACATGCAGATTGGGCCTTTGATTGAGCTTCATTAATAAACCAAGATTATCAAAATTTTCGAATTCCACATTGGCTAGGAAAAAATTTGGAAATCGATTTATCCAAGATGAGAAAGCAAGCCCTCTATCAAGGCCAACCCCGACTGATTCACGTCTTGAGCTTTTGTTCCACGAAGTGAATTTGGCCCCATTAAAACCCATGTCGAATAGTTTTGCTTCATCAATTGCTTGACGAAAATCATCCATTTTCCAATGAACTTGTCCACCATTCCCTTCATATTCATGTAGGAAGAGAATTTCATTAAAATCACAAGGCACAACCATAGGATTGTAAAAAGTTTAGCTAGGTCCTTAAAATCTTGCCAAACAATTTTCCTGCGAGACACTTCAGGCTCGCCATAGAAACCCATGAACCTCCAAGAAGAGCTAGGGTCATGGATATTTATTATTGCATCAATGTGATTTTTTGTGCACCTCTGAGTCGATAGGTCCACACTATCCTCCCAAAAAAGAGCAAACCCCCACCCCAACCTACACAATCAACCACTTTTGCTTTATTATAATTCAAAGAAAGCATTAAATTAGAGAATTCATGTTAAGAAGTTTAGTTTCAAAAAGAATAACAATGTTTGAAAAATGGGTCCTCAAAAGAATCTTTAAGTGCTTCAATTGCAAGAAGATTTCCAAGCTCTTGGTAGTTTAGACTTAACAAACTCATTGCTCTTGACAGGGCTGTTGTACAGCCTCTACCATTTGATCAGAGTTGTTTCTCTCCACCCTATTTAGAGTTCAATTTAAAAAGAATCTAATAGTAATGGATGCATTCAAACAAGACATTAACTTAATATTAATAAGTTTTAAGATCATGATCCATAGTGGTTATGGATTAGATCACATTTTACTTAAAATAATGAGTAATGTTATATGTATCAAAGTGATGTGTCAGTATTAAATTAGATGTTAAAGTCAAAAGGTAAATATTGAAGTAATTGTAAGATTACTTATTTAAACAACTTGCATATATCAAATTATGATTAAAAAAATCTTAATAAATTAACACATATATTTTTCGAAATTTTCGGAGTAAAACCAAAATTTGAATCTTAGTCAAAATTTGAACTTGCTTTACAATCAATCAATAATAATTAGTAGTTAGGTTTTATTTATTTTTTTTTTCTTTTAGTTTACATTTTCAAACAACTTTCGACAGTTTGGATACTGTTTCTAATGTTCTTATTTTGTGTACCTATAAAAGCTTCCCGAGTATTGCATCTTGTTTTTATAAATACTTGTCACTTGTAAGCAATATATTTACTTTCATGTAGAGTTGCAACAAGTTTTTGAGTGTAAATGAAAATTAAAGAGGAAAATTGATTTTGGAGTGTGCAAGATATTACGTGAAGGGCTTATGTCATTCTAGAAAGAACATTTGTGTTTAGGGTGAGATTTGAACCTAAATGTATCATATTTCTTATTATCACAACACATTGTAAGCATGATAAATCATAAATCATATTTAAGTTTTAAAATCAACTTATATTGTATATTTACATTTATTGTTTTGGAAATAAATACAGATATTTTATTATCGATAAACTATCATTACATCTTTAATGAGGATATCAAGTAGTCATCGTGGCTCCATTTCAATCCAAGTAACATAATCATCACAATTAAGTCCAAACTTTGCTAAAGAATGGGTAACAACATTAACCCCTAAGACAATAATTACAAGAAAAAAAGAAAATAAAAGGAATTATAGAAAGAATGTCTTCAACAATTGTTCCATCCTCCAAAGTATGATTATCATTTGTCACGATTTGCATCACTTGAAGAGAGTCAGAATCCACCACAATGCTCTTAAAGCCAATGTCCAAACTAAATCGGAAATCATGCCATATTACCCAAAGTTCTGCTGCTTAAGACGACATAAAAGAGTTCTTTTTAGTAGCGATTGCACCCATTAATCCACCTAAATAGTTTCAAATAACATAGCCAGTATCACCAACTCCTCCTTTGCTACTAGCGCTTCATCAAATTGAGTTTTACATAGCCCACAGGCGAAACTACCCATTTTTTATCATTCCTTTGCGCTACCTTCTTGACCATTTGCACACAAGTTTGCTAATAAAATTTGGCCTATTCAATCGCCCAACTCCTATGTGTCTCCTAATTTAGTCAATCCCAATCATATACAGTCCACAAACTCCACCAACTTATGTTTCTAGTATAAGAAAGCCATACTCATACTCGATTGTTTCCGTACATCTCTTGTTGCACTACACGTCTATAGAGTGTGCGTGATAGTCTCATTTCATGCAACACATATTCAACAGTCAGCCACCAATTCCAAGCGTTGTTTATTCAATGTCACATTAGAAAAAATAGCTTCCTTTAATTAATATACATCATAGAAAATTTTTGATTTTACCCATAACACACAACCTTTATAGTCGATTCCACAATCTTCTAATGACATCAGTGGAGGATGAAGAAACACCACCACACCCAATTTCCCTTTCCTCATAGGCTAACATGTACCCACTCTTTATCAAGTACTCATCATGGTAATTATAATGCCATAATATACAATTCGGGCTTATGATGTAGGAAGATTTTAGAGATTAAAGCATAGAATTTGAATAGAAAAAGAAGATGAAGAAATAGGGTTAGAAGGATAAAATTGAGAAAAAATTTATTCTCAAATTTCATTCATAATTCTCAATATTCAACAAGCTACCAATACAATAAGAAAACAAACTATTTATAATCTATCTTTACTACTAATGAGCCATAATATCTTTGGATCTTACAACACTTATATCAAATAAAACTAATACTCTAAATGGCGGGCTTCATGTTTCTACATCATACTCTTCCAATTTGGAAAAAAACCTCGATTTTGACAAAGTTCCATAAAGTAGTAGCCAAAAGAGTAAGAACGTTTTGAATTTTCTTGGGAGATGCATAAACATGAAATGAGACTTGACATCCAAACCTGTAATTGATTCAAAAACAACAAAAGAAGCCTTGAATAGGCTTTGATATGCATCATTCCATCCCATTTGAAATGTGCGTACTTCATCATATGTGTAGAAAATTTTAGTAAATATGTACTAGTAATAACAAATGGGGTAATAAATGTATTATCAAGTCAAATTTTAAGTTTTAGGATTGAAGGACAATGGTCATGAAAAAAATCAATGTTAGGCTCAACAATACTAGCAGAAACACAAGTGGAAGCATAAGAAAACCTTTTTGTCAAATTCTCAACTAAAATCACTAAAGTATGATCATTGGATAGTTTTGGTTCTAATGGAGCACAAGGGTAAAGTTTAGATGGAATGGGTGGAATGACTTATTTTATGATATTTTTTGGAGGAGGGCCTAGGATGCTTGGACTTTGAGGTAGTTAAATGTTTGATTTAATAGGAATTTCAAGGATACTCTTTTCAAATAGGGGCTGATTTTTTTTATTATTGGAGGACCTAGAATACCCTTAGAAGAAGAAGGAATTCTGGTAATTTTTTGTGGGTTAGGACTAGACTCTTCACTTAAAAATGTGGTACAAAAATTTTCCTCAACTATTGGTTACTCAATTGGATTTAGTTGGACTCTAAAGATGAAGGAATTTTGGTCATTATGGGTAGAAAACTATTTTCTTTCAAATAATAGATTGCACGTACATGTTTTTGTGAAGATTTACCAAGAACAAGATCATACTCATTGGACTCTCCCATATCATTATTTATCTCATCCACATAGAAATTCCCAATTGAAATTGAGACTCCTCAAAAATCATTAAGATGAGGGTGTGTTTTAACTTGTAAACCCAAAGCTTTTACAACACTTTCGTACACAAAATTATCAATGCATTCAATGTCAATAATAACATCACATACTTTTTCGTTGATGGTGCACATAGTCATAAAAATAGGAAATATTTTCGATTGTTTTGGCAATTTGGATGTTGTTTTAGGTTTTGGAATAGAGACATGGATAGGCTTTGCTTGGCACTTGGTAATTGGTTCTTTTTTATCTTGGGACAAGAAGTGATTCTTGGGTTCACTATGGTAATCTTAATGGATAAAGGGTGGCTGTTTTAGTTATCTCATAGTAGGTTTAGTTTGGCACATTTTACTTGCATATTGAGTTAAGAACTTTTGAGACTACAAACATTTCATTTTTGACCAAGTTTGAATCAGTTGTTTATCAAAAGACAATCTCTCTTTTTGAATATAGCACCAATATTCCCTAGCATTCTCATCTAACTTCTTTTGAGCATAAGTCACACATTCAAATTCATATAGATCATAATACTCAAATACATATTCAATTTCATCAATCCAATGCAAGAAAGTATCAACATCTATTACACCATCATATAGAAATGCATAAGGTTTTTGAGGTGAGATAAGGGCATTTGGTAGGACATTTTGAAATGGGTGAACAACTAATGCAAATTTACTAAAACTACTACAGAACATAACTAACAAACACAAATAGTTTAGAGATATACCCAACCAATGGTTAAGAGTTGAACAAATGTGTGCCTTTGTTCCAAAATCTTAATCGATAACCAATATCACTTTAACTTCCCGTTGACAACATTCAAACAATAATAACCATAATGATTTTCCAATCTGAGATGCCTTCAAATGGAATGGGTTACTGGTAAGTGGGTAGTTGAAAATGGTATTGATGGGGATTTGATGGTGGCTGGTTTTGGAAGAAATAGGAGCTGGGGAAGTTAACGAAGCTGGAAGAGAGGATCGCTGAGGTGGGTATGGGCTTAGTGTGGGTAGGTCAATGGAGGAGGTGCGATGGCCTCTGGAGGCTATGTGTGAATTCGTGACGCTGGGGTGATGACGCGTTTTGGTTTCAACAAGTGGCGGTGGGTTTTGACGGTGCTTGTTATTGGATAGGCTTGGGTAGGTGTTTTCAAGTGGGTCGGAGCTGAATTGTTGTTTGGGGGTAGCAAAAAGGTGGCCAGGGGGTCGTGGGTTTCTGGTGGTGGCGTAATGGGATAGGCAAGTTGGGGAGTGGTGTGTGATGGGCTGTTGAGGAACTCCCGATGGCTGTGGGTGGCCCGAGGCTGACGGTGGGTGACTCGTGAATTGGGTGGGTGTTAGTGGAAGGAGGCTCGGGTTAGCGGCGACGATGGTAGGAAGTTCGGGTTAGTGGGTGCGAGAGGTGGGAAGGCTCGCTAGTGGGTCATGATGGTGAAGTAGTAGCGGCGAAGATGGGTTGGGTGGTGGTAATTAGCGAGGATTGGGGTAACGAACTGGTTCTGTTTTCGATTTTTTTTTTTATTAGAGGAGGGAGGTGAAAGCATATTAGAAAAGAAGAAGGTAGAATTGTGGAGAAAATATGAGATAAATTTAGGGGACAATTTTCTTAGGAAAAAAATTATACCTGATACTAATTTAATGTAGAAAATTTTTAAAAATAAAAGCATAAAATTTGAATGTAAAAATAAGATGAAAAAATAGAGTTAAAAAGATAAAAAAAAAAATTTATTCTCAAATTTTATTCATGATTTTTAATATTCAACAAATTATTAATATAATAAAAAAATGTTATTTATTATCTATTTTTATTATTAATAGTCAATAATATCCTTATATTCCTACATCAGCTTAAAGTTGGCGCTAAAGGTATAGAAAGCACATCATTAATCAGAGAAAAATTCCATGATCCATTTGAATTCATCAAGTCAGCAACGGTCGCATCATCACCCAACCAACTCGACATCTGTGGTCTAAAATATAAAACAGCCTCAAACATTTTTTATAAATTAAATTTTCTTCAGTACAATTAATAATATTAAAATATTTTTTTTATTAAATATTAATAAAATTTAAATTAATAAATAGTATATAAAATTTACTTTTCTTGTGTAATTATTTTAATTATGATACAATAAAATTGTAAATTTTTTTAGAAAACTTTAAAATAAATAAAAGTTTAAAATAAACAATGAATGCAATATCTTTATAGAAATAAAAAAAAATGTGTGTTAATATCTCCATTATAATAATATTGAGTTAAATATAATAATTTTTTAAAAATTAATATATTCTTAAATTTTATTTTAAGAATTTTTTTTTTTCAAATGGTAGAGATGGTTCGAGATAAATTATTTATTTATTAAAAAATTGGGACCAAAGGTGGTTGACTCATTTGCTTAAGGGACGAATCATCCCTGCAATTCCTAGATTGTACCCAAAATCCATAGGCTTTATTCGGTAGCCAAGGTTCCCTATATATTTGTGTTTTTTGTCCATCCTTAATTCTCCATCGGACCCCTTTTCCTCATAAATCATGCTCCTACATTAAACTACGTCACGCAAAACTGGACTGAGAATTACAATAGGCAACCCATAATTGGTGCATACTTTGCACGCAAGAACCGATAAGCAAGCATGAATTTTTTATTAAACGCCACACTTGTTTCACTAGCTTTACTTTGGTTAAAATCCGTCAGATGTCTGAGACCCAACCCTCCTTTATATTTGGATTACAAAGCTCTCTCTAAGCAACCTAGTGAATCCCCCTACACTTTTTTTTTATTGCATGTTTGTATGCACTCATGTAGATGGCATGCTATGAAAATAAGAAAAGGCATAACTTGCAAACATATAATGTCCAATTGAAACATGCACTTGAATGAGTTTTCATGTTTGATCAATGTTTATGCATAATACTTGAGTAATGTACATTGCGCAACATTTGAAGAATCATTGTTAATCAACATGCATGTGCATCATGCTTTATATCCATTGTTTCTCATTCATGCTTTCTTACACATTTTTGTGTTTTGTTTTGCACAATGACCAATATTTTTTATTATAAAAAAATGACTAGTATTTTAAAAAATTATACTAATATAGTATTTATAAATACAACGAGCCTTACAATATTTCTTAGGGTTAGACTTTTGGGATGAATCAGCCTATAATGCTTATGCACTCTACATAATTGACATGTTATCACAATTTCAGTCCATAAATAGGTTCCAAAAAAAAAAAATAGTCTCCCTCACAAATAAATTAAAAATGCAAAATGTTAGTGCCAAAAGAGCCGCACTTTGAGAAGGAAATGAAAGCAAAAAAATGGGTTTGCTACCACAGTGGTACCCAAGTTAAGTAAATAGTACCTCTTCTCACCCATGTTTTCAAAGTGTTCCAATTTAATATCCCTGTTTGACAAATGATACAAACATTGTAAATCATGAATAATAAACACGTTTAATTTAGAAATTTTAACATGTGTCATACACATGACAAAAAATTTATGAGTAATTTTGGCATTTAAATTTTTTCCCCTCCCTCTCCTTCCTCCTCTTCCTCTCTTCTTCTTCTTCTTTTTTTCTTTCTAGAATTAGTTTTTTTTTTTTTTTTTTCAAAACAACTAGCACTGTGCACAAAAAAAATCTGGTTCTATAAAAAAAATAAGAAGAAGAGAGGGAGTGGAAGGGGAGGGGAGGGGAAAAAAAGAGAGGAAGAAAACTAGTTCTGAAAAAAAGGGAAAAAAAAAAAAGGAAGGGGAGGGAGGGACGGAGGGAAGGAGGAAAAAAAATTTAAAAAAATAAATGCCAAAATTGCCCCTAAATTTTTTGTCATGTACATAACACATGTTAAAATCCTTAAATTAAACGTATTTATTGTTCATAATTTGCAATATTAGTATCATTTGTCAAATAAAGGTACTAAATTAGAATCCTTTAAAAATATGAGTAAAAGGGGATATTATTTGCTTAACTTGAGTACCATTGTCATACCAAATCCGAAAAAAATAAAGTAGTTCCTGCGCTTAAGGCAATTGTGTTATTTATAACGAAACAAGCATTTACTTTCATAGGTTATAGAATATGCAAATTTGTATGTCAAATCCTGAGTTATTTTCGGAGGGCTTTTTTGTAAACAATATATAAGTGATGATGCTTTATATTAGAGGCATAAAGTGAGATAAGATATTAATAGAATTTATAATATAATTCATTAATTTTTAAAATCTATCTCATCTTAACTCAATTTTTCATAAATTAGAATAAGTAAAATAAAAAAAACAAATAATATGATATATGATTATTTATAACTTGAGTTTAATAAAAAAAAAAAATACAATATTATGCTTGAAGTTAGGCACATAAGGACTTTAATTTAAATGAGACAAGATAAAATTTAAATAAAACGATATAGTATTGTATCATGAGCCCACTAGGAAATATTAAATGAGACATGAAAAGAGACAGGACACCCGCTTTACATCTCTACTTTATACTATCATATTTCCCTTGCTGAGTTCTTTTTAACAAAACCAAATTTGGCCATAGTTGTTTACCTAGTGGATGCGTATGATAAGAAGAGATTTGCCGAGTCCAAAAAAGAGCTTGATCTTGTATGAAACAAATGTACACAAATAAGATACATCACCGTTTTAAATCCAATGTAAATCTAGCAAGTCTTACCTTTTTCCTTCATGTTAATAAAAGACGGCTGGAATTCATACAAACTTACAAATTGTACGAATCTAACAAGCTATGTTATATGACTTTTCATTTTTAAGGAAGTACCCATATCTAACAACTACGACATTAATATGAATGTGGGTATAAGACATTTCAAATTAGTGAAAATTTAAAGAAAAAAGAAAAAAAAAAATAAGTTAGTCTGACAAATACGTATTAAAAAATGTAGAATACACAATATATTAAAAGAATTCGTATAACATAGCTAATGGGCAAAAGAAAAGTAAGGTGATACAATTACTTTTTTTATGTACAAAAACCGCCAAATTCCATCATAGCTACAACACTAGAATAAATTTTAGGTTACTCTTCAACTGGTTTTTCTTTTTGTAGCCAAGACAAAAAAGCGTATCAGTCATTGCTACAACACTTAGAGAAGAAGTGAAAGAAAATATTTCGAAGTCTTATTGCTTAGAAATTGAATACAATGAATATATGATCTAATAATGTACACTTATCTATATACAAGTCAAATAACTAATTCTCTCATACAACCAATGAGCTACTTCCATGTGTACACTTACTTATAACAACTTTGCTAACTAATATTTATAATGACAATACTCACTGCTCATAGTTACAAAGTAGTTGTTCCAACAGACCCCTTCAAACTAATGGATTAGGAAGAATCATTAGTTTGTTTTTAAGTGAATGAAACAACTCAGAAGAGAGGTTTGGTGAGTAAGTTAGCAAGCTGCTCAACCGAAGGCACATATTGCAATTCAAGTTGATGAACCAA
This sequence comes from Elaeagnus macrophylla, assembly GCA_029378325.1. NCBI lineage: Eukaryota > Viridiplantae > Streptophyta > Magnoliopsida > Rosales > Elaeagnaceae > Elaeagnus > Elaeagnus macrophylla. The sequence continues at coordinate 30,678,841 of CM055642.1, forward strand.
AACCTGATCACAAATAAAGCGTTGATCAAGCTCGATATGTTTCGTACGAAAATGAAGAACAAGATTACAAGCAAGACTTTGAGCACTTAGATTGTCACACAATAACACAGGTGGAGCAGCAATAGGCAAATGAAGCTCAAAGAAAAGTGATATAACCACTGAAGTTTAGCTGTCACATTTGTCATTGCCCTGTACTCAGATTCAATGTTAGAACGTGAAATAACCTTTTATTTAGAGGTGTTCCAAGAGAACAAATTGCCACCAAGAAAAACACAATAAGCACTTGTAAAGTGTCTATCACCACAATAAGCAATAATGGATAGAGAGTTAGGTTTAAGAAACATAAGACCATGAGAAGAAGTGCCTCCAAGATATCTCAGTAGCATTTTTACAACAACCCAATGAGCATCATATGGCTTAGTGATGTGATAAATTTACTACTCGCAAGTGTACGAATCACTCGTAGAAAAGTGATAAGAAACTTTCAAGGTCGGTCTCTCAAGGAATTGCAATGGTTCTAAATAACTATCTTCTTAATCTAAATAGAGTTCTAACAAAAATAAAACACTAATTAAATAGAGTTCTAGTGAAACTAAAACTTTAAGTAACTAGAGTCCTAAACCTAGTAAAACTGTAAAAAGGTGTTTGATTTGTGACGGGAACAATGATACGATCAATTAAACGAAAACAAAATCGCAATTTAACAATCAATTCAATATGGATTAAAAATCAATGGAGGATGTATGGACGTTTAGTTTGGTTGGCCATGCTTGCATCAAAAAGGTATGGTGAAATAACATGAACGTTCTTAAATAAACAATATTACTGGCTTTCCTTTTAATTACGAGACTGCCTTCGGTCGGGGTAAATCTCTTTGTTGATTAACTAATTAACTGCCTTCGATCGGGGTAAATCAAATGGTAATCAAATTATGCGTAAGGAAATACATGCCAATCAAACTAATGCTATGACTAAGTCACTAATTTGAAAGCTTTGATTAAGTGTTTCGAAATAAAGTTAAGGTGGCGTTCCTAAAACTATATTCTTAGATTTTTCAACCTAACTACAAATCTCAAATTGGCCCATGATAATTCATAATTAAATATCTAAACATGCTCATAATCAAAAGGTAATTCATTTATATTAAATCAATAGAATATTCACCATACACAATTCTAGCAAACATGGCAACACAAACTAAACATCCATAATGAAATTAGCCGCTCATGTTCATATTAATATTCATAGACAAATAAAATATGATCATACACTTCAACGAAAGAAGAAGAAAATAGAATTCTATAACAACAAGGAAAACCTAGATCTAAATACCGCTTATGGATGGGATATCGTTCTTCTCCAAAAGCTTTATCTTCGATCGTCGACGGCTTCCTTGGATCCATAGAATAGTTTCTCTCGCTTCGTTTTAGTGTAGCAAAACTCCCAAAGCTGATTGAATGTAGTGTTTGGTCGCAAAATTGTAATGTGTAAGAGTTGTGTTCGAGTTGTGTGTAAGGGGGAGTCTAAGGGGGTATTTATAGATGTAAGGGTTTACACAAATCCTGATTACAATAGGAATAGGCGCGCCGTGGCATGCATTTTTCCCGCCGCGTCGCAACACATATTCTGAAAATATGGTTAAAACCCGAGAGCTCCCCGCCGCGGCATGATTTTTCCTTGCCGCGGCGCGCGTTGTCTTCAGTTTCTTCACATTTATTCCCTTACATATGTGATGGCTCGTTATGTAAGGCTTACATATTTGTCTCGTTTAGCTCGTAACTCGTGATCCGAGCGCCGTAAGTGTTCCGTCTTTGCGTGTTTTCATTATTTGACTCATTTGATGCTAAAAATACCTGAAATACACTAAAAACATATCCGTGATTCCGAATGAATAGATTTATGAAAATAATCAATTAAACAATCATAACAAATCTATATTTCAAACAATTAAGCATAATTAATCATAAATTATTAGTACTTTTCGAGCACTCATCACTTAGCCATAAAATAAAAAAGTTTATTCACTCCAAAAGCAATGTCTAGACGTGTGATGGTGCAATATTGAAGCCTACCTACAATACTTCTATAGAGAGAAGCATCATCCAAAGGTTGATCATTAAACTTGCTAAGGCCCTTTCCAGTAACCATTGGAGTATCACAGTCCTTTGAATCTAACAAACCACACTTGTCCAACAACTCTCTAATGTACTTTTGCTGATTTAGGTGAATCAAATCACGTTGCATAAAAACCTCAATACCCAAGAAATAACTCAAGGGACGCAAGTCTTTAAGAGCAAATTAGCAATTAGATTCTGAATAGCAACCAAGGAATTGCCTATAAGTAAAATATCATTCACATACACCAATATAATCAAGTAGAAAGATGGTGTATTTTTGACAAACAAAGAACTATCTGATTTGGCAGCTACAAAACCCATAGCAAGAAGACTAGTGCTAAGTTTGGAAAATTAAGCTCTAGAGTCTTGTTTCAATCCATAAAGAGCCTTCTTAAGGTAACACACTAGACCCTAACCCTGCTTAAAACCAAGGGGTTGAACCATATACACATCCTCATCAAGCCCACCATTTAAAAAAGCATTATTGACATCAATTTGCCTAATCAGCCAGCCCTTAAACAATGCCAATGTAAGCATAACTCTCACTATGGTTTGCTCGACAACAGGAGAAAATGTCTCAAAGAATTCCACACCTTCAACCTGAAGGAAACCTCTAGCAACAAGCCTTGGCTTATATTTTTTCTAACGTCTTGTTTGCTTTAAGCTTGACCCCAAACACCCATTTACAGCCTATAGCACTCTTACCATGAGGTAAAGAAACCAGTTACTATGTCCTGTCAAGCAACAAAGCATTCAACTCACATTGCATTGCTAGCTTCCATTTAGGCATCTTTAAAGCTTCATTATAAGAATTAGGTTCATGCAATATTGGTTGACCATGAATAAAAAAGCTAAAAGTTTAGGTTTGACAATTCCTACCTTTGATCTAGTTAACATGGAATGAGTATTAGATTGTGGTACAGGAGGAATAAAAGAAGGTAAAGGAACTAAAGAGGAAACTGGCAAGGTCTTTAAAAGAGGTGGTAAGTCAACAATTAATTCAAAATTATGAGAGGAGGATGAAGCTAAAGAAGGTAGTTGAATGGGCTCAGAAAAGGACAAAGGTGTAACGGGTGAATCAATAGGGAAGCTATTTGATGTAGAACTAGAGGATAGAGTAGGAATGGGACTTGACATTGAGAAAATAGGGGAAACCGTGAGTGGGGCAGCTTTTAAGATAGTGGTTTGTGCAATGGATGATACAAGCAGGTTAGCAGCTGGTACAATGGGGTCCACACTAGATAGATGAGGTGCAGAACTACGCAGATTATTTGCCAGAAAAGGAATAGAATTGAGTGCACTAGACAAAGGCCTAGTAGGAGACAAATTAGTGCTAGGAAATGAAAACCAAGAAGGTACATGAAGGACCACAGAAGCAGTGTCATTAGGTGCCAACTTAGTAGACAAAGAACTACCAACATAGGGAAAAATAGTTTCATTGAATATAACATGTCTACTAACATAAAACTTAGAGGCAACTTTATCAAAACAACCAAAACCCCTTTGCTTTAAAGCATATCCCAAAAAAATACACTCTGTAGATCGAGCTCCAACTTTGTCTTAGTATAATCCCTTAAACAAGGAAAACATTGACTAGTAAATACCCTTAAATTATTTACGTCAAACAGCTTAGAATATAACACTTAATATGGGGACTTGTTATGCAAAACATTGCTAAGCAATCAGTTCATAAGAAAAATAGCCATGCAAAAACCATGAGCCCAAAACATCAATGGCACACAAGACTAATATAAACAAAGCTAGTCCTTTTCCAAGAATCCTTCTATGTCCACACTCAACCACACCTTTTTGAGCTGATGTATAAGGACAAGTGCACCTATGAATCACACCATCAAGTTCAAGAGCACGAATAAGAGACTTAAATTCAGCACCTCCATCAGTTTGCACACTCTTGATGGAGGTGGAAAACTATTTCTCTATCATCATTTTAAAACATTGAAAAACATCATAGGTCTTATCTTTAGTGAGCAATAGAAAAAAACCACACAAAGCGGCTATGATCATCCATAATGGACAAGAAATATTTTTCATTATTGAAAGAAAGTAGAAGAGATGTCCAAAGATCCAAAACAACAAATCAAATGGACTAGTACTACGTACATGTTAGGACACAAATGGGAGTCTATGAGACTTAGCAAACTAACAAGTGCTACAAAAAATAGAATCTTTAGTAAGAGAAGTGACAAAGAAACCATATTGAGACATGACCTTGATGGTTGTATCAAAAGAAGGGTGCATGATGAACACTATTTTGACCTACTATTTGTTATGTTTTTAAGTGTTTATTTTGCATTTAATTTCGATATAATCTTGTTTTGGAGGGTATTCTATTGTTTTGTAGGTCAAAGTAGGTTTGGGAAAAAATGTGGAAAAAGAGAACAAAAATGAAGCAAAAGTGCTAAAGAATGTAAGCCTTACATTGAGTGCCATTCACTATGTAAGGGGGACAAACAAAAGCTTAGGAACGTAAGCCTTACATCGAGAATCAGTAAATTATGTAAGGGTGTTTACATGGCACTACAACAAGTCGCGCCGCGGCATATAAAATGTGCGCCGCAGCGAGGAAGTTTCTGTCTTGATTTGAATTCCATGAAAACATTGTGCGCCGCGGCATGAATAAGGTGCGCCGCGGCGAGGGACTTTCTGTTTTGGTTCGCAATTCTGAAGAACATCGTGCGCCGCGGCATGGAAAAAGGCGCTCCGCGGCCCTCGCGCGCTGATTGCAATTTGCCCTCAGCCACGAGACATACAAATTTTTAGAAACCCTTACAAACAAACGAGACCTAATGCAACAATAACACAATTTGGAGATCATAGAATCATTCAGCCTCCAAAAATAGAGACCAAGAAGAAAAGCATCGTGAACAGTAGCGTGAATAGTGCCTTCTTTTCTTCTCTTCCACATTTTGGGAAAATTTTTTTTGGGGTTTTGTTTTTGGGGGATTTTTTTTTAAAATTTATTTTTTTTTTTTTTAAATAAAAGTTTTTTTTGTTTTCTTTTTTTATGTTAATTAAGATTTGTTTAAATTAATTTGCCATTTATATTTGATGTTAACTATTAATCCTGGTTAGAGAAATGGTTTGATTTAGAAATTTTATAATTTATTTGAAAATATTCCTCTCTTTAACATTTCATATATTTAAATTTTAGAATTCATAATTTTATTGAATTTTAGATTTTAAATTAATGAAGTATGGTTAATTGAATTCTTAATTAAATATGTAAGTTAAATTTTGGTTTCTATATTTACTTAAAATATGGGGAATTCCTTCCAAAAAAGGTTAAAAGTGCAAAAAACATAAGGGTTAAAAAAAAAAGAAATTAAGTTTATTATGATGTTTTCAATATATGTTAAACAAAAAAAAAAAAAGGAAAAGTTTTAAGTAAACATTTCTTTAAGGCAACACTTGAAATTTTTGCTTAAGATTTTAATTGTGCATGATTATAATGTGATTTTTTTACCTATTTTTTTTGTGATTTTTTTAAGCCTTTTTAATCATAATAACTATTGCTCATTTCTTAAACTTATAATAATCTTTAATAGTTTAACCATTAGATCGTGTATTTAGAGATAACTTGTGGGAAAGTTAAAAATTCACATTTTGAACATCAGTTGGGGATAATTTGATAGTTTTAGATTGGAGAAACTGTAAGCGAAATTGATTAAATGGTGTTGATTGTGTGTTGGAAAATTTTGTTTATTTAAATTTTTATGAAAAAGAGCGGAGTTTGAATTAATTTATTTTGATTTTTGTCTTTTAATTTTTTTGCTTTAATGGTATACAATTTTTGAGGGTTTAATTTTTTGAAATTTTAAAATTTTGGAAAGGGGGTTGCTATTGTTTAATTTCATAGTTTGGAATCAAAGGGCAAAGAGAAAGTAAAAGAATGAAATGCTAAAATTAATTACATTGGCATACAATGGGGAAAAACAGCGGAAGTCCTTAATGAGAATCAGAAAATTAAGGCCGGACAAATGGGGCTCCCCAACTTTGCGGGTCGCAATTTCCTGGGAAAATTGTCGCCCCATGAAAGGTCCTCCCGGGAATTGGTCGCTCCAGAACATCGGCGGTAAAATTTGGGAACCCCTTCCCAGACCCCTTTGGAAGCTCAAGAAATTCCTCAAAAAAAGATTGAAAATTGAACATTAGCTAAATAATGGTTTCCATTTAACTTGAAATTTTTCCTCCAATTAATTCTAATTAAGCTATCCATTTCTTCATCTCTAACATTAGAGTGTTTTAAATAATTAATTTATTGTTTTAATCTTTAATGCTTAACTATTATTGTATTTAAGAAAGTTAATTTATTTGATCTAATCTTTTGGTATGAATGTTATAGATTGATTTGGATTTTTATGTGATTATTTTTTTAGGTTTAACAATGTTCATTTAACTTTTGGTCATTATTTATTTTGAATTTATTTATGTTTGGATTTTTCAGAACCATTAAGTTAATTGGAATTTTTGAATGCTAATTTTTAATGATTGAATTTGTTGATTAGTGATTAAATTTTCCATTTAATCAATTAATAATTAATGGTAAAAAGCAATTTTTATTAAGGAAATACTTATTTATTTTCGGATTCCGACAATAAAATTTATTTTTAAAAGTAAAAAAATCAACTTTCATGTTGGAATCTAATTAATCTCCTTCTTTTCTATATTTACCATCACTTATCTACTTAGAATTTAATTTTAGAAACCGTTATAAACACTTTGATAATGTTTAGGATTTTTTATACGTATTTAGATACATTTAACTTTTTAAAACCCAATTTTTAAAGATTTGGATATAATTTCCCTTCTCAAACTTCTTTGGAGCTTTCAAATCTTTGTTATCGTTTTTGTAACATGCAAAGTTTTGTGCCATGTGACCATTGATTTGATCAAAAGGAAGAAGAGAAATGAACATACCCAAAGAATGATTCTTGTGGCTATCATATTGACCCCCATTATGAGTCATTATCGAATCTTCCTAAATCACTTCCTTAATAAAAAATGACTAAAATCAAATGAAATTCAACCAAACTTTGAGGTATGCGGTATTTGTAGTACTTATGGACTTGGTGCTAATCTTTGTCCTCTTGTTTGTGATCAAAATGCAGGTACGAGTTACGAGCAAGCTAATGCTATGGAGGGATACCAACTGAGGCCAAGGAATGATCCTTATTCGAACACGTATAATCCCGGTTGGAGAAATCATCCCAACTTCTCTTGGAAAGAAAATAACAACCAAGGCTATGTTCAGAATAACTTCCCACACCATCCCAACAACAACAACCATCCCAACCACAACAACAATCCACATCTCACTCTGCCAAACAAGCCAAGTTTGGAGGACAATTTGAACTCCTTCATTCAAGTGAGTCAAGAAATTAATCAAAAGAATGATCAAAAGATAGGTTCTTTAGAGGCTTCCATGAAAAAGATAGAGATTCAAGTTGGCCAATTGACTGAGTACGTGCACAAGCAAGATAAAGGGAAGATGCCTAAACAATTGAATGCTATCACAGTCATTGAAAGTGGTGAGGTCCTAAATAATAATTTTACTGAAAATTCTAATGATTTGTTTATAGATGCAAGAGATATAGGAAGGAAACATGCAATTCCCAAGGAAAGTCAAGCTGAGGACATTGAAATCCTAAGACCTTCTGTAAAGCGTACGGAGAATCTTGAAGAGTTAACCGAACGTCCACTCCTTCCCAAGTCACCTAATCCATATAGACCTCTGATTCCATTCCCACATCCCTTAAAAGCGACTGATCAGGATAAGCCACTTCATGAAACTTTTACTTCACTTTCTAAAGTTAATATTAACTTACCTTTGTTGAATATCATTAGGGACATTCCATCTTATCCAAAATTTCTCAAAACCCTAATCTCCAACAAGAGAAAGTATAAGAATGAGGAGAAAGTAATAGTTTCAGAACTAGCTAGTGTGGTGTTGCAAAAGAAACTACCTCCCAAACTAAAGGATCCAGGTAGTTTTAATATCAAAATTACTTTGGGAGATAAGATGGTGTCAAATGCTATGTTAGACTTAGGGGCAAGTATTAATGTCATGCCATATTCGGTGTACTTGCAACTAGGTTTGAGGGATCTTAAGCCCACAAATATGTCACTTCACCTTGCTGATAAATCTATTAGATATCCCAAGGGAGTAGTTGATGGTTTGTTGGTACAAGTGAAGAGCATAATTGTACCGGTCGATTTCGTAGTTATGGAAATGGAAGACACCATACCTAAGGACAATGAACACACTATTATTCTTGGTAGACCATTCATGGCTACCACCAATACAATCATTGATGTCCAAAGAGGGAAATTGACAATGAGAGTCTTAGGAGAGACTATAAACTTCAAAATGTTTAACCCTTTACTTACTGCTCCTATTTCTTCTGCTAATAATTGTGTTGTTCTAGATTCTAATGATTTACCTATTTTTGACAATCATTTGCAGAAGGGTTCATGCAATAAAACTACTATTTCATCTACAGATAGGAGGGTGAAGGAAACACTTACAAACTCAATTCAGGATAATGCCTATAAAGACCATGTCAAGTGTTCACAAATTAAAAACCTGGATTGTGAGTTTTTCTATCCTGGAAAAGATTCTTATGCATGTAATACTCGTTTTAAGTATTTTTCAAGTAACATGAAGCCTTGTTTTGAGATTGGCAAAGAGAAAATAGGAAGCAAGCACTTCAAGCATGCATTGAGGCCTCCATGATAAAAATGAGCATCATCTTGCTAAGACGTTAAACTAGGCGCTTGGTGGGAGGCAACCCACCGTTTTAGGTATTATCTATCGTTTCTTTTAAATTAGTTAAGTTTAGTTTAATTTTTCTATTTGCCCTTCCTAAATTCTTTTCTGAACTATTGTGTAATTGAAAACCTTGAGGACAATGTTTAGTTTAGGTTTGGGGGTGCATTTTGCATTTTTGGTTGGTAACAACACTTTCATGCTTTGGTCAATTTTTGATGAATAACTAGTTTTTGTGCATTGTTTATCTGATTTTTGAAATATTTAAGGTTTGTTATAAAGATTAGTTTTAATTTGCAATCTGTGCTTCATACTTTTGATGTTGAAACTGAGATGAACCTGAATCCTGTGTTTAGGAATTGAATAGTGGAGACTACCTTGTGAGAATATTATTGAGCCCTTAACATTTTATTCTGAGAGATGAATATTCTTCTACTCTTTTAAACACCTTTCATATCATTTCAAATTGTTAGATATCTCTATAAATTTTTGCATTGAATGTTAGGATTTTAAACATATAATGAAGGATCATGTGCTTAATTGAATTGCTTAGATTAAATGACTTAAGTAAAGTTTGAAGTGTTTTCCTATTTCATTCGTGCTTGACTTTAAAAATATGGGGGAATTCCTATACCCAACACAAGAAGAGCTAAGAAGTAGCCATTCACAAATTACATATGTATGTGGGTCTAAAAAAAAAAAAAGAGAGAGAGATAATAAGTTTATTATGACCCTAAGTTCTTCAAGTATGAATGGTTAATACAAAAAAAAAAAAAACGAGAAATAGGAAACAAGTTCCCTTAAAGTCAAAGCATTTTCATTCTAGGGCACACTTGAAATTTTTGCTTAAGGATTTTAATTGCTGCATGAGATTAGTAATGTGATTTCTTCATAAATCCTATCATTTGATTCCTTTCATGAGATCGATGTTATGCACTTTTGAGCCTTTCTTGTTTAATCATATGCGAACCTATTAGCTCATTTCTTTACATAACTTATATTCACATATACTTTGATGAGTGTTTGAACCCATAGGATCGGTGTGATTTAGAGAGTAATTCTTGTGAGGATTAGAGTTGAAACAAATTCACATTCTTGACACTCAGTTTGGGGGAGTCAATGTTGATACGCTTTTAGTATTGGGAGTTAGACTTGTGAAGCGAAATTGATGTAAATGGTGAACCTTGATGTGTTAGAATGTTGGATAAATTTGTGTATAAATTTTTGGTTATGAATTGGAAAGAAACTAAAGCATGACAAGTTTTGTTAACTTCAATTTTAGTTTTGATTTTTGTCTTTTCAATTTTAGTTTTGCTTGAGGACTAGCAAAATGTAGGTTTGGGGGTATTTGATGAACACTATTTTGACCTACTATTTGTTATGTTTTTAAGTGTTTATTTTGCATTTAATTTCGATATAATATTGTTTTGGAGGGTATTCTATTGTTTTGTAGGTCAAAGTAGGTTTGGGAAGAAATGTGGAAAAAGAGAGCAAAAATGAAGCAAAAGTGCTAAAGAATGTAAGCCTTACATTGAGTGTCATTCACTATGTAAAGGGGACAAACAAAAGCTTAGGAACGTAAGCCTTATATCGAGAATCAGTAAATTATGTAAGGGTGTTTACATGGCACTACAACAAGTCGCGCTGCGGCATATAAAATGTGCGCCGTAGCGGGGAAGTTTCTGTCTTGATTTGAATTCCATGAAAACATTGTGCGCCGCAGCATGAATAAGGTGCGTCGCGGCGAGGAACTTTCTGTTTTGGTTCGCAATTCTGAAGAACATCGTGCGCCGCGGCATGAAAAAAGGCGCGCCGCGGCCCGCGCGCGCTAATTGCAATTTGCCCTCAGCCACGAGACATACAAATTTTTGGAAACCCTTACAAACAAACGAGACCTAATGCAACAATAACACAATTTGGAGATCATAGAATCATTCAGCCTCCAAAAATAGAGACCAAGAAGAAAAGCATCGTGAACAGTAGCGTGAATAGTGCCTTCTCTTCTTCTCTTCCACATTTTGAGAGATAAATTACTCCATTAATGCTCCTCCATTGAAGCTCCATCAACAATCTTGAAGAAGGTGACCATCCAACATCAAGAGCTTGTTTTAAGAGTGGAAGTGGGGTAATTTATTGTTTGTAATCTCTTTTCTCTTTAAGAACTCATAGAATGTTATTTGTAATGAAAAATATTGATTTGAATTTCATTATGAGTAGCTAAACTCTTTGTGTGTGGGATTTTAGCAATGTAACCATGAGTGGATGATTGTTTATGTGGATTATTTTATATTAAAGTGATTTATTTCATGTTCATTGTTCTTAACACTTATGTTCATTAATTACTTTTGGTCAATTTAGTTTATGAATGTTTGAGACTATTTTAGGGTTGAACTTTAGAAACGCCATCTAAGTTTAATTGGGCATTTTTGAGCATGAGCCTAATTTAAGTGCATTGATTTGTCTTGAATTAGGTGATTAAATTATTTTCCTAGGTTTAATGCTAATTAACTAATTAACGGTCCGGATCAAAGAAGCAATTTAGCTGATTAAGGAAAAATCACCATTGATTTGGGATTTTCTAGGATTAGCGAAAACAATCATTAAATTCTACTTTTTCATACTTAATTGTGAAAACCACATAAATCAATCTATCCATGATTGGTTAACTAGCTAATTTCCCACACTCGTTCATCTCATTATTTCAGTAATATTTTCACGCGTTCACTTTATCTGTTTTAAGAATTTAGAATTTTAGAAACCGTTTACAAAACCAACTTTGACAGAGTGTTTAGGATTTATTTTATCGTTAAGTTTTAGATTACATTTAACTCTTTTAAAAACCACCGCAATTCCTTTGAGAGACGATCTTGGGAGTATACTTGTCGCTTACTACAAGTGACTCGTGCACTTGCGAGCTTTTACAAATACAAAATTTGGTTATCAAGTTTTTGTGCATCAAGTTTTTGGCGTCGTTGCTGGAGAATTGGCGTTTTTGAAATTGTTATTTGTTTTCTTTTTAGTTTACTATTTGATCTTTTTTTTTTCTTATTTTTGTGTTTTTGTTACTCGTTGGAGTCATATAGTGTCTGGTGCTCTGATTTGTTGTTGTTTTTGATTGTGCATGCACGGTAGGAGATCTCTTGGAAATCCACTCGTGCCGTTCATAGATAAAGTCAACAGGAGACGAGCACATTTGAGACCATCCGGCACTAACATTTTGGAGGACGAGCAACCACCAACAATGGGAGAACATCTACCTCCACACAGAGAGTTGACGATGAAGGAGTATGCAAGGCCAATCATTGGCACTGCAACTTCTTGCATCGAATTAGGGGAAGCAGCTCGAAATTATAAGATTAAAAACATACATTTTAATATGTTACCATCTTTTTATGGGATTCCTAACGAAGATCCTTTAACTTTTATTCGTGATTTCTATGCCACTGTGCAGACTTTTCCGCTACAGGGGCTAAATGAGGATCAGCTGAGGATGAGATGTTTCCCGTACACGCTCAAAGACAAAGCTAAGTCATGGCTTATGACTCTTCCGCCTGGATCTCTTTCAACTTGGGACGCAGTGTTCAACAAGTTCATGGGAAAATTTTATTCCCATCAAAAGACTGCGGATCTAAGGACCAAAATTGCAACATTCTCGCAAATGGACGGAGAACCATTTCATGAGGCGTGGGATCGCTTCAAATTGCTTCTGATACAGTGCCCACACCATCACTTTCCGTTGCAACTCCAGAATCAATTCTTCTATGACGGGTTGACACAACAGTGTCAATTCACTGTGGATAATGCCGCGGGAGGAGCAATGGGAGAAAAGACCGCTGATGAGACATATGACCTATATGAGATGTTGGGTGCTAATTCCCAACAAAAGAACTCTAGAGGACGGAGAATGGGAGTTGACGAGATAACTCCGGGAAATGAGATGGGGATGCAAATTGCGGAGCTTACAAAACAAATCGCACTCCTCACCTCCAAGAACACACCGACTCAAGAGGTATGCGGTATTTGTAGTACTTATGGACTTGGTGCTAATCTTTGTCCTCTTGTTTGTGATCAAAATGCAGGTACGAGTTACGAGCAAGCTAATGCTATGGAGGGATACCAACTGAGGCCAAGGAATGATCCTTATTCGAACACGTATAATCCCGGTTGGAGAAATCATCCCAACTTCTCTTGGAAAGAAAATAACAACCAAGGCTATGTTCAGAATAACTTCCCACACCATCCCAACAACAACAACCATCCCAACCACAACAACAATCCACATCTCACTCTGCCAAACAAGCCAAGTTTGGAGGACAATTTGAACTCCTTCATTCAAGTGAGTCAAGAAATTAATCAAAAGAATGATCAAAAGATAGGTTCTTTAGAGGCTTCCATGAAAAAGATAGAGATTCAAGTTGGCCAATTGACTGAGTACGTGCACAAGCAAGATAAAGGGAAGATGCCTAAACAATTGAATGCTATCACAGTCATTGAAAGTGGTGAGGTCCTAAATAATAATTTTACTGAAAATTCTAATGATTTGTTTATAGATGCAAGAGATATAGGAAGGAAACATGCAATTCCCAAGGAAAGTCAAGCTGAGGACATTGAAATCCTAAGACCTTCTGTAAAGCGTACGGAGAATCTTGAAGAGTTAACCGAACGTCCACTCCTTCCCAAGTCACCTAATCCATATAGACCTCTGATTCCATTCCCACATCCCTTAAAAGCGACTGATCAGGATAAGCCACTTCATGAAACTTTTACTTCACTTTCTAAAGTTAATATTAACTTACCTTTGTTGAATATCATTAGGGACATTCCATCTTATCCAAAATTTCTCAAAACCCTAATCTCCAACAAGAGAAAGTATAAGAATGAGGAGAAAGTAATAGTTTCAGAACTAGCTAGTGTGGTGTTGCAAAAGAAACTACCTCCCAAACTAAAGGATCCAGGTAGTTTTAATATCAAAATTACTTTGGGAGATAAGATGGTGTCAAATGCTATGTTAGACTTAGGGGCAAGTATTAATGTCATGCCATATTCGGTGTACTTGCAACTAGGTTTGAGGGATCTTAAGCCCACAAATATGTCACTTCACCTTGCTGATAAATCTATTAGATATCCCAAGGGAGTAGTTGATGGTTTGTTGGTACAAGTGAAGAGCATAATTGTACCGGTCGATTTCGTAGTTATGGAAATGGAAGACACCATACCTAAGGACAATGAACACACTATTATTCTTGGTAGACCATTCATGGCTACCACCAATACAATCATTGATGTCCAAAGAGGTAAATTGACAATGAGAGTCTTAGGAGAGACTATAAACTTCAAAATGTTTAACCCTTTACTTACTGCTCCTATTTCTTCTGCTAATAATTGTGTTGTTCTAGATTCTAATGATTTACCTATTTTTGACAATCATTTGCAGAAGGGTTCATGCAATAAAACTACTATTTCATCTACAGATAGGAGGGTGAAGGAAACACTTACAAACTCAATTCAGGATAATGCCTATAAAGACCATGTCAAGTGTTCACAAATTAAAAACCTGGATTGTGAGTTTTTCTATCCTGGAAAAGATTCTTATGCATGTAATACTCGTTTTAAGTATTTTTCAAGTAACATGAAGCCTTGTTTTGAGATTGGCAAAGAGAAAATAGGAAGCAAGCACTTCAAGCATGCATTGAGGCCTCCATGATAAAAATGAGCATCATCTTGCTAAGACGTTAAACTAGGCGCTTGGTGGGAGGCAACCCACCGTTTTAGGTATTATCTATCGTTTCTTTTAAATTAGTTAAGTTTAGTTTAATTTTTCTATTTGCCCTTCCTAAATTCTTTTCTGAACTATTGTGTAATTGAAAACCTTGAGGACAATGTTTAGTTTAGGTTTGGGGGTGCATTTTGCATTTTTGGTTGGTAACAACACTTTCATGCTTTGGTCAATTTTTGATGAATAACTAGTTTTTGTGCATTGTTTATCTGATTTTTGAAATATTTAAGGTTTGTTATAAAGATTAGTTTTAATTTGCAATCTGTGCTTCATACTTTTGATGTTGAAACTGAGATGAACCTGAATCCTGTGTTTAGGAATTGAATAGTGGAGACTACCTTGTGAGAATATTATTGAGCCCTTAACATTTTATTCTGAGAGATGAATATTCTTCTACTCTTTTAAACACCTTTCATATCATTTCAAATTGTTAGATATCTCTATAAATTTTTGCATTGAATGTTAGGATTTTAAACATATAATGAAGGATCATGTGCTTAATTGAATTGCTTAGATTAAATGACTTAAGTAAAGTTTGAAGTGTTTTCCTATTTCATTCGTGCTTGACTTTAAAAATATGGGGGAATTCCTATACCCAACACAAGAAGAGCTAAGAAGTAGCCATTCACAAATTACATATGTATGTGGGTCTAAAAAAAAAAAAAGAGAGAGATAATAAGTTTATTATGACCCTAAGTTCTTCAAGTATGAATGGTTAATACAAAAAAAAAAAAAACGAGAAATAGGAAACAAGTTCCCTTAAAGTCAAAGCATTTTCATTCTAGGGCACACTTGAAATTTTTGCTTAAGGATTTTAATTGCTGCATGAGATTAGTAATGTGATTTCTTCATAAATCCTATCATTTGATTCCTTTCATGAGATCGATGTTATGCACTTTTGAGCCTTTCTTGTTTAATCATATGCGAACCTATTAGCTCATTTCTTTACATAACTTATATTCACATATACTTTGATGAGTGTTTGAACCCATAGGATCGGTGTGATTTAGAGAGTAATTCTTGTGAGGATTAGAGTTGAAACAAATTCACATTCTTGACACTCAGTTTGGGGGAGTCAATGTTGATACGCTTTTAGTATTGGGAGTTAGACTTGTGAAGCGAAATTGATGTAAATGGTGAACCTTGATGTGTTAGAATGTTGGATAAATTTGTGTATAAATTTTTGGTTATGAATTGGAAAGAAACTAAAGCATGACAAGTTTTGTTAACTTCAATTTTAGTTTTGATTTTTGTCTTTTCAATTTTAGTTTTGCTTGAGGACTAGCAAAATGTAGGTTTGGGGGTATTTGATGAACACTATTTTGACCTACTATTTGTTATGTTTTTAAGTGTTTATTTTGCATTTAATTTCGATATAATATTGTTTTGGAGGGTATTCTATTGTTTTGTAGGTCAAAGTAGGTTTGGGAAGAAATGTGGAAAAAGAGAGCAAAAATGAAGCAAAAGTGCTAAAGAATGTAAGCCTTACATTGAGTGTCATTCACTATGTAAAGGGGACAAACAAAAGCTTAGGAACGTAAGCCTTATATCGAGAATCAGTAAATTATGTAAGGGTGTTTACATGGCACTACAACAAGTCGCGCTGCGGCATATAAAATGTGCGCCGTAGCGGGGAAGTTTCTGTCTTGATTTGAATTCCATGAAAACATTGTGCGCCGCAGCATGAATAAGGTGCGTCGCGGCGAGGAACTTTCTGTTTTGGTTCGCAATTCTGAAGAACATCGTGCGCCGCGGCATGAAAAAAGGCGCGCCGCGCCCGCGCGCGCTAATTGCAATTTGCCCTCAGCCACGAGACATACAAATTTTTGGAAACCCTTACAAACAAACGAGACCTAATGCAACAATAACACAATTTGGAGATCATAGAATCATTCAGCCTCCAAAAATAGAGACCAAGAAGAAAAGCATCGTGAACAGTAGCGTGAATAGTGCCTTCTCTTCTTCTCTTCCACATTTTGAGAGATAAATTACTCCATTAATGCTCCTCCATTGAAGCTCCATCAACAATCTTGAAGAAGGTGACCATCCAACATCAAGAGCTTGTTTTAAGAGTGGAAGTGGGGTAATTTATTGTTTGTAATCTCTTTTCTCTTTAAGAACTCATAGAATGTTATTTGTAATGAAAAATATTGATTTGAATTTCATTATGAGTAGCTAAACTCTTTGTGTGTGGGATTTTAGCAATGTAACCATGAGTGGATGATTGTTTATGTGGATTATTTTATATTAAAGTGATTTATTTCATGTTCATTGTTCTTAACACTTATGTTCATTAATTACTTTTGGTCAATTTAGTTTATGAATGTTTGAGACTATTTTAGGGTTGAACTTTAGAAACGCCATCTAAGTTTAATTGGGCATTTTTGAGCATGAGCCTAATTTAAGTGCATTGATTTGTCTTGAATTAGGTGATTAAATTATTTTCCTAGGTTTAATGCTAATTAACTAATTAACGGTCCGGATCAAAGAAGCAATTTAGCTGATTAAGGAAAAATCACCATTGATTTGGGATTTTCTAGGATTAGCGAAAACAATCATTAAATTCTACTTTTTCATACTTAATTGTGAAAACCACATAAATCAATCTATCCATGATTGGTTAACTAGCTAATTTCCCACACTCGTTCATCTCATTATTTCAGTAATATTTTCACGCGTTCACTTTATCTGTTTTAAGAATTTAGAATTTTAGAAACCGTTTACAAAACCAACTTTGACAGAGTGTTTAGGATTTATTTTATCGTTAAGTTTTAGATTACATTTAACTCTTTTAAAAACCACCGCAATTCCTTTGAGAGACGATCTTGGGAGTATACTTGTCGCTTACTACAAGTGACTCGTGCACTTGCGAGCTTTTACAAATACAAAATTTGGTTATCAAGTTTTTGTGCATCAAGTTTTTGGCGTCGTTGCTGGAGAATTGGCGTTTTTGAAATTGTTATTTGTTTTCTTTTTAGTTTACTATTTGATCTTTTTTTTTTCTTATTTTTGTGTTTTTGTTACTCGTTGGAGTCATATAGTGTCTGGTGCTCTGATTTGTTGTTGTTTTTGATTGTGCATGCACGGTAGGAGATCTCTTGGAAATCCACTCGTGCCGTTCATAGATAAAGTCAACAGGAGACGAGCACATTTGAGACCATCCGGCACTAACATTTTGGAGGACGAGCAACCACCAACAATGGGAGAACATCTACCTCCACACAGAGAGTTGACGATGAAGGAGTATGCAAGGCCAATCATTGGCACTGCAACTTCTTGCATCGAATTAGGGGAAGCAGCTCGAAATTATAAGATTAAAAACATACATTTTAATATGTTACCATCTTTTTATGGGATTCCTAACGAAGATCCTTTAACTTTTATTCGTGATTTCTATGCCACTGTGCAGACTTTTCCGCTACAGGGGCTAAATGAGGATCAGCTGAGGATGAGATGTTTCCCGTACACGCTCAAAGACAAAGCTAAGTCATGGCTTATGACTCTTCCGCCTGGATCTCTTTCAACTTGGGACGCAGTGTTCAACAAGTTCATGGGAAAATTTTATTCCCATCAAAAGACTGCGGATCTAAGGACCAAAATTGCAACATTCTCGCAAATGGACGGAGAACCATTTCATGAGGCGTGGGATCGCTTCAAATTGCTTCTGATACAGTGCCCACACCATCACTTTCCGTTGCAACTCCAGAATCAATTCTTCTATGACGGGTTGACACAACAGTGTCAATTCACTGTGGATAATGCCGCGGGAGGAGCAATGGGAGAAAAGACCGCTGATGAGACATATGACCTATATGAGATGTTGGGTGCTAATTCCCAACAAAAGAACTCTAGAGGACGGAGAATGGGAGTTGACGAGATAACTCCGGGAAATGAGATGGGGATGCAAATTGCGGAGCTTACAAAACAAATCGCACTCCTCACCTCCAAGAACACACCGACTCAAGAGGTATGCGGTATTTGTAGTACTTATGGACTTGGTGCTAATCTTTGTCCTCTTGTTTGTGATCAAAATGCAGGTACGAGTTACGAGCAAGCTAATGCTATGGAGGGATACCAACTGAGGCCAAGGAATGATCCTTATTCGAACACGTATAATCCCGGTTGGAGAAATCATCCCAACTTCTCTTGGAAAGAAAATAACAACCAAGGCTATGTTCAGAATAACTTCCCACACCATCCCAACAACAACAACCATCCCAACCACAACAACAATCCACATCTCACTCTGCCAAACAAGCCAAGTTTGGAGGACAATTTGAACTCCTTCATTCAAGTGAGTCAAGAAATTAATCAAAAGAATGATCAAAAGATAGGTTCTTTAGAGGCTTCCATGAAAAAGATAGAGATTCAAGTTGGCCAATTGACTGAGTACGTGCACAAGCAAGATAAAGGGAAGATGCCTAAACAATTGAATGCTATCACAGTCATTGAAAGTGGTGAGGTCCTAAATAATAATTTTACTGAAAATTCTAATGATTTGTTTATAGATGCAAGAGATATAGGAAGGAAACATGCAATTCCCAAGGAAAGTCAAGCTGAGGACATTGAAATCCTAAGACCTTCTGTAAAGCGTACGGAGAATCTTGAAGAGTTAACCGAACGTCCACTCCTTCCCAAGTCACCTAATCCATATAGACCTCTGATTCCATTCCCACATCCCTTAAAAGCGACTGATCAGGATAAGCCACTTCATGAAACTTTTACTTCACTTTCTAAAGTTAATATTAACTTACCTTTGTTGAATATCATTAGGGACATTCCATCTTATCCAAAATTTCTCAAAACCCTAATCTCCAACAAGAGAAAGTATAAGAATGAGGAGAAAGTAATAGTTTCAGAACTAGCTAGTGTGGTGTTGCAAAAGAAACTACCTCCCAAACTAAAGGATCCAGGTAGTTTTAATATCAAAATTACTTTGGGAGATAAGATGGTGTCAAATGCTATGTTAGACTTAGGGGCAAGTATTAATGTCATGCCATATTCGGTGTACTTGCAACTAGGTTTGAGGGATCTTAAGCCCACAAATATGTCACTTCACCTTGCTGATAAATCTATTAGATATCCCAAGGGAGTAGTTGATGGTTTGTTGGTACAAGTGAAGAGCATAATTGTACCGGTCGATTTCGTAGTTATGGAAATGGAAGACACCATACCTAAGGACAATGAACACACTATTATTCTTGGTAGACCATTCATGGCTACCACCAATACAATCATTGATGTCCAAAGAGGTAAATTGACAATGAGAGTCTTAGGAGAGACTATAAACTTCAAAATGTTTAACCCTTTACTTACTGCTCCTATTTCTTCTGCTAATAATTGTGTTGTTCTAGATTCTAATGATTTACCTATTTTTGACAATCATTTGCAGAAGGGTTCATGCAATAAAACTACTATTTCATCTACAGATAGGAGGGTGAAGGAAACACTTACAAACTCAATTCAGGATAATGCCTATAAAGACCATGTCAAGTGTTCACAAATTAAAAACCTGGATTGTGAGTTTTTCTATCCTGGAAAAGATTCTTATGCATGTAATACTCGTTTTAAGTATTTTTCAAGTAACATGAAGCCTTGTTTTGAGATTGGCAAAGAGAAAATAGGAAGCAAGCACTTCAAGCATGCATTGAGGCCTCCATGATAAAAATGAGCATCATCTTGCTAAGACGTTAAACTAGGCGCTTGGTGGGAGGCAACCCACCGTTTTAGGTATTATCTATCGTTTCTTTTAAATTAGTTAAGTTTAGTTTAATTTTTCTATTTGCCCTTCCTAAATTCTTTTCTGAACTATTGTGTAATTGAAAACCTTGAGGACAATGTTTAGTTTAGGTTTGGGGGTGCATTTTGCATTTTTGGTTGGTAACAACACTTTCATGCTTTGGTCAATTTTTGATGAATAACTAGTTTTTGTGCATTGTTTATCTGATTTTTGAAATGTTTAAGGTTTGTTATAAAGATTAGTTTTAATTTGCAATCTGTGCTTCATACTTTTGATGTTGAAACTGAGATGAACCTGAATCCTGTGTTTAGGAATTGAATAGTGGAGACTACCTTGTGAGAATATTATTGAGCCCTTAACATTTTATTCTGAGAGATGAATATTCTTCTACTCTTTTAAACACCTTTCATATCATTTCAAATTGTTAGATATCTCTATAAATTTTTGCATTGAATGTTAGGATTTTAAACATATAATGAAGGATCATGTGCTTAATTGAATTGCTTAGATTAAATGACTTAAGTAAAGTTTGAAGTGTTTTCCTATTTCATTCGTGCTTGACTTTAAAAATATGGGGGAATTCCTATACCCAACACAAGAAGAGCTAAGAAGTAGCCATTCACAAATTACATATGTATGTGGGTCTAAAAAAAAAAAAGAGAGAGATAATAAGTTTATTATGACCCTAAGTTCTTCAAGTATGAATGGTTAATACAAAAAAAAAAAAAACGAGAAATAGGAAACAAGTTCCCTTAAAGTCAAAGCATTTTCATTCTAAGGCACACTTGAAATTTTTGCTTAAGGATTTTAATTGCTGCATGAGATTAGTAATGTGATTTCTTCATAAATCCTATCATTTGATTCCTTTCATGAGATCGATGTTATGCACTTTTGAGCCTTTCTTGTTTAATCATATGCGAACCTATTAGCTCATTTCTTTACATAACTTATATTCACATATACTTTGATGAGTGTTTGAACCCATAGGATCGGTGTGATTTAGAGAGTAATTCTTGTGAGGATTAGAGTTGAAACAAATTCACATTCTTGACACTCAGTTTGGGGGAGTCAATGTTGATACGCTTTTAGTATTGGGAGTTAGACTTGTGAAGCGAAATTGATGTAAATGGTGAACCTTGATGTGTTAGAATGTTGGATAAATTTGTGTATAAATTTTTGGTTATGAATTGGAAAGAAACTAAAGCATGACAAGTTTTGTTAACTTCAATTTTAGTTTTGATTTTTGTCTTTTCAATTTTAGTTTTGCTTGAGGACTAGCAAAATGTAGGTTTGGGGGTATTTGATGAACACTATTTTGACCTACTATTTGTTATGTTTTTAAGTGTTTATTTTGCATTTAATTTCGATATAATATTGTTTTGGAGGGTATTCTATTGTTTTGTAGGTCAAAGTAGGTTTGGGAAGAAATGTGGAAAAAGAGAGCAAAAATGAAGCAAAAGTGCTAAAGAATGTAAGCCTTACATTGAGTGTCATTCACTATGTAAGGGGGACAAACAAAAGCTTAGGAACGTAAGCCTTATATCGAGAATCAGTAAATTATGTAAGGGTGTTTACATGGCACTACAACAAGTCGCGCTGCGGCATATAAAATGTGCGCCGTAGCGGGGAAGTTTCTGTCTTGATTTGAATTCCATGAAAACATTGTGCGCCGCAGCATGAATAAGGTGCGTCGCGGCGAGGAACTTTCTGTTTTGGTTCGCAATTCTGAAGAACATCGTGCGCCGCGGCATGAAAAAAGGCGCGCCGCGGCCCGCGCGCGCTAATTGCAATTTGCCCTCAGCCACGAGACATACAAATTTTTGGAAACCCTTACAAACAAACGAGACCTAATGCAACAATAACACAATTTGGAGATCATAGAATCATTCAGCCTCCAAAAATAGAGACCAAGAAGAAAAGCATCGTGAACAGTAGCGTGAATAGTGCCTTCTCTTCTTCTCCTCCACATTTTGAGAGAGAAATTACTCCATTAATGCTCCTCCATTGAAGCTCCATCAACAATCTTGAAGAAGGTGACCATCCAACATCAAGAGCTTGTTTTAAGAGTGGAAGTGGGGTAATTTATTGTTTGTAATCTCTTTTCTCTTTAAGAACTCATAGAATGTTATTTGTAATGAAAAATATTGATTTGAATTTCATTATGAGTAGCTAAACTCTTTGTGTGTGGGATTTTAGCAATGTAACCATGAGTGGATGATTGTTTATGTGGATTATTTTATATTAAAGTGATTTATTTCATGTTCATTGTTCTTAACACTTATGTTCATTAATTACTTTTGGTCAATTTAGTTTATGAATGTTTGAGACTATTTTAGGGTTGAACTTTAGAAACGCCATCTAAGTTTAATTGGGCATTTTTGAGCATGAGCCTAATTTAAGTGCATTGATTTGTCTTGAATTAGGTGATTAAATTATTTTCCTAGGTTTAATGCTAATTAACTAATTAACGGTCCGGATCAAAGAAGCAATTTAGTTGATTAAGGAAAAATCACCATTGATTTGGGATTTTCTAGGATTAGCGAAAACAATCATTAAATTCTACTTTTTCATACTTAATTGTGAAAACCACATAAATCAATCTATCCATGATTGGTTAACTAGCTAATTTCCCACACTCGTTCATCTCATTAATTCGGTAATATTTTCACGCATTCACTTTATCTACTTTAAGAATTTAGAATTTTAGAAACCGTTTATAAAACCAACTTTGATAGAGTGTTTAGGATTTATTTTATCGCTAAGTTTTAGATTACATTTAACTCTTTTAAAAACCACCGCAATTCCTTTGAGAGACGATCTTGGGAGTATACTTGTCCCTTACTACAAGTGACTCGTGCATTTGCGAGCTTTTACAAATACAAAATTTGGTTATCAAGTTTTTGTGCATCAGTGCATAAGCTTTTGATGCCACTGCTTGTACTCATTGACATGTTGATCAACAAGAGAAGAAGTAGCAAATGAAGCATACGCACTCAAAGAAGATGATTCTTGTGGACTATCAGTCATTGACCCCAACACTTTATAGAGTCCATTATCAATCTTGCCTTGCAAAATCACTTTCTTAGTGATAACATCCTTGACATAGGAAAAATCAAAATGAAATTCAATCAAAACTTTGTTATCAGCACAAAGTTTTTGTACAAAAAGAAGATTCGAAGCAATAAGAGAAGTGTGCAATAAAGTTTGCATGGATAAAGAGTACTTATCATTTGCATTCAAGAAACCAGAACCAACAAAGGTTATAGGAAGCCTGGCACCGATACCAATTGTAATACCTTCAGAACCACTGTAAGGCACAGTGTTGGGCACTTGATTTAAATTTGATGTCAAATGGTGACTTGCACCTGAATTCAACAGCCATACATCCGAACCAACTTGAGAATTACCACCAGAATCTGCCACATTGGACATCACATTCATAGCCATGCAAGAAGACTTTGAAGAATGCTTTCCATGAAGTACATCATGTAGTACAAAAAATGAGGCTACAATATGACCAATCTTGTCAAAAATTTGAGAGATAGATCTATTAGTATAAGAATTCTTGAAATTCTTGAAATTTCCAGCATTGGAAGAAGGCTTAGAAGAACCTCCAGAAGAACCAAGCTAATTTTGTTGCTTCAAAAAATTATGAAAATTCCATTGAGGCTTTCCAGATTGTCCATAAAATTGCTTATTGTTACCAGGCTGTATATTACTACTGTGAGACTTCTGAACATGAGAAAGATTCACTTGCATCACAGTTTCTTGATCCACATTATCATATGCTACTAACATGCGCTCATACATCTGCAACTGATTATGTAACACACTAAAAATAAGCCTTAACTGAGTCATGTTGAAAGTGGTAACAAATGATATGTATTTTGATGCAAGACCACTAAGAATATAGAAAACTAACTCTCGTTTAGGAACAATTTCACCAACAAAAATTAAGTGATCCAAAATTGTCTCGGCCTTCAGCAAATAATCAACCACTGATTAATTTTCTTTTCGCAATGATTAAAGCTTCCCACGTAACTCCATGATTCTTGATTGAGTCGTGTTAGCAAATTACTCCTCCAATGCTAACCATTTGTTTCTTGCTGAAGAACATCCCAAGAGAATAGCATTCATACTCTGAGTCACAAAGCCATATATCCAACTTTTGACTAATGAGTCATATGAATCCAAGTTACAAAAAGAGGATTGAGAATTTACCTTTCTTGATCAAGAAAAGGATCAGGCTAAGTCAACCTACCATTCACAAACCCTTCCAATCTGTTAGCTATGATAACAGTCATTTAGTTGCTCACCCCATATCAAATAAATGTGATCATCCAATCTCACTGACAGAGATATACTATTAGGTGGAACTGTCTAAAAACCTTGAGAAAGCACTTGAAGAACAGACAATCCAGTGCTTGAAACATTGTTTCTTGGTACTACAACTAGGGAACTCGTAACAACCGGAGGCGTAGTAGGAAGAGACGAACTCATTGTCACACTTGTTACAGGAGCTACACATCTTTAAAGGAAACCTTAGAGGCCATAACCACAAGCCTTCAATCGTGACGCTCTGATACCATACAAGGCTACCATACAAGGCTTAGAGAAGAAGTGAAAGAAAATAGAAGTCTTATTGCTTAGAAACTAAATAAAATGAATACATGATCTAACAATGTACACTTATCTATATACAAGTCAAGTAACTAATTCTCTCATACAACCAATGAGCTACTTCCATGTGTACACTTACTTATAACAACTTTGCTAACTTATATTTATAATGACAATACTCACTGTTCATAGTTACAAACTAGTTACTCCCACAATTGGCCATAACATCCAAGGCGAATAAAATAAAGTTGAAAGAAACAAAGAGGGTGAATGCCTTTTCAACACAATCTCTACGGGTGATGCACCTCACATAGGCCCTTCCTCTCCTCATCTTGTTGCTGCTTCAGAAGCAGCTCATCAAGATCGAAAAAATTGCCGAGTAATGCGTCAGTTCCTCAACCAAACTTTGAATAAGAAATACTAACGGTAAATATCTAATAGAATGATCTGATATATATAGCATTGTTTTTAATCAACTTTTACCTTACTTTGAGAAGCTTCCAAAGGCTTTCTGTTTCTTTAGAATTCTTAACGGCTCCTTAACCTGCATATCATACAGAGTTCACAGTTTTATGTACCACTACCACAATGATAAATAGTAATAATAAATTACACGTCAGAAGCCTTGATATAGATTAACTTCGAGGCGTGTATAGTTATCCTCTGTATCTCCTTCAATAATTTTGTGATAGATGTAAGTCTATGTCTGATTATCTCCACTTTTCCTATTTCAATCAAGCATTTTTTTTTTATTGAGAATATTCAAAGACACTCAAGAATTAAGCAAGAAAGGAGAAGAAGGAGATGAGGAGAGAGAGCAACAAGAAAGCAATGAAGCTGAATTTTTCCATTATGATCACACAGTACATCACTATGGATCTATATGCTATTTATAGCTCTTCTATTGTAACCAAGTACACAGATCTCAATGTAATAAATGCAATTAAATTTGTAAAATTCTAAGATAAATATGCATTGAATATTAACATGGGAAAAAACAGGAGGGAAGAAAAAAAAAAGAAAAAAACAAAATTAAAACCCATAAAATTTATAATAATAAAAATAGTTATTTAAATTATATATTTTTATAATTAAAAAATAAATTTTGTATCTTTCTCTTTGACTATCCGTCCAATTCAACCTATGAAAATTAAATTGCGACAATTTAAATTCGTTTAATGTTAAATTTTTAATATTATTGGAAGTAAAAAAAAACATTTTTTAGGCAAGACTAAAAGCAAGTAAAGAATAAGCAAAAAATGAAGATAATGATTTCAACCTAAAAGGTAGCAGGAAACAATGCAATCATGAGAGTATTAGTCATGGCTATTGGTGAATGTAATTCATCTAAAACTACTAATCAACAACATCGCATGTAAAACTTATCCCGACCGATCATCTCACTTCCTTGAAAGACAAACTGACTATTGCTTATTTAAATCAAACTGAATCCAAAACATTCACCGTACTCAAAATGTAAATAGCAACAAAACCTGGGTTTTTCCCAATCAAGCCGAGACTCAGTTAATCCCTACGTTTCAATGGCTTCCTTTGCTGCATTTAAACAACACAAATTAATCTTACAAGTTTGTGAGTATGATCAATTAATAACTCAAACAATTCATTAACCTATCACATAATTTTAAACATTTGGATTTATTCCGGATCTATAACAAATTACCACAAGGAACTAACTTAGAAGGAAAAGAAAAAAAAAAAAAAAAAGGAGACACCGGTCTTTCACGGTCCCTGGCCTTTTCTACATACTATTGTTGGTCAAATTTTCTTGTAAAGATACTATCAACTGCAGCAACCTATATGTATTGTAAACCATTAAGATCAACAAAGCCCAAATACAGCGATATAGTAAATAATTAACCATCGATTATGACGTTAATCTTGACAGGAATTAGATTCCACTACCAAATAATAAAAGAACCCCAGCCGAGATTTATACAAATAAATATCATACTTTTTCCCAGTTGACTCATAATTTCTTCATGATCTCACTGATAAAATTGAACGAAACCATGGAAACAAATGAGCAGAAATATTTCAACTTATATTGTTGCAGCCTGGGTCATATCTACGAAGCTCTTTGACTTAAATCACGGTTAGGAATCTATCTATAAAGTTCTGGAAGGAAGTTTTAATGGCGTTGATACTCAAGGGAAGAAAACGAAAGGGGAGAGACATAGCCATCGGAATCATATAAAGTCAATTCGTAGCTTTAAATATTTCACAGCGAAGGGTGTTTGGTCTAGTGGTATGATTCTCGCTTCGGGTGCGAGAGGTCGCGAGTTCGATTCTCGCAACACCCCTTTCATTGTTATTTAAACTCAAAAACTGTTTTCGAATTATGTTGCTATCAATTTCTTCTTTTCTGCACAGCTCCCTCTGCTGCCACGACTCTCTTTCATGAGGAGGTTTTTTCCTTAACTAAAAAAAAAAAAAAAGTTTCTTCTTTACAAATCGAAAATATTTCATTTGTTTTTATTATTATAAATATGACTTAATTATTTTATTAGTTCTTAAACTTTAAATAAATTTATACATAAGTTCTTAAAATTTTAAATTCTACAATTTATTTTCAAATTTTTAGAATTCATATATTTTTATATTTTTAAATTTTATAATTTAATTTTCAAACTTTTAAACATTTGTATATAGGTCGTCCTATCTTAAATACTAAAATACATATTTTTAAATCAAAATTTTAGAGCTTATGTTTAAATTTTTAAAAGTTTGGAGATTAAATTGTGAGATTTAAATGTTTAGAGATCTATGTGTGAAATTTTAAAAATTGATAGACTAATTTGTAAAATTAAAAAATTTGAAAATGTAAGTATGAATTTAGCTAAAATTTAAGAATTAATAATCTATAAATATTTTATCAAGAATAAGACAAATTTTGAAATTTCCTAACTTGTTCCTTTAATAAAACTGGCTCTCTTCACAAATCCGAATAGGCTGCCCAATGCCAATATATTACAAAACAGTACAAAATAAAACTATAAAATTAATGTGTCTATTGTACATAATGTTCATACGGTAATCACCCCTTAATGGTTTATTCATAAAGGGGGTTGATGTAATTTTTCTACTCTATATAATGTTCATACGGTAATCACTCCTTGAGATATAAGTGTTTATTCATAAAGAATGTTGAGTTAGTATTTTACAATGTGATAAAAGAAATTGGTAAAGAGAATTTATTTTCTAAAAAAGAAAAGGGTACAAGAAATTGGAAGTGGAAATAGTAAACTATGTATATAAACTTCATTGAGGTGCTTTGTAGTAACTGAAGTTAAATGTTGAATCAGCAATGGAGGTTGTATTGATGAATAATAATTGCTGGGTAATGTGTGAAAGCTTACTTAGATTTCTTAGGAAAGTGATAAGCCTGACATGAGTATTTTAAAACAGTTTCATGTAATATATAAGGGTTTAATGTTTTGTGGACAATAAATATTGAAAAATTAGGAATGTCATATTTTCAGAAAACTGCAAATAAGAGAAGTATGATTCCCATGATTATAAGATATGCTGAGCATTGGATGTTAGAAGATGATAAATATGGGTACGTTGGTAGTGAGTCAACAACAATATTAAATTCAACAACAATAACTTATGAAGATCTTGTAGGAATTAAATAGTAGACAAACAGAAACTGTAATTTATAAATAACAAAATTGAATCAAAATTACAGAAAGTGTAAAAGTTGTAAATTACAACAATGAGCATAAAATAAAATAAGACTTAGGCTCTTATTACTAGGTATCCTAATAAATTTCTTCTCTCGTACGAGAATTTAAAATTAAAGAAAAAAATATCTTACAGGATACAACGATCAATAGCAAATTAATATATTATTATAGGGTTATTTTAGTAATATCTTCATTGTAAGGTTATTTTGGTCATTTCCTTTTGTCTCTCTATTTTGCCTATAAAAGGCTTGTTTGTAACATTTAAGAGCACACTTTCATTCAATAAAACCCTAGCCTCCTCTTCCTCTTCCTCTTCCTCTTTCTCTTCTTCTTCCTTTCTTCTTCTCTTGATTTTTCTTCTTAATGTTAAGTATAAATTAATTATCATGGTATCAGAGCTTGGATTATTGAAAGTACTGGAATAGGTATTTTTCCTCACATCAAGTAGGTATTTTTCTTCTGATTCTAATAATTTTTTGGATATTTGTTCGAACTGCAATATTGTCTGTTTTTTTTTGGAAATCTGGAAGTTTTTCGCAATGGCTGCTAGTAATAAGGATGATTCGCTACAATCAGTTAGTGTAAGGTTAGATGGAAAGAATTATTCGTATTGGAGTTATGTAATGAAAAATTTTCTGAAAGGCAAAAAGATGTGGGGTTATGTATCTGGAATTGTTACTAAACCTACAATAGAGAAGACTGATTATGCAACTTTGCTAGATACTTGGGAAGTAGATAATTCAAAAATTATCACTTGGATAAACAATTATGTTGAACACTCAATAGGCACCCAGTTAGCAAAGTATGATACAGCAAAGGAAGTTTGGGAACATCTTGCAAGATTATATACACAGTCAAACTTTGCAAAACAATATCAGTTAGAATCAGATATTCGAGCTGTTGAGCAGAAAAATATGAGTATTCAAGAATTTTATTCAGTAATGACAGATCTTTGGGATCAATTGGCTCTAACAGAATCAGCAGAACTACGAGCTTGTATACCTTATATTGCTCGTAGAGAGGAGCAACGCTTGGTTCAATTCTTGATGGCACTTCGTGATGATTTTGAGGGCCTTCGTGGCTCTATTCTACATCGTAGTCCACTTCCTTCAGTTGATTCAGTGGTCAGTGAGCTTTTGGCTGATGAAATACGCCTTAAGTCTCAAGCAGGAAAAGGAATTCTTCAAACACCTAATCCATCTGTTTTTGCAACTCCTTTTCGACCTCCTGCTCACTATGAAAACAGACCTTATGTGAAGGTTGGGATTGATACCTGCAGTTTTTGCAAAGAAAAGGGTCATTGGAAAACTCAGTGTCCAAAATTGACTCGGACACCATATCAGTTCCAACAAAAGCAGCAATTCAGGCCTCCACAGTTCGGCAACCAATCACAACCTCGTCCATTTCGCCCTCCACAATATAACACTGCGGCAACTGTTCCTCCATTGGCATCCTCTAATCTTGGTGCCTCATCCTCTAATTCTACCTTCGCTGCCCTCACCGAGCAGTTTCAAAAGTTTCTTGAATCGCAACCACATGCCATGTCTGCCTCTTCTACGATAGGTCAGTCTCTCTCTAGTTCCTCAGGTATGTCATCCTCAACTTGGATTTTAGACTCTAGAGCTTCTCACCATATGTCTCCTGAGTCAAAATCTTTTGTTTCTTTATGTCCTACATCATCTGTGCCTGTCATGACTGCTGATGGTACTCCTATGCTATTAACAGGTGTCGGTTCTATTGTCAATTCTCATTTGTCTCTTCATAATGTTTACTATATTCCTAAGCTTTCACTAAACCTTGCATCTGTTAGTCAATTGTGTGATTCTAGTTGCTCAGTGTCTCTTTCTTCTACTTCTTGTCATGTGCAGGATCTACAATCCTAGAAGCTGATTGGGACAGGCCGTAGGCAGGGGGGATTATATGTTTTGGACAAGCTGAGATTACCAGTATTTGCAGCTCCTAGTGTTGATCTTTCTTCTTTTCGATTGTGTCCTTCATCTTCTAGTTTTTATTTATGGCATTCACGTCTTGGTCATGTTTCAGCTTCCCGTTTACGATTTTTAGCTTCCAATGGAACCTTAGGAAATTTGCAAGCTCATGATATTTCTGATTGTAGTGGTTGTAAACTTGCAAAATTTTCTGCATTACCTTTTAATAGAAGTACTTCTTATTCTGTTGCACCTTTTGATTTAGTTCATTCTGATGTGTGAGGACCTTCTCCTGTTGTTTCCAAATGAGGGTCTCGTTATTATGTCTCTTTTATTGATGATCACACTCGTTTTTGTTGGGTATATCTTATGAAACGTCGTTCTGATTTATTTGATATTTATAATAACTTTAGAGCCCTAGTAAGAACTCAATATTCTGCTGTAATTAAGTGTTTTAGATGTGATCTAGGTGGTGAATATACTTCCAATAAATTTTGTGATTTGCTTGCTTTAGATGGAACTACTCACCAAACTTCTTGTACTGATACTCCTGAACAAAATGGTGTTGTTGAAAGGAAACATAGGCACATTGTTGAAACTGCTCGTTCACTTTTGTTGTCATCTTTTGTTCCTAGTGAGTTTTGGGGAGAAGCAGTTCTTACTGCGGTCAACTTAATCAATAAGATTCCATCATCCATTACTTCAGGTTTGTCTCCTTTTGAAAAACTATATGGATATCCTCCTGAATGTTCTTCATTGAGAGTCTTTGGTTCTACTTGTTTTGTCCTTCGTCCTCATGTAGAACGTACCAAATTATCGTCACATTCTGTCATTTGTGTTTTTCTTGGTTATGGTGAAGGGCAAAAGGGATATCGTTGTTTTGATCCAACTTCACAAAAACTATATGTCTCTCGTCATGTTATCTTTCTTGAGCATATACCTTTCTTTTCTGTTCCTAGTTCACTTCACAACTTGACCAAGTCAGACCTTAGTCATATTGATCCTTTCTCTGACCATACTGATAGTTCTTCTCCACAAGTTCCTCAAACTACTAATTCTGACTCATCTACTGATCCTATAGTCCCTTCTCTTCTTCAATATTCTCGCAGGATTCGTACTGATAGATCTGAAGATACTGGTACAACACAGCTTGACACTTCTGATACTTCCCTTCCTCCTACAGTTGCCCAAGCTCCTCCTGGAATTGTGGATCCTCCTCGTTATCCTCAGCGCACTCGTAAGTCTACTAAACTACCAGATTTTGTTTACTCGTCTTATTCCACTTCTTTTACTTCATTTACTTCATTTTTAGCATCTATTCATTGTCTCTCTGAGCCTTTATCCTATAAAGAGGCAGCTCTTGATCCCTTGTGGCAGCAATCTATGGCTGAGGAACTTACTGCTTTGCATCAAGCAAATACATGGGTCTTATTACCTTTACCGCCAGGTAAACGAGCTATTGGTTCCCGTTGGATATATAAAATTAAGCTTCGTTCTGATGGGTCTATTGAAAGGTATAAATCTCGAGTAGTTGCAAAGGGATACTCTCAAATGAGTGGTATTGATTATGAAGAGACTTTTGCCCCTGTTGCAAAAATGACTACAGTTCGCACACTTATTACAGTTGCCTCTACTCATGGATGGCGTATATCTCAGATGGATGTTAAAAATGCTTTCTTGAATGGTGATTTGCATGAAGAAGTTTACATGGTTCCCCCACCTGGTGTACCACATAATCATGGAGAAGTTTGTAAGCTTCAAAAAGCCTTATATGGTCTAAAACAAGCACCTCGAGCATGGTTTGAGAAATTCTCTACTGTTATTGCTTCTTTTGGGTTTTCTTCTAGTGATCATGATTCTGCTCTCTTTGTTAAGCATACCACTACAGGTCATATTTTGCTCTCTTTATATGTTGATGATATGATTATTACTGGTGATGATGTTGATGGGATCGCAGTGCTAAAGTCAGAATTAGCCCGTCAGTTTAAAATGAAAGATTTGGGTTCTCTACGGTATTTTTTGGGTATTGAAGTTGCTTTCTCTCCAAAAGGTTATCTTCTCTCTCAATCTAAGTATACTGCTGACATTCTTGAGCGTGCTCGCCTTACTGATACTAAAATTGTTGATATCCCTTGTGAGCACAATGTTCAATATTCTCCTTCGGATGGCACTCCTTTGCAAGATCCTACCTTATATCGAACTATTGTTGGCAGTTTGGTCTACCTTACTATTACTCGTCCAGACATTGCTTATGCTGTTCATATTGTTAGTCAGTTTGTTGCTTCTCCTACTACCACTCATTGGGCAACTGTTCTACGTATTTTGCGGTATCTTCGGGGTACAATTTTTCAGAGTCTCTTATTTCCATCCACATCTTCCTTAGAGCTGCGTACTTACTCTGATGCTAATTATGGTCGTGATCCCACAGATCGCAAGTCTGTCACTGGTTTCTGTATCTTTTTGGGTGATTCTCTTATCTCTTGGAAGAGTAAGAAGCAAACTGTTGTTTCTCAATCTTCTACTGAAGCAGAGTATCGTGCAATGGCATCTACCATCAAAGAGATCGTTTGGTTACGTTGGCTACTAACAGATATGGGTGTTTTTCTCTCTCATCCCACTCCTATGTATTGTGACAACCAAAGTGCTATCCAAATTACTCACAACTCCGTTTTTCATGAACGCAACAAGCATATCGAGATCGATTGTCATTTTACTCGTCAACACCTCAAACAAGGCACCATCATCTTGCCTTTTGTTCCTTCTTCTTTGCAGATTGCAGACTTCTTTACTAAGTCACATCCTACTTCACGCTTTCGTTTTCTAATTGGCAAACTCTCGATGCTTCTTGCAGCCGCATCGTGAGTTTGAGGGGGGATATTAGAGTAAATTAATATATTATTATAGGGTTATTTTAGTAATATCTTCATTGTAAGGTTATTTTGATCATTTCCTTTTGTCTCTCTATTTTGCCTATAAAAGGCTTGTTTGTAACATTTAAGAGCACACTTTCATTCAATAAAACCCTAGCCTCCTCTTCCTCTTTCTCTTCTTCTTCCTTTCTTCTTCTCTTGATTTTTCTTCTTAATGTTAAGTATAAATTAATTATCAGTATTGATGAATAATAATTGCTGGGTAATGTGTGAAAGCTTACTTAGATTTCTTAGGAAAGTGATAAGCCTGACATGAGTATTTTAAAACAGTTTCATGTAATATATAAGGGTTTAATGTTTTGTGGACAATAAATATTGAAAAATTAGGAATGTCATATTTTCAGAAAACTGCAAATAAGAGAAGTATGATTCCCATGATTATAAGATATGTTGAGCATTGGATGTTAGAAGATGATAAATATGGGTACGTTGGTAGTGAGTCAACAACAATATTAAATTCAACAACAATAACTTATGAAGATCTTGTAGGAATTAAATAGTAGACAAACAGAAACTGTATTTTATAAATAACAAAATTGAATCAAAATTACAGAAAGTGTAAAAGTTGTAAATTACAACAATGAGCATAAAATAAAATAAGACTTAGGCTCTTATTACACGGTATCCTAATAAATTTCTTCTCTCGTACGAGAATTTAAAATTAAAGAAAAAATAATCTTACAGGATACAACGATCAATAGCAATTTAAGAGCACCAACTTAAATTATTTCGATAAATTAAATTGTACCCACTCTCTATCACACTAAACCTAATTCTAGAATATAGAACTTTCTAGAAGTATTTTTTGGTCAATAAAAGTATAAGATTTTGATGTGGAGAAAATTTTGGAGACAAGTTTCTATTTGCTATGTAATTTACCTAGCCTCAGAGGCAATTCTATTGCCACCCTTATGTGCCTATTGGAAACCAAATGGAACTGTTGCAGCTGTAGCTAATCAATAGCTACTGAAACAGCTGCAATAAAACTTTCCAATAGCTCCAAAATAAATTTGAAGAGTTTTTTATTTTATTTTGAGAAGAAAAATAAAATTAGTGTGCAGCAAAAATTAGACCGTACAAGACCTATTAAAATTGAACGACATTTGTATATATAAGATTTGTAGCACAAGCTTACCTCTCGTAAGAAAGTAAATGCTATATAAAGCATTTCATATGTTGTTGGTTTTTTCATGTGGGATAAAATACTATATTTTTCCTTTTCATTGAGGGAACTTTAAGACTCAATTTCTCATTCACACCATTATCATTTTGAATATGCAAATATATGATTTCGAAACCTTTGTAGAAGAGAACCTAAATCAATAACAACTACACACTTATACCAAATGAGTCTACTTAAAATGGTGCTTCAAAATGACATTTAATCATAGGTTAAAATTTTCATTTTTCCAACAATCCCCCATCATCAATCTTTGGTATCCCTGGTTGGTTTGAATGTGGTAAGAAACTCATTGTTTGAGCAAACATGTCTGGTTGCACTAATATGAATCTATCACTTCCTGAGGTTAGACTCAACTAGATTTACCTCAGAGACAACTACACAAAAGTCACTGCAAGAGACATCTTGAGTGTCATCATCATGTTTGCCTCACCATTCCTCGTTGGGCCATAAAATCCTGATCCATATTTTGATCCATCAATTCAAAATTAGACCCAAAACTTTGTTAAGTTCACAAAAATGTCTTTTGACTTATTTTAATTTTCTGTTTTTGGGTTTTAAAAAAAATTGAGCAAAAATTAGTAAAAAGTAAAAAGCCACAAAATATCCCAACTGTTTTAACATGCCGCCAGACAGTCTCTCCCATACGAATCAATAATTCCTCAAATATGAGATAGATAGACTCCTCTCATATCAAAACAATGCATTCGATGAAAAGTGGAAAACAAAATCTCTATACAGAGATTAGACAACTCCCTCCTTTTATTTCTATTAACCCAAACATGCCGCCAGACCCAAATCCCTTTTTTGTTAACCAAAATTAAAACAATGAACAGAATTCTCAATCTCATCTCCAATGGCAAAATAATAGCAATTATATTTTTTTTTTATCTGAACTCAATTGATCATAATTATAAACTATTATGAATTCAAAATTTTACAAGGCAACAAAAATGGTTTTCAATTCCAATAATACTAAAACTAAACTACTAGATTTGAAAACACCAAACATATAATCCTAAATTGAAAATAAATTTGACTTTTCAATTACGCAACATGAAGAAGATATGATATCACGAGTTGGAAAATAACATTTGGTCAAAACTATTATGAAAGGACAAATTTAGGAATATTTATGTTAAATCATCAAGAATTAAAGATAAATATATGCTTGCTGAAGCATATCTAAATTCATAGCAATCAATTGCTTTCTAAAATTAAGTGATTTGTTTTCTAGATCTACATTTTTTTTTTTTTTTTATAGAATGCTTTAGTTTTCTCATATTAGATAGGTAAGAATTAAACATTTGACTTGGAGGCAGTGACGGACCCAAGAATTTTTTTCGAGGTGGGCTAATATATATTTAAAAAAAATAAAAAAGATTTTTGTACTCTCGATCTTAATTTATTTATAATTAATATTAAAAATATATATATTTTTAAAATGTAAACAAAATTTTTTATTTAAGTTAAGCTTAATGATATTTTAGGACATAAAACTTAACAAATCATCAAACGATAGTCAATTATTATGGAGAAAGATGATTACTAAATA
This sequence comes from Elaeagnus macrophylla, assembly GCA_029378325.1. Taxonomy (NCBI): domain Eukaryota; kingdom Viridiplantae; phylum Streptophyta; class Magnoliopsida; order Rosales; family Elaeagnaceae; genus Elaeagnus; species Elaeagnus macrophylla. The sequence continues at coordinate 30,715,181 of CM055642.1, forward strand.
TATACAAATTTATACTTACAATAACATTCAAATTAATAATTATATGATATTTATGGATAAAAAAGTTTAAAAGTTATAATTTTTAGAAGTATATATAGCACATATTTATTGATTTGAGTATAAATTTAAATATTTAATTTTAAAAAGAATATAGATAATTTTAATAATTTTTTTAAAAAAATATTATATTTTAACTTGATGTAGCAGATAGCAAAATTTTGATTTTATATAAAATTTTGAATATAAATAATATATTAAATTTTACAAAGATATTAGTAATATTTATAAAAATTAAAAAAAAAAAAATTGAAATCCATCCGGGCTCAAGCCCAATTAAACTATAATATAGTTCCGTCACTGCTTGGAGATGATAACCACTATACATTTGAATAATAATTATATTTTTATTTTAACCTATCATAAAAATATATAAGTTATTCATGAATCACTATATATTAAAAGTTCACATTATATTATATACATTAAAACTAACTTTAACATATCACTTCATAAAGTGTTGAACATATAATTATTAAAATATAAGCCCAATATTATATTAATAATACAACAAACCATGAGAGAGAACTTAACCAATTGTTCATTAATGACCTCTTCTGGATTATATGGTATAGTTGAAATGTCCACATGAACAATATTATGTCTCATTTGTTGGTGTCTATCAATTGAACACTCCTCTTCTGCTAATATTTTTTTTCATCTTTGCTTAAACCGAACACTTATAAGGTTTTCAATATTTTCAGCCTCCATTTCACCCAAGGAGCCCCTTCTTTTCTGAAGTTGTAATTATTCTACCTCCTTCCAAGTCAGAAAAAAATGTTCATGTTGGAGTCGTACTCATTGGTTATATTAACATTAGGTACTTGAAATAATTGTTTACACACATGCGTAACATTTCCCTTACTAATATTTTTCAAAACACTGATTACAATATGCATTTCCCATAAAATTAAAAATGATATTATGAAATTACCTCATTCTTGAATAAATAACTCACCATTCTATTTAATTTTATTTTCTTCAAATAAATGCCAATTTAAGTGACATAACAAAACAATAGCAAGTACCAACAAAAATAAGAAACGATGGTCGTTAAAATCATGCATTTCTATTACGGGGTTGGTACAAGTTGTATATTAGCTTTAAAAAGGGTACACATGAGTACTATAATTTTTATAGAGTACCTTAAACATCATGTTGTTTTTAAATAAGTATAATTTAGTCCAAAATTATTATAAGATGATAAGGTTGATTAAGTTTGACCAATTATGAAGGGGTATTTATATCATTTTTATTTTTGTCATCTATCTTATTAATTTTTCCGCAAAAAAATAATTATATATATGTTATTTCTTTCACCACTCTTCATCTTTCATATTTTCTTATCATTTTATCCTCTTACACCATTAAATTTCTTGGGAAAATAACAAAACTAACACCCCCCAAAAATTATAATAACAAAACTAGCACCCCTGTGTTCAATTAAAATTGAACGACAATAATTTGGACTCGTTCAATATTGAACGTTCAATATTATCCGTTCAATTAGAATTGAATGACGATAATTAGACCTATTTAATATTGAACGTTCAATATTTTACGTTCAAATTGAATATTGAACGTTCAATATTAAACGTTCAATTCTAATTGAACACAAGGGGGTGCTAGTTTTGTTATTATAATTTTTAGGGGGTGCTATTTTTGGTAATTTCCCAAATTTCTTTTGTAGCTAAAATTTTTCTTCCTCATTTAAATCAATACTGAATTTTGCTCCATTTTACAGTAAAATTAATGAAAATGGGATTTTGCTTTTTATGAAAATGAAAAACTTGCAATTTAGTCCATATCTTAGACTAATTGCAACCTTAGAAATCAATACTATGGATTTGAGCAGGCAAATTTTTTTTTATTCTTTTATTTTGTGTTTTTTTTATGCATTTTTTTTTATCATTTTAATTGGGGGCTCTATTTTATTTGAAACTTATCTACAAATATTAGATAGATTCGTTATTGATTAATGATTTATTTGTTGATGTTTTGGGATTTATCAGAAGATGAAAGAAAAAATCAGTTTTAACAACATAAAAAAAAGTCAATGACAACGTGAGAGAAAAAAAATGAAAAGAAAATATGAGGGAGATGAAGTTGTGTAAGAAATAACATATATCTTATTAATTTTGGCGAAAAAAAATAATAGGGTAGAAACTAAAAGTAAAAATGACACAAATACTTTTCATAATAGTTCAGATTGGTCAAACTTTGATCAAACTTCTAAAAAAAAAAACTAATGGTGTACCTATGTATAAAATAAGGTACTAATAATGTATTTTGTTGTACTAATTCAGTAATTTGTACGAGAGTTACGGTACCATTTAAAACTTTTACACCGTTGTATTACCTTTTCATTGTTTAATTTAATACCAGCTTCAGAACTAGCTAATGACTTTTTCATATATTCAAATCCTTTCTTCATTAAATTCATTATAGAAACCGTCATATATTTCATCATTTGAAACTTCATCTAATTTTGTTTCACACCACTTAATGTTTTCATAGAGATCACGTACACCTGCAAATCAATAATTAATAATATTAATATTAATTATAAACTCAGTAAAATATTGAAATGCATTTAATTAATTAATCGATCATACCACTCCATGAATGCCTGTAGCAACTACATCTTCATATCCACCATCAACTTGATCAAATTTATCGCCATTAAAAATTAAATAAAAGTAATCTTTTATACCAAAATCTCATATATTCTAAGCATTCAAACTTTTCTACTTAGAAAGAGTTCTATCTTCATTGTGAGAGAGAGATTAATTGCATTATCCTATTATAAGAGAGAGATATATTATTCTCTCCTTATATTTAGAGAGAAGTTGTAAATCTTTCAGTATAGTGAATTCTTTCCTGTCTTTGCCCGTGGAGTAGCCCGTAATCATTTGGGTGAACCACATAAATACTTGTGTCTATTTTGTCTTCATTCTTTCAATTTCACTTTGATTGTGTATTAGGTTCAACCCATAAATTTCCTAACATTTTACATACAACATATAAGACAATTTTTTCGAATATAATTATACTCAAAAGAAGGGTAAGGCTTGCAAATTATTCAATTCACAATATATGGCATTCTAAACTATATCTTATCACCATACTTGTTCTAATGCTTCTTATACCAACCAAATTTGCATGCCTATCAACCAAAAATGCATGCCATATTAATATAGATAATTAAAATTACAAAAATATGAAATACATAATTCATTTACAACTATCAATAATTATGAAAAATATTTATAACATTAAGAGTTTACCAAAAATGCATATGTTAACCTACAAATTGGATAATTTATCTGTCCAACTGAAGACCCTAAAGTTTTCTTCTTTCTTGTATATCCTTTATATAATGACTTTCATCCTTATCTTTGTCCTCTACCTTCAAGGTATCATGGACTACACTTATTTTTCAAGAATCAACATTTTTAAGAATTAAATAAATGCAGGTCATCAACAACACCAAGTACTCGAGCATGTAGATTAGAGCTATCTTGACAGCATCGTCATCAAGCATATCAATATTAATTTTCTTGAACATAGTTTCACACATCGAAGCCTGCAATGATTAGAAATTATGACCTTTTAATATATCTCTAATTTACCATAAACACCAACATTTCCAATATGCGTTGGGTTTGTTTATGTACTCTCAACATCTCCTTTTCCTACAACAGTACCTATTTTGCAACCACTCGCACCTCATACAGATTGTAATTCTTTCTTCCTTCTATCACGATCTATGCCACAACCACATCCTACTCCACCATCCTTGCTACTTGCACAAAGACCAACATTTTTACTCAAGCCACATCTTGTTGTCACCATAAGTTGCTATGAGAACTGGCCAGTAAGGCAACTAGATGTTAATATAGCCTTTCTCAATGGTGATATTCAAAAGGAGGTATATATGGCTTAACCCAGTGGATTTATTGATCCTATTCACCTTAACTATGTCTGATACCTCAAGAAATCCATTTATAGCTTGAAGCAAGCTCCAAAAGCTTGGTACATGAAGCTCACTGGGTGTTTGACTGATTAGGGCTTTCATAGTTCTAATGTTGATACATCAATGATGGTCTATTCCAATTAATCCACTATAGTCATCATACTCATCTATGTAGATGACATTCTCATCAGTGAAAATAACTCTTCACTCATTTAACACTTCATCTCCAAATTGGATCACATGTTATCACTGAAGGATCTAGGGCATCTATCCTATTTCCTTGGTCTAGAAGTGACAAGGATTGATGATGGTTTTCACTTTTGCCAACCCAAGTATATCATAGAATTGTTAGACAAGGTGCATCTTGGAGGCGCTAAGGCTGCCACTACAACCATTGCTATAGGAAAACTCTTATCAAAGTATGATGATGAGTAATTAGATGATTCAGAAGCTACTCAATATTGATACATGGTGGGTGCTTTGCAATACTACATGCTCACTAGGCCTGAAATAATCTACACTGTAAACAAACTATGTCAATTTCTCCATACTCCTACCACAGTGCACTGGAAAACTGCAAAAAGACTTCTCAAATATCTCAAAGGTACCATGGACTTTGGGGTGTTTATTGCCAAATCATCAAGTTTTGCCTTAATTGTCAACACAGATGCAGATTGGGCATCTAGCACAAATAATAGACAATCTACTTGTGGCCAATGTGTTTATATAGGTACTTCTCTTATTTCTTGAAACTCAAGCAAACACAAAGTAGTATCTAAATCCTTCACTGAAGTGGAATTTCATGCTTTGGCATTTGAAATTACTAAATTGCTCTGGATTCAAAAACTCCTAGCTGAACTGCTTATCACATTGCTTTCACCACCTATTGTTTACTATGACAATGTTAGTACAGGATACCTTGCTAAAAATCCTATTCTTCACCCTCACACCAAACATGTGGATATTGACTTCCACTTCATTCCAGAAAAAGTTTTAGCAAGTGCTTTGACTGTGGAATACACACCAACTCAAAAACAACTTCCAAACATTATGACAAAACTACTATCTATGTCAAAGTTTCATGATCTAAGAGCTAAGCTCACAGTCTTCCACAGACCATGAGCTTAAGTGGATGTTAGCATATATATCTTTACAATAGAATATGCCAAAATAGTTTGCTATAACTAATTGTACACTTAGGCAGCTTTGCATATGTATAGACTACACATGGTGTGTGGTGTGAGTATTTTCAACTTACTCACTAAATATAAGTACAATGTTTAAGGTTTAATCAATTAAGGAATATTTTCTGCAATTTCAGTGTTCATTACTCTCTGTTAAAATATATAACAGAAGAAAATATAGATATAAAATAGATGAAAGAACAAATGTGAAAGCTAAAATAATAGATAATCAAAGTAGGTTGAGAAGATAACAAAAAAGTCAAATAAAGACATTCTAATTCTCATTCATAATAATACTGAAAGATTACATTGATTATGGAGATAATAAACTAAAATCCTAATTCTAATAGGACTTTAAACAAAACTCCTAAATTAATAGGAAAACATTAGAATAATTATCTAATATCATAATCATAATAGTTTCCAACATTAGCAAATAAACTAACTATTAATATAATATTTCAAATCTCTCGTCTCTTCATCTCGTTCACTCTCTTCATAAATCTCTTTAACAAAACTCTCACGAAGATTATCAGTTTTCTTTTAAAAACAATTCTTAATTTTAAACAAAATTTAGTTTTATAAATCCTATCAAATATTTTAATCAAATATTAAATCAATTATCAAGCTAAAGATACGTGACCCTCTATCTCTTTACAATATTTTTAAGGAAGGTTTTAAAACCAAATAGTAAAGCAACGTTAAAACTCTACCATGGAAGCCAAAAAAGAAAAAGAAAAACAGGTTAATGTATTGCATATCCAAATTATATAGCAATATAAATAAGATAACATTAAAAACAAAACGTTAATGTATTGCATATCCAAATTGTATAGCGATAATAATAAAGATAACATTTTTAAGGTTATTATTCCGTTAAGAAAAAAAACTCAAATTACTTAAATATTAAAAAATATATATATAGTATAATCTAAAATAGAATTATATTGCTTAAACACAATGGAATTTGCTGTAAATAATTCAAAATTTTTGATAAAATTGTTCAAAATTTATTAGGAGCATATTCGTGTATATGTAACAGTAATAAAATATGTATTTGTTAAAAGCATATGTATATACAAATTTGTAATAGCATATATAGTATCTAATAATATATAAGTATTTATAATTAAATCAAAATATAGAATAAAATCGTCTAAAATTTATTAGTTACACTTAAAAATAATATAATTCTCTTAAAAGTAGCATTCTAATAATAGAGTTCTATTAGAAGTATTATTCTAATTTTATTAAAAATATGATTATCTAAATGCTATATATAAATTAAATTAATAATCCATGCATATTTGTAATTAAATTAAAATTTTAGATAAAATCGTCTAATAAATTTATTGGATGGCTTATATTTTTAAAAATAATAGAATTCTATAATAATTATCTATTTATATAAATTAAATTAATAATATATATATTTATAAGTAAATCCAAATCTTGGATAAATCGTCACCGTAAATTTGCATCTATATAATAATATTAATAAGATATATACTCGGATTTATATAATAGTAATGATAAGATATATATTGAAAAATGACTAATACAGATTGCCAAATTGGCAATGAAGAAATACAAAATTTATGCAGATAAAACAAAATTAAGAACTAATTAATTGTGATCACTTCAATTCAATCTAGAGAAAAGTAATCACGGACGTTGAATTAGACTACTGATAGGCCACAAGTCCATTTTACCTATTCTAGGAGGAAGGGTAAAATGGGAAGTGCTGAGGTGTAATTCTGTTATGTTTTTGTTATGATTTTTGTTAGAGGAGAGAGAAGGAAATGCTCTTTAAAAAACAGCTTGCAAGCTGCGTGTAGGGTATTGAAAATTACTGTGAGTTTTGGTTCTTAGGAGAGTCTCAAGCCTCTCAAAAAGTCTCAAACCTCTCGAAAGCTTGATGTTATCTCTTTATAATTTCAGTTTGGAATTGAATAATAGTATCACTCCTCATTACTTATAAATAATTTTCCTGACTAATCTCCTTGAGGTTGTTATATTTGGGATTGAACTATTCAGGTTTTTGTGAGAATTGTGAGCTGATTTTCAGGTTGTATCAAGTTGGTATCAGATCAACGAAACTGGGAAAATGGCAGCAAAGAATGTGGCTCAACGGATGGATGCAATTGAAGAAGTAGTGGACTCGGTGCAGGAAAAACTAAACCAAGAAATGGGAAACTTAAGGGAAGAATTACAGAACATAAATAAACGTTTTGATCAACTCATCAAACTGCAAGAAAATACTACCCAGAATGCTTCATCGTCTAACGGAAAAGCTAAAGAAGGGATGGTGCTTAGTCCGATGGTAGGAATGCATCAGACAAGCGGTGGCGATTCTACCTTCTCGGGGTCACGACCAGATTTTCGGTTTAGGAAGCTTGAAATGCCCATATTTGATGGTAGTAATCCAGATGGGTGGTTGTTGAAAGCATAACGCTATTTCTCCTTCCATCGATTCACAAATGAGGAGAAAATAGAAGTGGCTGTGCTTTGCTTTGAAGGGGATGCACTGCTATGGTACCAGTGGGAAAACAAGAAACGTACCTTTGTGCTATGGGAAGAAATGAAGCTTTTAATCCTCAAACAATTTCGTTCAACCCAAACTGGAACAATCTACGAACAATGGTTGGCGTTGGAGCAGGAAGGTAGCGTGAGAGATTATCGAAGGAAGTTTATTGAGCTCTCAGCTCCTCTAGAAGGCGTCTCTGAGGAAGTAGCACTTGGAAATTTCATAAATGGGCTGAAGCCCGAAGTAAGAGTGGAGGTAAGGATTATGGATCCTCATAACTTGGGCCGGGCCATGGAATTAGCCCAGAAAATAGAAGAAAGGCTGATGACCCAAACCCATATCCAACGCAATAACAGAAGTGGATACACGGGAGGTTTCGGAAATGGAATTAATAATCGCGACAACCAGGGAAGCTCGCGAAACCCTTTCGCGCCTGTGGGTGGTGGTCGCCCGACAATGGGTGTTGCTCGGCCGGCTTGGGTGGAGCAGCGATGGGTGGTGCTCGGCCATCGTGGGGTGGAACAGCAGCAAATTCGAAATTTCTGGGTGAAGTTCGGCGCCTCACTGATTCAGAACTTCAAGCCAAACGAGAACGAGGACTTTGTTTTCGCTGTGATGAAAAATGGGGACCGGGACACAAATGCCAGAAAAAAGAATTAAGCGTTTTGCTCACCCATGATTTGGAGGAAGAGGATGTTTCAGACGACCTGCCAGTGGATACAGAAATGGAGTTGGAGGCGGCTGAAATCAATCAAGAAATAGAGGTATCACTTAATTCAGTTGTGGGGTTAACCAATCCTAAGACTATGAAATTAAAGGGATTAATTGGTCAGCAGGAAGTAGTGACGTTAATTGACCTACTCATAATTTTATTTCGTTTGAATTAGTTGAGCAGCTGAAATTACCCATTTCTAAAACAAATGTTTATGGAGTGACGATGGGTACTGGAAATTCCGTTCGCAGCGAGGGAATTTGCAAAGGAGTATCCTTGCATTTGCAAGGCATTAATATTGTGGATGATTTCTTGCCTCTAAGATTAGATAGTTCTGATGTAATTCTGGGAATACAATGGCTCGAGACGTTGGGAATGACTCATACTAATTGGAAGCTTCAGGTGATGAAATTCAGCTTAGGCCAAGAAACAGTAACTTTGCGAGGAGACCCTTCTTTGGGTAAATCATTAGTATCCTTGAAAACAATGATGAAAACAATTAAGAATGAGGGTACAGGCATATTGGTTGAACTTAATGGAATAGATCTACAATATGACGGTCAGGATATGGTGCCTCAATTTCTAAGTCCAATATTGACTGAATATGAGGCAGTATTCGCTATACCACAAGGGTTACCACCTTTTCGGGGTCACGAACATTCTATTATGCTAAAGGAGGGCAACCCTCCTATTAGTGTACGGCCATATCGATATCCTCATGTTCAGAAGGATGAGATCGAGCGATTGATTAAGGAAATGCTCACAGCTGGTATCATACAGGTCAGCAATAGTCCATTTTCCAGCCCAGTTTTATTAGTCAAGAAGAAGGATGGATCTTAGCGTTTCTACGTAGACTACCGTGCTCTCAACAAAGTCACTATCCCAGATAAGTATCCTATCCCGGTCATTGATGAACTACTTGATGAACTAAAGGGTGCATGTATTTTCTCAAAGCTTGATTTAAAGTCAGGTTATCACCAAATTAGGGTCAAGGATGCAGACATTCACAAAACGACTTTCAGAACTCATGACGGCCACTATGAATTTTTGGTGATGCCGTTTGGTCTCACGAATGCCCCAGCCACTTTCCAATCACTTATGAATGATGTATTCCGACCCTATCTCAGGAAATTTGTTTTGGTCTTCTTTGATGATATCTTGATTTATAGTGCAAATGAGGAGGACCATCAGTCACACTTGGCCCAAGTATTAAGTATTTTACAAAAAAACCATTTGTTTGCCAACCGTAAGAAATGCGAGTTTGAGAAAACTCGAGTGGCATATTTGGGGCATATAATCTCAGGCGAAGGAGTGGCAACCGACCCTAGCAAGATCCAGTCAATGATTTCATGGCCAACACCCACCAACCTACGGGAATTGAGGGGATTTTTAGGGTTGACAGGTTATTACAGGAAGTTTGTAGCCGGATACGCCCGAATTGCTTTACCTATAACCGAACAACTCAAGAAAGACAAATTTGGGTGGAATGAAGAGGCTGAAAAGGCTTTTGTGGAGCTTAAACATGCAATGACTCAGGTACCAGTGTTGGCAATGCCTGATTTCACACAACCTTTCATTATTGAGACCGATGCCTCGGGGTTTGGATTGGGGGCCGTTCTTATACAAGGGCAGCGCCCAGTTGCATTTTTCAGTCAAACACTTGGGCCGCAAGCACGATTGAAGTCCATTTATGAGAAAGAACTGATGGCGATAGTGTTTGCAGTAATGAAGTGGCGGCCTTATTTGTTAGGTCGAAGATTTGAGGTGCGGACTGATCAACAAAGCTTGAAATTTCTTTTGGAGCAGAGAATTGTGGGCAACGAGTATCAGAAGTGGGTGACCAAGCTGATGGGGTACAATTTTGACATCCAGTACCGAAGTGGGGCTAGTAATAGAGTGGCTGATGCACTCTCACGTATTCCTGAGAACACGGAGTGTTGTGCAGTGTCAGTACCGCAGTGGCAACATTGGGAGTCGTTACAGATTGAGCTAAACCAAGATGAATTCCTTGCCAAGCTACGAGAGGACATTAGTTCTGGCAACCAACTACATGTGGGGTTTTCAGTGGAGCACGGCATTTTGTTTTACAAAGGTCGCCTAGTAATACCACAACACTCACAGCTACTAACTTTGCTTATTGGTGAGTTTCATAATTCCCCAATTGGTGGCCATTCAGGGGAAACCAAAACTTATCAGCGGATGGTAGCCGAGTTTTATTGGGTCGGTATGCGTAAGGACATTATAAGGTTCGTTCAAAACTGTACCGTATGCCAACAGAACAAACATTTGGCCACCACACCTGCAGGTTTGCTACAACCTATCTCCCTTCCAGCGCAAGTTTGGGACGAACTTACCATGGATTTCATCGAAGGGTTACCTTGTTCTGACGGAATGGATACCATATTGGTTGTGGTCGATAGACTAAGCAAATATGCCCATTTCATTGGTCTGAAGCACCCTTTTACTGCAGTAACGGTGGCTGGGATTTTTGTCAAAGAGGTTGTAAGGCTCCATGGTATTCCTCAATCTATTATATCTGACAGAGATCGAGTGTTTCTCAGTCATTTTTGGAGCGAGTTGTTTAGACTGAATGGCACAACCCTTAAGTGGAGCACTGCCTATCATCCACAGACCGATGGGCAAACAGAAGTTGTTAATCGTTGTTTGGAAACGTACTTGTGTTGCTTTGCATCCGAACAGCCACGTACTTGGGCTCGTTGGTTAGCGTGGGCTGAATATTGGTATAATACTTCATTCCATTCATCTACCCGATGTACTCCATTTCGGGCTTTGTATGGGCGTGATCCTCCCCAGCTCATTCGCTACGAACGGGGCATGACTGCAGTCTCCTTGGTTGACCAAGTATTGGAGGATCGAGATGCCATCTTAGATGACCTACGCATGCACTTATTGCGAGCCCAACAGAAGATGAAATCTCAAGCTGACTGTAAAAGGCACCATTTGGAGTTTGCAGTTGGGAGGTTCTTCACCGCATAGGAAAGGTAGCCTACAAGCTAGAACTGCCCTCTACTGCCACTATCCATCCTGTTTTTCATGTTTCACAATTGCGCCAAGCTCGTGGCGTTGCTCACTCTTCCACAGTGCTTCCTCCACAGTTGACTTCAGAGTTAGAATTATTGGTAGAACCTGAGCTTTTGTTGGGGGTGCGTCCTAAGAGTCAGGGCCGTCCTGGTGATGTTGAGGTTTTACTGAAATGGAAGTCCTTACCCACATATGAAGCAACTTGGGAGGATTTCTACATGATTCAAAAGCAGTTTCCAGATTTTCACCTTGAGGACAAGGTGAATGTTTGGGGGGCGGGTAATGATAGGCCACAAGTCCATTTTACCTATTATAGGAGGAAGGGTAAAATGGGAAGTGCTGAGGTGTAATTCTGTTATGTTTTTGTTATGATTTCTGTTAGAGGAGAGACAAGGAAATGCTCTTTAAAAAACAGCTTGCAAGCTGCGTGTAGGGTATTGAAAATTACTGTGAGTTTTGGTTCTTAGGAGAGTCTCAAGCCTCTCGAAAGCTTGATGTTATCTCTTTATAATTTCAGTTTGGAATTGAATAATAGTATCACTCCTCATTACTTATAAATAATTTTCCTGACTAATCTCCTTGAGGTTGTTATATTTGTGATTGAACTATTCAAGTTTTTGTGAGAATTGTGAGCTGATTTTCAGGTTGTATCAACTACACAATGAGAAACAAGCCAAATTAAGGATAAGTTTAACGTGCATAACTATCAATTTGAACCAAATCAAAGTTACTCTGGGTCTCTGTCTCATTGTAGCTCGAGATTTTATTTATTATTTTTATTTTTATTTTTATTTTTTTGCAGATGAGTTGTTATTCTTACAAATTAATATAATTGATTGTTTTTAACAAGATAATAACAAATTGTATTTTTTTAATAAAATTTCTTCAATTTATTTAAAATAGCACTTTTTAACATTATATAAATTTTCTTTGACGTTAATAAAAAGAGAAAATAACAAAAATAATATTTTTTAAAATTTATAACAATAAAAATAAAAATAGTACTTTTTGTACTCAAATTATATATTTTTATTATTAAAAAATAATTGTTATATTATTTTTCTTTTAATGACGTTCAATTTGATGACATTCAAATTAAATTACTACAATTTAGATGTTTAATATTGAACGTCATTTAATTAAATATCATTTAATATTATTAAAGTGTTATTTTTATTATTATAAATTTTAAAAATATTAATTTTATTAATTTAAAAAAAATCACATAAACAGTAAATAATTCTCCATCGTGAAAATTGCTCCATCTAATTAGCGTTTATTGCGTACGCAACAGCTTTTAAGTCTTGCACGACATTGAGAAGTTCAAAGAACAAATTTGTACAAAATATAAATAAATAAAAAGTTCGAATCAATTATATGGGTAAATTGGCAGATGTTATTTTCATAGCTAGGCAACTTTTTCTAACCATAGCAAGATTTTACATCCCTATCCGACACTCAATTGCGGAGCGGGGTGACTGTAATTTTGGAGAATAATAGAGATCGAATATTTTTGTAGGGTGGAGAATAAAATGATCTCTTTATTTAGATAATAAATATTATTTATTTTTTTAGCTTATAAAAAATATTTTTAAATTTTTTTACTTATGAAGAAGGTATTTTGAAGTTTCTTGTAAAAAATGTATTAGAGAAGAATAAAGTTAATTTTTCATCTAATTTTAACAAAATATCACCTGTGTCACATGTATGTTTATATTTTTTGATAAATATATATTAAATTAAATAATTTTTAATTAAAAAATTAGTCCCATTTTTAACAATTTTTTTCTATTAAATTTAAATAAAAAATCCATTATTTAATTTTTTATTTTAGATATTAGATAATAAAAATTCTATTTAAATTTTATTGAATTCGATCAAACTTAAATAAATTTTTTATTGTCTAAGTTGTGACTCTACATATTAGACAAATAAAATTTTATTTAATTTTTTTTCAAAATTAAAAAAAAATGAGTAATTTTTTAATTAAATATTATTTTTTTACGTATATATCTATCGAAAAATATAAGCATACATGTGACACATGTGCTATTCCGTTACATTTAATGAAAAATTGAATAAGAAATTAACTTTGTTTTTGTCTGACACATCTTTTACAAATAGAGGGACTTAAAAACACATTTTTTTATAAACAAATAGACTTAAAGACATAATTTATAAGCTAAGAGATTAGATGATACATCTTACAAAAATAAAATGACATATATGACACTTTTTCCTATTTTTTATTAATGAATACTATATGTTTAATTATATATTTTAAATTATAAAATAAAAAATTTATAAAAAAATAAAATAAATGTAAAATTATATATAATATAATGTATAAATTATAGATATAATTAAATTATTTATTTTGATAGTTGTTAAAAAAATGTAACTTTAATTATAATGTTATATTTTAATAGTAAATATATAAAAAATTGTAGTAAGAAATTCACATTCAGGTTTGATGGAGTGGGGTATGTCCCTAACCCACCCCCACAAAAGCATTTTCTCTATTGGTAAAAAACCTAAATTTTCTACATACTTAGCCGGTTGGAAAAGTTAACAACACTTAACCCGAAACATGATAATGTGAAAGCTAAATATAACGAAGTTTTTTTTTTTTTTTTAAAGGGGTATTAAAGTTCTCTTTTTTTTATTAATAAGAGAAAACATACTCACACACGGTGGGATTCAAACTTGGATTCTTGGTGAGAAAATTAGGAAATTTACTACGTAAACTACAAGAGATTTTCAAAATTAAAGCTAAATTGATAGAAGTAATGCTTGAACCTAGAAGTCAAACGCCTTATCTCGAAGTTAAATTAATTTATCATAAATTTAAATTTATATTAAATTTTTTGAATTTGTAAATGTTAGGTATCAAGTTATGTGATAGAAAGTGCGATGGACTACATCTTAAATATATTATAAACCAAATTGATAAATAAATCTTTTAAAATAATAAATGTTCTTTCCAATTGCTACGAGTTTGCATAAATATTATTCCAAAAATAAATATAAATATGATTAAATTAATTTTAATAATAAATAAATAATTTAGATTGGTGGGAATTTAAGAAAATTCAAAGACACAATGATTTTAAAAAATATGATAGACATTAATAGCATATTTGTTATACAATATTAAAGATTCTAACTATATAATTTTTATACAGTCATATGTTTGGCTGTGAAATCAGACCGTATTATATAATATAAAAGTAATACGATTATGTAGAATTTTTTTACAACCAGGAGTGTGAATCTAAACCGAACTAAACAGTTAACTTAAGTTGTTTTAATTTTATTTATAAAATTATGTATATTGATTTTTTCTTTCATCAAAAATAAAAAATAATATTTTTTATTAAAATATAATGAAAAAATAAAATAAAATTAAATATTAATTTAAATAAGTTTATAATAATAATCTATTTAAGTATAAATTGTGTATTAAAATATTTATAATAAATTTTATCTTACTATGTTATACAATTTGTTATAGAATACTTTACAGATTAAATATGATATAAATTAATACAGTTCAGTTTAATACGACTATACTTAACATATTTGATACAATACACTAATCATGCAGTTAAAAGAAACACTTAAAATTATAAACTTTCACTAAAATTAAATATTCTCAAATGACATGACACTCATACAAACAATGTGTTCAATAAACATTTTGGGTGGCAATCCCCTAGTAAGCAAATCCACAATTTTGGGGTTTGTGCCGATGTGTTTTATAGACACCTGTTCACTTTGAACTTTTTTCTTAACAACTAGGAGCTTGATCTCTATATGCTTTAACTTCATCGAGCTCCTGTTGTTGGTGGAATATAGTATTGCTGACTTATTGTCATAAAATAACTTGAGTGCAGTCCAATAACAAAATTTTGCAACCATGTTCCTTGATTGAATGCCTCATAACATGCTTTGAATTCTGCCTTCATGATAGAAGAGGCTATAAGAGACTATTTAGCATTCTACCATAATATCATCTTAGCTAGTAAGTAGACATAGCCCAACGTAGATTTTATTCTACTTTTGCATCTAGCAAAATCAAAGTCAGCATACCTTACGATCTCAAATTGATCCGACCTTCGACATGTGAGCATATATTCATTTGTTCTCTGTAAATACCTTAAGATCCAATTGGCTAACTTCCAATGGTCTATTCTTGGATTACTTAAATATCTGCCCAACATCGAAACAATGTACGCAATATTCGAACGCATACATACCTAAGCATACATCAGACTTCCTACCACTGACGTATAGGGATTCTTTTGCATTTCCTTTTCCTCATAAACATCCTTAAGACATTGACTGAAACTAAACTTTTCTCCATTAGCCACAGGGTATCACCTAGTTTGCAATTCTACATGTCATATATCTTGAAAACCTTTTTAATATAACTCTTTAGTGATAATCCCAAAATACTTCAATATTGATTCCAGTGTATCTGTATACCTAATACAAAAGAGGCGTCACCAAGATTCTTCATCTCAAAATTCTTTGCTAGAAATCTTTTAGTTTCGTGCAATAAGCATATATTGTTGCTAGCAAGCAAAATATCATCGATATATAAAACCAAAAAAATATACTTGGTCCCACAAAACATTAGGTATATTTAATCATCGACCAAATTATCTCAAAACCAAATGAGATTATCACTTAATGAAACTTGAAATACCATTGTTGAGACGCTTACTTGAGCCATAGATGAATTTCTTAAGTTTGCAAACCATATTTTTTGTGTCTCCCAACACAAGGTTTTTTGGTTGCGTCATATTAATCGTCTCATCAATGTTGCCATTGGAAAAAGTTGTCTTTACATTCATCTAATGTAACTCAATATTTAAATACGTTATCAATGCCATTATATTTTTGAAAAAGTCTTTCAAAAAATTTGGAGAGAAAGTCTCCTTAGGTTGGTGAAAGTTGGGGGAAATTTTTTAAATGTCAACTATTTACCCACACATGTTAGGCCACATGCAGGTTAGGAATTTTTAATAATTAAATATTGATCCCAATAATGAAGCTGTTCTTTATTGGCTCTTTATTAACTAGCAAAGTCATTAAAAAACACATTTTGTAAGCTAGGTGATTAAACTACACAAAACACATAAACAATGGGACTAAACTAAATGAAAATGCAAATATATAACCGTTTATATTTCACTTGTTTAGTCATTACAATTGATATTGCCTTATAATAATAGGACAACTCACCTTATAAGATCAAATTTGCAAAATTTCACAATGTAGTTTAACTTAGGCCTTTTTCACAATGAAGATTTGTCAAACCATTTACACACCCATGTAACCATGTTACATATGTGTGTGTAATGTGGTGGTTACTCAATGACACGCTAAATTTGCAAGTACATGTGTCAATGTATAAATAAAAAGTATTTTTAAGAACAAATGTTGTTGTACTCACGAGGATTGGATTAATAAATATTTGAGTACTAAATTATAATTATAATTATATTAAACTATTTAGGCTAAGGAAAATATAGGTAATAATAATAATATTAACCTAATATTTACACTAATGGATCCAACACAATCACACAAACTCATTAAGCATAAAAAGTCATAAGAATCCATCATCCCAAATAATTACCAAATAAATTATATGATTAATTGACTATACCTTATGCATGCATTCCACTCTTAAGTAAACAGCACATAATATAATAATCTAACATAATCATACTCTTATGTTAATTAGATTAAACTACTACTTATTAAGAATGTCAATTATAAATTACATACACAAAAATCATATCTTTCAATCTAAAAATCATGTATTTTATTCAATCAAGACAAACAAAAAGATACTTCTCTCAAAGTTACCTAATTGCCTCTATGTATAATTGTTAATTAAACAATTAATTATAAATAGATCAGACGCAATAATATAATTAAATTTAGAATTACAATAGAATAGAAGAACTATCTAATTTATTATATAAAAGGACCGAGTCTAAGAGGATAGTAACAACAAGTTTAGTTTCATAAAATATTCAACTAAATCTCAAAAACTATGAGTTAAAACAAAAAAAAATGAATTAAAAATATAAAGGAGATCAATCTTCGTTTGTCACTTAAAAAATCAATATTCACCAACTGTCACTTTAGTAGAAATAAACTCCAATATCTTCAATATTGGATCCTCCTCTTGTTATGTCTCATTCTCTAAGCTGCTACTTCTTTTCTCAATATTATGTAAGTAAGTGGTGGAATGTGTGAATATATTTTCTTTGCTGCTTAAGAGTTGTATTTATAAGTTAAGAATTGTAGGTCATAAATAATTGTAGTCAACATAGGAAACATTGTGTAAATAGGAGACATTGTCTAAGTAGGAAATTGACATTTTGATTTTTTACATGCACATATCAACGTGCACCATAACCTAAAATTGTGCGCGCCACTACTCAAGCTCCTCGAGCTATTCTGGACAACTACAACCGCAACGGCCTAAGGTTCTTGAATTGAATTCTCACTCAAGCACGCTACGATCCTAATATTACACCGCTGCGGCCCCAAGCTCTCGGATGGTTTTTGGTATCTAGTGGCACCAAGATTCTAAATGGCCACTACTGCAGCCCTTACTTGCCTATTTCTAACCAAACTTCCAATGATATGTGCCCAACACGTGTTTTTTCCATTTTGACTCGTTTTAACTCCGTTTGACATTGTTTTACATATGTTGATATAATTGAACAAATATTAAGCCATTTTAAATGCAAAAAAAGACAAATAATAAGCCTAAAAGTGGTTAAATAACTCTACTTTTATAGAGTTATCACTCGAGTGTAAAAAATTTAGCGGCATAATATCACTCTAATTACAATGGAGTTCAACTTAAGGTTTAGCAAACTTCAGTTATAAACTAGATAAAAATATGTTAAATTAGCAAGGGTTTAGGATTGCTACTGTAGCTATGAGATTTAATGACTTAGAAGTATAAAATAATTATACCAAAACAACGCATACCGTAATACCTGCAACAAAATACATTGTCTATTTTATGAGATTTAAGAAAAGAAAAACACCAAAACAATTAGTCAAAACCACTAATTACTTTTCGAAAACAAACCTGAACCAATCTACTTTAGGAATCGATGAAATCATCTTCTAATAAAGAAAGAACAGAACATATAGAGAAGGAGATAGATTGAGCATATAAATTGGTGGGGAGTAGAATGTGAGGAGATACCATCAATTGGCATTGGAGAAGATTAAGAGGAGATTAGGTCAATAGACTTTGGAGAAGATTAAGAGGAGAAAAGGTCTATTAATGTTGGAGAAGATTGACGGAAGATATCATGTTTACAAATTTTTTTTAGAGTGTACAAAGTGGAAATGTTTGTAAGGAGAGAGGGGGAAAGTGAGAGAGTCCACCTCAGCTAAAACTCGTGGCAACATCTATACATCTGTCTATGGCATTTATATAAATCCTATAAGTAATAAGGGTTGTTTTATTTCCAACAAATCTATCCTACATTATAAATATCATACAAACTCAATACCATACTGTGAGTTTTCCCATGTTCAACGCATCGCACCCACCTATGTTCATAAAACTATTTTTTCTAGCAAATTCTTTTTTCCAAATAAAATATGATTAGTGATGATCAATTTTAACATATCACAAATTATTCTCCAAAAAAGTAGTGGATCTAGGAATTCTTCTAGGGATAATGGAATGCACACATTAATGCCATTATTATTATACCAATCACCGGGCCATGAGGCTTTCCCACTAGATGTTTTTTATTTGCATTCATGTCTTTTATAAAGAACCGATAAACGATTGAACTAGACAGGTGCAGATAGCTTGACCTTTCTCATTATTGAAATACAAGCTAGAGACGTATCAACCTATATTCCTCTTAATATAACCAGATCAAGATGGTTGAGGAGACATATTGTAGAAATATAGTCTTCGTCTTCATCATCCACATCCGCACGACAAGCATATAAAGCAACAATAAGGTTTGGTGCTTCATTAGGTAAGCTAGGGGCACTATAAAATTAACAAAAAATAATATTACTTATTTTTTTGTTACTACTTGTTCAAATTATCGAATTTGTAATGAGTTTTTTTTGACAATAAAACACTAAAATTTAAAATCTAGGGAATACAGTTCTATTTTGTGCATAAATTTATCTATAATTTTATAAATATTATACCTATACTTTCTTTAACAAGAAATGATAGGAGGCACGTGCCCCAACTAGACCCTCTATACTACTCCTACTTTCGAGCAGGGTGACTGGGGTTTATCATGGCCTCTTAGCTTAGATAAATTTGTGTCAAAAATTGTTATCAAGAGAAAAATTAATTCAAATTGGCCCAAATAACTCAAACTATTCCAAACTTCTACCTACACGGTTCTTTTATAATTTTTACAGAAATATTATAATTTCTCAAAACTTTTAATTTAACTTTTAATATAAAAATTTTAATTAAAACCAAAGCTTATGAATTACATGAAAGATAATAGTTAACCTTGATACAAACTTTAACAAATTTCAAAACCATAATTACATTACAAGACAATTTAAATCTATTATTATAATAATGCTCATAAGTTCCCCCCTTACCAAAATTTTTATTAAAATTTATTAACATTTAAAGAGTGTTTTTATTAATTAAATATTTAAAAATGTAATAATTATTTCTAGATCTTTAAAATATAAAGGTCAATATTTTTTTCCTTTTCCTTTCCTTGTGACTTTGAGTACGATGCTCTCAACTGTTTTTCTTTTATAGATTTTGTTGGTTTTTCTTATGCATTAATAAATATTAAAATATTATTATAATAAGTATTCATATCTTTTATGAATACTCGTATTTTATAGTTTTATTGTGTATTGTATTTGTATTATTTATTAATTTTTAATAATTATTTTAATCACATAAAAGTTGTAAATTAAACTTGTAATTGGATTACAATTCATGTTATTCCTGCTTTAACATTTAATCAATGGGCCAACAATGCTACTTAACTCATTTATTATCTAACATGCAAAAAAAAAAAAAAAATTATATACTAGGTTTGAGGGCATGTGTGACATACAACATGAATTTTTTATCAATGCCAAATATATATTCTAATATTTTTAAAGAAAAAAATTTATTTTACACTTAATATATAATACCTATCACATATATATGTAACTTAGTTTGAATTTATTACTTGCATTTTTTCTTTACAAATTTCTATTTTTATCTTTCAATTTTAATTCATCATTTTTTTTTTTACTTATAATTAATATTTGTCTATTTTTATGTTAGTTTAATAATTTTTTATTTTTGACTCATTTTAATTTGTTGGTTTTTATTATTAGAGTTTATCCATTCTCATTATTTATTATATACAAATTAAGGTGAAGAACGCCAGAAGACTTGTAAATATAGGTTTAAAGTGCTCATTCTGTAAATCTAACCTTTACGCCATTTACGGTTTACCTAACAAATTTTTACTTTATGTTATTTTATTTATCTCAATAATATTTGACTAAAATAAAACATAAATAAGGAAATTCAAAGAAATATAAAAAGTAATCAACATTAAAATAATTAAAAATTAATAATATTCAATGATATACACACAAAATAAAATAATGTATATCGGTGTCCATGATTTTTGTACCCTTATTTTAGTTATCTATTTATATATAAAAATAATAAGTTGTAGACCAAATTCATATGTCTTACTTTTAACATGTTGTTCTATACACACCAAAAATATTTAAATATACAATTTTGGATTTTATTTATTGTTGTTATTACGTGTATAACGTTAACTATTTTTCTATCACATATTCAATCACATGTTAACAATTAATTTATAATTGATACATATAGAATTGTACGAGATAAAATAATTAATGTATACATAAATAATTATATATAGAATATAAAAATATTTATAAATTGGCACGTAATTTAATGATATAAATAAGTTCTCAAAAAGTTTAAAGAAAGAAAAAAAATGATAAAAGAAAAAAGCAAAACAAAAATAAACAACAACAAAAATGTAGCTATAATGGTAGAGCTTTAAAGCTCTTTTTATATGTGTAATAGAAATGAAGTTAATCGTGTGCACCAATCTAAATTTATGGTATTCTTTTAAGACTATTATTATTTTTCTTTATTAATTATTTAAATAAGTTTTATTTTTATTATCTATATCAAATAGCACAATTTGAAATGATAGTATTTATGATCACATCAATGATTCAAATCTCGCTCTTGTGTATTACAAATTCGAATTTATTCATCGAAGAACCCAAGTGTTATCTTATTAAACATGTCTTAATTCATGTAAATTCACAAGCAATATGTCTTAATAAGATGAACGTGTGAGTTGTTCGATGTCATGGTTAATTATTTTTGCTTGTGAAATAATTTTGTGGTATTTTTATTTTCTTTCTTTTAACTAAATTATTACTTGTAGATAATTGTTATCATTCAATGGTACCCAATTGCTCATGGAACCCCATTTTTGGTGTTTCTGTCAACAAATCTAGCTGACAGCGTCATTGTGCTCACCAAGAACAACTTCCACAACGAGGTTTGTCTAGATCGCAGTGCTCTCGTCGAGTTCTACGCTCCCTTGTACTTGTTATTGTAACGCATGGATTTTATATGAATAATGTTTATTAAATTTATAATTAAAAACTCAAAAAAGTATTAAAATTTATATAATATAACGTGAATCAACAAAACATTTTCAAAAATAAAATTAAGCAGTTTATTTTGATATATTTATTATTATAAAAAGACAAAGTTATATAATAAGTAAAAAATTTAATATTGATTTTCAAGATGGAAGGCTTAAAAAAATATAATTATATTAAAAGTATGATTATTTATCTAATATGTATTCAATATACACTAAAAAAAATTAAATTAATAATATATGCTTGATTTTCATTATTTAATAGGAGACTTAAAAATAATATAATTCTATAAAAGTAGTATTCTATTTATATTAAAATTGTGATTATCTATCCATATAAATTAAATTAATTTTATTACTATTATATAGACACGAATGATAAATTCAAATTAAATACCTATATATATATATATATTTGTAAAGTTGTCAACTTTCTATGATGGGATAAATCTCTACGGGATTAATCGATTGAAAAAAAGGACGAAGACAATAAAATGGGGAACGGCTATATTTATTATTATATATTTTATATTTTAACTTTAAAATATGTTTTTATTCTTTTAAAACATCAATAATTATTTTTTAAAAATTAATTAAATTATTTACTTAAATTTAAAAAATATAAAATCATATAATTATTTTCTAATTTATTATTATTACTTCAAACTAGTTTGTAACAAAATTTTATTAATGTTATTTAGTATAAAAAAATTATGTATTTATTTTTTTTATTTTTAGTTTTCTTCTCATGATATAATATTATTTATTGGCTAAAAACTATATTTATTATTGTATATATTTTTTATAATTTTTTTTATATAAAAATAAAAAATTATTATAAAATTAAAAATAATAATTTTAACATTATTTGAATCCTCGTTCTTAATTTAAAAGTTCCCATTTTTTACTGTAACTTTTGATAAGTTTCCATAAATTTTAAATAAAAGTAAATGATAAATTTAAAATTAAAGGACATAAAGGAGATCTTGGATCCCACCTCGCATATCAACAAACCAACCTACCTATTTAAATAATAAGATATACGATGAAAAACAACTATTACATATTCCCATTGACAATTAAGAAATACAAAATTTATGTAGATAAAACAAAATTAAGGACTAACTAATTATGATCACTTCAATAGAAAAGTAATCACGGACGTTGAATTTTTATACAAAACAATGCGTCAAAAAAGGAAGGGAAAAAAAAACACCAAATTAAAGATAAGTTTGACATGCACAACTATCAATTTGAACTAAATCAAAGTTACTTTGGGTCTCTGTCTCATTCTCGTAGCTCCTATTCTAGGTGCTGTTATTTATTATTATCTTCTTCTTTTTTTCTTTTTTTTTGGCGGATGAGTTGTTATTCTTACAAACTAATATAATTGATTGTTTTTAACAAGTTGATGATAAATTGTATTTTTTAATAAAATTTTTTCAAATTATTTAATATTTTATTAATTTAAAATATCACGTCATAACATTACAATTAAAATAAATTTAAATTATATATTTTTATTATTAAAAAATAATTATTATTTTATTTTATTTTGAACGATTTTTAATTAAATTATATTTAAATTAAATTATTATAATTTAAATTTATTTAATATTAAATATTATACAATTAAATATTATTTAATATTATTAAAATAGTATTTTTGTAATTATAAATTTAAAAACGTTATTTTTTATAATTTTTCAAAACGAATTTTAACGTAAACAGTAAATAATTCTCCACCGTTAAAGTTGCTGCGGCTAATTAGTGTTTATTGCGTGGCAACAGCTTTAAGTCTTGCACGACATTGAAGATTCAAAGAATAAATTTGTACTAAATATAAATAAGTAAAATGTTTCAATCGTAAATTGACCGATGTTATTTTCATAGCTGGGCACTTTTTTTTAACCATAGCAAGATTTGTCATTTTTATCGGTAATGAATAACACAATTTGATAATATAATTAAATTATATATATAAAATTATAAATTTAATAGATAAAAATATATATAGTAGTTATTAAAAAAAATTTGACAAAAGTCTCAAATATTAGTCTCTATTTAATGCTCTTATTATTAACGTTGATTTAAGTAAATGAAAAAAAAGATGACCTTATTCTATCAAATAAGAGAGTATTTTTTGTTAAAAAAAAAAAAAAAAAGATTACCATTCTTATCCCACACTCAATAGCGAAGCGGGACTAGACAAGAATTCTCTATGATAGAATAACAGAGTATTTTTTGTTAAAAAAAAAAAAAAAAAGATTACCATTCTTATCCCACACTCAATAGCGAAGCGGGACTAGACAAGAATTCTCTATTAAAATTTTAGAGAATAATAGAGATTAAATATTTTCTATTGACAAATACTATATGTTTAATTATATATTTTAAAGTCTAAAACAACAAAATTTATATAAAAAGTAAAATAAATTTAAAAATATGTATAATATAATGTATAAATTGTAAATATAATTAAATTGTTTGTTTTGATAGTTGTTAAAAAATAAAAATAAAATATAATTTTAATTATAATGTTGTATTTTTTAAAAATAAACAGATAAAAAAAATTAAAGTAAGAAACTCACGTTTGGGGTTTGATGGAGTGGGACATGTCCCTCACCCACCCCCACAAAAGCATTTTTCCTATCGGTGAAAAACCTAAATTTTCTACGTACCCACCCCTATTGGAAAAGTTAACAACACTAATTTTAACCCTATTTGTGAAACATGATAATGTGATAGCTTAATATAACAAAGTTCAATTAATTTAACATAAATTAAAAACTTTTTACCAAATTTGTCAAATTTAATATGTGATTTGAAGTGTTACGGACCAATAAAAGAAAAAGTGTCATGAAAGTCTTTTTATTTTTATAAAATATCGCATTTAGTCTTTAAGTTATAAAAAATATCTTTAAATTTTTTTACTTTTAAAAATTGTGTTTTTAAGTCTTTCTACTTGTAAAAAATGTATCAAGTAATGGCAAAGTTAATTTTT
Organism: Elaeagnus macrophylla; assembly: GCA_029378325.1. Lineage (NCBI taxonomy): Eukaryota > Viridiplantae > Streptophyta > Magnoliopsida > Rosales > Elaeagnaceae > Elaeagnus > Elaeagnus macrophylla. The sequence continues at coordinate 30,740,404 of CM055642.1, forward strand.
CATCCAATATAACGAAATAGCAGATATGTCACATACTTATTTATATTTTTCGATATATATATACGTTAAAAAATTAATATTTAATTAAAAAATTACTTAATTTTTTTAGTTTTCAAAAAAAAAAAAACTTAAATAAAATTTTCAAAGTAATTTAAATATAATTTTCAGTAAAATTTAAATAAAATTTTAATTATCTAATATTTAAAGTCACAACTTAGATAATAAAAATTTTATTGAAGTTTGATTAAATGCAATAAAATTTAAATAAAATTTTCATTGTTTAATATCTAAAATCATAAATTAGACAATGAAAATTTTATTTAAGATTAATAGAAAAAAATTGTAAAAAATTAGAGTAATTTTTTAATTAAAAATTATTTAATTTGATATATATCTATCGAAAAATATAAACATGGATGTGACATATGTACTATTCCGTTAGATTTAACGAAAAATTGGATGAAAAATTAATTTTTTCCTTATCTGATACCTTTTTTACAAGTAAAGGGACTTCAAAACACATTTTTTATAAGCAAAGGGACTTAAAGACACCTTTTTATAAACTAAATGACTAAATAACACATATTACATAAACAAAGGGATCATTTTGACTCTTCGCCCTATTTTAAATACATTATGAACCAAATTGATAAATAAATCTTTTAAAATAATAAATATTTTTTCCAATTACTACGAGTTTGCATAACTTATTCCAAAAAAAAATTATAAATATGATTAAATTAATTCTAATAATAAATAAATAAATAATTTGGATTAGGTGGGAATTTAAGAAAATTCAAAAACACTATGATTTCAAAAAATATGATGGACATTAATGGTATATTTGTTACACATTATTAAAGATTATAACTGTATAATTTTTATATAGTCAAACATTTAGCTTTGAAATCAGACCATTTATACAGTATAAAAGTAAAATGGTTATGTAAAAAAATTACGACCATTAGTGTAGGTCTAAACCATATTGTACAGTTAACTTAGGCTGTTTTAATTTTATTTATAAAATTATGTGTCTTGACTTTTTCTTTCATCCAAAATAAAAATAAATTTTTTTCTTAAAATATAATAAAAATATAAAATTAAATTAAATATTAATTTAAATAAGTTTTATAAAAGCCAAATTATTTAAGTATAAATTATTTTATTAAAATATTTATAATCAATTTTATTCGACTATGTTATACAGGTTGTTATAAAACACTTTACAGACTAACTATAATATAATTTAGGGAGCGGGGCCATAGAAGTCCCTTAGATTATGTCATGTGTGTCATTTGGTCCCTTAGATTATAAGTGGTGTCATTTGGTCCCTTAGTTTTAGAAAAAGGGGCCAATTAAGGACAAAACACATGATTTTAATGATTTTTTAATTAAAATATTATTTTTTAAATTAATATTTTAATATCATAAACATTAAAATAATACAATTTTTCATTAATTGACCTCTTAAAAAATAATATTTTAATTAAAAAATCATTAAAATCATGTGTTTTGTCCTTAATTGGCCCCTTTTTCTAAAACTAAGGGACCAAATGACACCACTTATAATCTAAGGGACCAAATGACACACATGATATAATCTGAAGGACCTCCATGACACTTTTCTCTATAATTTAATACAGTTCAGTCTAATACGATTATACTTAATAATTTGATATGATGCACCAAATATATCGTTAATCATAACCCACATTTGGAAAAACAGAGTATAAGAACCCTAACCAAAAAATAGAAGAAAGTATAAGAAGTTGAGTAAGAGCTAAATCTGAAACCAATTTAGAAGAGAAGAAATGTCGAGCTCAAGGATCTGGCTTGGTTATGGAGCCCTAGCTTTGAAGTTTCATGCATCAAGTTTAGTAGACATCATCATTGTGCTCACTAAGGGTGGCAATTTATGTTATAGCTCGATTGACTAAATCGAACTCGAATCAAAAAATTCGAATTAAACACGAATTGAATTAAATTTAGGCTTGTTTATGTCCAACTCGAATAACCAGAAAAAAATTGAGCTAGGTTAGGGCCAGCCCATTTGCACGAAATAAAATTAAATTAAATTTTAAATAAAAAATAAAAAAGATTATATTAAAATTAAAATAATCTTTCATTTCTTTCAGTACGTCTCTTTTATGATATATTGGTTATTTTTCTTCCCTTTTCTTTTGAAAAATAAGCTGATAATGAAAAAATAGTTATAATTTATTCATTTTGTCACAATATTATGCTACATTATTTGATGTTAATGCATTTCGCATTTAAATCTACCTAACTCTTTAAACAAAAAAAAAATATTCATATTTATTTTCAATTAGTATTATGAAGTATCTATTTTTTAATCAATTAGGTATTAGTTTTTGAAGTAAAAATTTTAATTTTTTTATCAACTTGTGTTATGCTATTCTCTTTTCTATTTGTTCATTGTCTTCAGAACTATGTATTATATAATAGTCAAAGTCTTATTCTTATGTATATAAAAAAAAATTTGTTCTCGTATAACATTTTAATTTACTTTAATTCTTCATTTTTTAGTAAGTATATTTATTTAATCTACTCATCTGTATTTATTTTGTTTAATAGCTAGAAGAAATTTTATTTGAACTTGAGAGCTCTTTATTCTTAATGTGAGTTTTCATGAGGGCATGACGACTTCTAACTTTTGCATGGGTGGGGTTTAATGGATTTATCCATTACCTAATTAATTTAGTAATTAATTTTTTGCTTTATTAATTAATTTTTTCTTATATTTATATATTTTTTTATGTAATGTTGTTTGAGCTTTAATTATTAAACATATTTTTGTAATAAAAAAAAGTTATATTAACTAAAAAATATATATAATTAACAATTCGGATTAATTTGGGCCAGTTTGAGCCAACTCGTTTATATTTAGTTTGAGTTCGAGCTAACCTTTGCTAGCTCGAATTAAATTTGAATTGAGTTAGGGTTAAACCAATTTAGGCTGGGCTAGTTTGGATCAGTTCGAACTAGCCCAACTTGCACGAATTAACACTCCTAGTACTCACCAACGACAACTTTCACAACGAGGTTTGTCGAGATCGCAGCATTCTCGTCGAGTCCTACACTCCCTCCTTAGTACTTGATGTTCTAAAGCACATGTTTTATATATGTAATATCGTATTAAATTTATAATTAAAACTCAAAAAAGTATTAAAGCTTATATAATATAATGTAAATCAACAATACACTTTCGAAAATAAAATTAAGTAGCTTGTTTTGATATATTTGAAATTATAATAAGTAAAAATTTTAATCTTGATTTTCATGATTGATTGAAGATTTAAAAAAAAATATGATTCTATTAAAAATACGCTTATTTTTCTAATATACATATTTAATATTTAAAAAAATTAGATTACTAATATTAATATATACTTGATTTTCATTTATTGATAGAAGACTTAAAATAATAAAATTATATTAAAAGTAGGATTATATTTCTGTTAAAAGTATGATAATCTATCTTTATAAATTAAACTAATATTATTACAATTATATAGATACGAATGATAAATCATAATTAAATATCTAATATATATATATATATATATATATATATATATATACGTATTTGTTAAAAGCATATAATATATATGTATTTGTAATATTATACATAGTATCTAATAATATATACGTATTTGTAATTAAAATAAAATTTTTGATAAAATCATCTAAAATTTATTAATTGCACTTAAAAAAAATAGAATTCTATAAATTATATTAAAAGTATCATTCTAATTTTATTAAAAGTATGATTATCTATATATATAAATTAAATTAATAGTATATTCGTATTTTTAATTAAATCAAAATCTTAGATAAAATCGTCTAAAATTCATTAGTTGAACTTAAAAATAATAGAAATTTATTAAAAGTATAATTATAATTATATTAAAAGTATGTTTATCTATTTATATAAATTAAATTAACAATATATATATATATATATATATATATATATATATATATATATTTGTAATTAAATCAAAATTTCAAATAAATTTGTTTAAAATTTATTGGTGTGCACTTGCCTTATAAATAATAGTAATAAGATACAAATTGCGAGATTGGCAATTAAGAAATATAAAATTTATGTAGTTAAAACAAAATAACTAACTAATTTTATATTATGATCACGTCAATTCAATCTAGAGAAAAGAAATCACGGACGTTGAATTTTATTCTACACAACGCGTCAAAAGGAAGAAGCCTAATTAAAGATAGGTTTAGCGTGCATAATTATCAATTTGAACCCAATCAAAGTTACTGTGAATCTTTTCCATTCTCGTAGCTGTTAGAAAATAATATTTTAGTATAAATCATCAAAAATAATATAGCTATAAATATTTATTTCAAATCATTAAAAATCAGAAATAAATAAATAGAAACTTATTTGAGTAATTTATCTTTCAAATTTATACGTTTTTCTAAGAGAATCCTTCCTTTTTTTATGCTTTCTCTTTGATAATGATACATCAAATAGATAATAACTGAAAGTATGATTTATAAACTATAATCATTATATATATATATAAAGTGTATTTCTATTTGAACTTATTATTAAAATAAAAATAATCTTTAAGTATCTACGTATTAAAGGCTTACGCCATACATTAAAATCCAATTTACTTGAAACTTAACATATCACTTTTAAAACGAGTTTAATTTTATATAATTACTCACAACACATAATTATTTACATATAAGCCCAACGTTTGATTAAGGATTCAATAATTTTTCACTTGGACTATATGTATAATCTTATAATTATGCATTCTAGAAATAATCGTATGAGGTCAATTTTGCTGTAATTACTGAAATATATCTATAACCAATCTGGTCCATCAATTATACTAACATAGGATCAAAGTAGACTTCGTTACATCTATCGTAACTCGACTCATCCATGGTCACGTATGCCGATACAACTGAATGATGTGGATATGTAGCATAAAAATTTTATGTAATGTGATCTTAACATACCTATTTCCAATTAGTCCATCTTAAACCTTAGTAAAATCAAACCATACCAGAATCAAAGTATAAATAAACCATAACTTTATTTCTTTATAAAACAACCTCAAAATATCCATAAATCGAAATAACTAAAAATTTGTATATAAAATAAACACTTAAAATTACAAACTCACACTAAAACTGAATATCTTCAATGACATGACACTTATACGAGTAGTGTGCTCAATAAATATTTTGGGTGGTAATCCCTTAGTAACAGATCCGCAATCTTGGAGTTTGTACAAATGTATTTTAGAGACACCTGTTCACTTTGAGCCTTTTCCTTTATAACTAGGAGCTTGATCTCTATATGCTTAGACTTTGTCGAGCTTCTATTTTTGGTGGAATATAGTATTGTTGACTTATTGTCACAAAATAACTTGAGTGGTCTTTCAATACTATTTATTATGCGCAACCCAATGATAATATTTTGTAACCATATTTCGTGATTGGATGCCTCATAACAAGCTATGAATTCTGCCATCATGGTAAAATAGGTTATAAGAGATTGTATAGCACTCTTCCATAATGGCATCCTTATATTACCTTTGCATCCAACAAAATCAAAGTTAGTATACCTTACCATCTCAAACTAATCTAACCTCTGATATGAGCATGTATTCTTTTGTTCTATAAGTACCTTAATAGCCATTTGGTTGCCTTCCAATGGTATATTCCTAGATTGCCTAAATATCTACCCATCTTTCTAACAATGTACTCAATATCCAAACGTGTACATACTTAAGCATACATCAGACTTCCTACTGCTAACGTATAATGATTTTTTTGCATTTTTTTTCCTTAAAAACATTCTTAGGACATTGATTGACACTAAACTTGTTTTCCTTAGCCACAGGGGTATCACCTAGTTTACAATTCTACATGCAATATATCTTAAAAACCTTTTCAATATAATTCTTTAGTGATAATTCTAGAATACTCTGAGAGCAATCCTGGTGTATTTGCATGCCTAATACAAAAGAGGGTCATCAAGATTCTTCATCTCAAAATTATTAAATAGAAATCTCTTAATTTTGTGCAATAAGCCTATATCGTTGCTGGCAAGAAAAATGTCATCTACGTATAAAACCAAAAAAAATATATTTACTCCCACAGAACATACGGTATATATAATCATTAACCAAATTCATCTAAAAAATAAACGAGATTATCACTTAATGAAACTTGAAACATCCTTGTCAAGATGCCTACTTAATCCCATAGATGGATTTCTTAAGTTTGCAAACCATATTCTTTGTGTCTCTAGACACAAAGTTTTATGGTTGAGTCATATAAATCATCTCATTGATGTCTTCATTGAGAAATGTTGTTTTTACATCTATCTGTTATAACTCAAGATTGAAATGTGCTGCAAAATGCCATTACGATCTTAAAAAAATCTTTCGAAGAAACTAGAGAGAAAGTCTCCTTATAGTTGATGTCTTTTTTCTGTGTAGCAAGATGAGTCTTGTACCTTCTCTATATTGCCTTTCGAATCCCTCTTAATTTTAAATATTTATTTGAAACCAATGGGTTTCACACCTTCTGGCAATGGGACAAGATCCCACACGTCATTGTCCTTTATAGACTTAATTTTCTCATTCATGACATCAATCCACTTCTAAGAGTTAGAACTTTTCATGCCTTAAGGAAAGTTGATCAAATCTTCTTCCATCACTCCAATGTCAACCTCATGTTCTTGGAGAAATACAATGTAGTCATCTAGCACTATACTTCTCCTTTATTTAGTGGATCTTCTTAATCACATAGGTTCTTGAGATGCTAGAGTTTGTTCTTTTTGAACAATTTCTTGAATAGGAGGTTCTCTAACATTGTCTTAATTTGTTGTGTCTTGAAAAAAATGAGGAATGGGATACTGATCAATGCTAATAACACCTGTGGGAATATCAATGTATACCTCTTCAAAGACAAAGTCTCTAACTGTATATCCTCCCTTAAACTCGACATCCTTGAAGAACTGGGTAGTTCTTGACTTAAAAATTGATTTAGGCGCAGGATCATAAAACTTGCTAGACTTTAAGAGTATCCAATAAAATAGCAAATCACTATCCTTGAGTCCAATTTCTTTAGGCTTTGCCTCAAATGGACATCCCCAAATATGAACATGCTTTAAACTAGGCTTCTTGCTGTCCAAAGTTCATAATGATTTTTGGTTGTCGCTTTAGTTGGAACCCTATTAAGGATATATGCTGCAGTCTTAAGCGCTTCTCCCCAGAGGGATTCTAGTAAAGTAGAATGACAAATCATACTCCTAACCATGTCCTGAAGTGTCATGTTTCATCTTTCAGCAACACCATTCATATGGGCAAACTAGGCATAGTGTATTGTGGGACAATACATCATTCCTCTAGGAACTTAGCAAACAATCATGGACATTGTTCTCTAAAACCATCATATCTACCATAGTATTCACCGCCACAATTAGATCTGAAGTGTTTGACTCTATTGTTAAGTTAGTTCTCAACTTCAGTCTTATAAATTTTGAACGCATCTAGTGACTGTAACTTTTCATGAATGAGAAATATATAATCATACATAGAAAAATCATTTATGAACATTACAAAATATTGACCATTCCAAGCCACTGTAGAAAATGGCCCACAAATATCTGTATGTTTAAGTTCTAAAACTTTCAAAGTCCTATTGGCTTCCAATATCTTTTTATTGATTTAGTTCCTCTTTATACAGTTAAAACAAATATCAAAATCTGACACAAGTCACTCTGTTCTCTTTTTGAAAATATGACCTCATTGCCTATGTCATAACATAGTAACCTCAAAATAAATCAAATTAAGAAGTATACTGATAAGTGCTTGAAAGGAACTACATTTCGTGATTTATTATGCTTAAATTGCTAAAAGTATATTTGTTATATCTCGTTTATATAATTATTTTCATAAATCTATCAATTTGAAATCACAATTATGTTTTAGTGTATTTTAAGTATTTTTAGCGTCAAATGAGTTGAATAATGCAAACACGCAAAGACGGAACACTTACGACGCTCGAATCACAATTTACGGGCAACACGAGTCAAATTATGTAAGTCGTATATAACGAGCCAGCACATATGTAAGGGGTACATGTGAAGAATCTGAAGACAACATGCGCCGCGACAAGAAATGTGTGTGCCGCGGCAAGCACTTCTCGGGTTTTGACCATTGTTTTCAATTTATTGTTGTGCCGCGGCAGAAAAATTGTATACCGTGGCACGCCTATTCCTAAATCAATCAGGATTCTATCTAACCCTTACATCTATAAATACCCCCTTAAGAGTCCCTTTTACATACACTTCAATTTTGCAAACCAACAAGAGACTCAACCAGATTTTAGGAACTTTTTCACACTCAAAGAAGCAAGAAAATTAATTCTAAGGATCCAAGAAACCATTGAAGATCGACGATCAATCTTTTGAAGAAGAACGTCATCCAATCTAATTGTGGTATTTAGATCTAGGGTTCCTTTTTGTTATAGAATTTACTTTTCTTCTTGTTACTTCTTTGAGTGTATGTTTAAATTGAATTTGTCTATGAATTTTAATATGAATATGAGTGGCTAATTTTATTATGGATATTTAGTTTGTGTTGCCATGTTTGCTAGAACTGTTGTGGTGAATATTTTATTGCTTTGAAATAAATTAAATTACCTTTTGATTAAGAGTATGTTTAGATATTTAATTGTGAATTTTCATGGGCCAATTTGAGATTCATAGTTAGGTTGAAAAATATTAGAGTTTGGTTTTAGGAACGTCACCTTAACTTTACTTAGAAAAACTTGATCGAAACTTCAAATTAATGAACTAGTCATGGCTTTGGTTTGATTAGAATATTTTTCTTGTGCATAATTTGGTTGCAATTTGATATACCCAATCGTAGGATATTGCTTAGTTAATCAACAAAGAGAATTACCCAATCGTAGGAATTTTCGTAATTAAAAGGAAAGCTGGTAATAATTGTTTATTAGGACGTTCATGTTAATTCAACATAACTTTTCAATGAAAGCATGGCCAACCAAACTAAACATCCATACATCCGCCATTGTTATTTGAAATCTTTTGAGTTAATTTAGAATTTGTGTAATTGTTTTCATTAGTTGTTCGACACCATTGATCTTGCTCACAAATCCACTTTGTTTATAGTTTTATTAGGTTTAGGATTCTAGTTATTTAGAGTTTTAGTGTTACTAGAATTCTATTTAATTAGTGTTTTAGTTGCTTTATGACTCTAATTAGTTTAAGAAAAATGTTCTTTAAATCCATTGCAATTCCTTGAAAAATCGACATCGGAGGTTTGCTTATCACTTTCTACGAGTGATTCGTACACTTGCGAGTACTATAAAATACCACATCATATACCTATCTTACAACGCCATGCGTGATAGTTAGTGCATTGCTTCTTCTTATGTTCTTAAGCACCACAGAAGAAACAATTAGTATCTTTTGGTTCATTGAGTTTTTGTTTTGTTTCTTTTGAGTGAGGTGTCTTATCAGTAGCTTTCTTATTTTTCTTCCTTTTCTTTACCTTGTCCTTGTATTTAAAGGTTGAGGAGAGGTTAGCACTCTTTGCCTTATCTTGCTTTAACCTTTTCTCTTCTTAAACACAATATGAGTTGAGCTCATTCAGAGACCAAGTCTCTTTTTGACAATTGTAGCTTACCTTAAACTGACTGAACAAAACTAGATGCATCAACAAGTCCTCAAAGAGCTCTAGCTTAAGTGCTTTCAACTTGGAAGCAAGTTGAGACATCTCCATAATGTACTTTTTAATATTGCATTTTGCTCTATACCTCATTGAAATTAGACTTGTCAAGAATGTACCTATTTAAGCTTTTTCGTTCTTGAAAAAGCTTTTTTCAATATCCGCAAGAAACTCTTTAGCCATATTGATCTTTTCAGAAACTATGTCCATGAATGTTTCCGGAATGACCTTCTTCGTGATCATTATACATATGTGATTTGATCTCTCCCACCTTTTTTTTTCCTTCTTTTCATCTTACGTTCTCTTATCAGTAAAAGGTGGAAGAGAATCAACCCTTAACACAAGGTCGAGACCCATGATTCCAAGAACTATCAAAAGGTTCTCTTACCATAACTTGAAGTTACTGCCATTTAACATGGGAATAAAGTTGATGATGACAGTAATATTAGCATGATTATTCACAACTGAATCCAGAAAATAATAACAAAACAAAACAAGCTCACATAAATATCAAAACCTTAATAATCACAAATTCAAACAAAGTTAAATCCTATCTCAAGATACTGGACATTTCAATAATATTTTATCTTTGAACAAAATATGAACTTGTAAGTGAAATCTTAGTGTAGTAATCAAACTGATAATAAAAACATGTCAAAAAATAAAACTTCCTTTGGGTCGATTTATTATTCATATTAATATCGAATATTCATCAAACGTTTATTACTGCATGTGTATATGCAATTCTGTTAAATATCAACATTCCTTTGTGCCAATAATATTTACATGAGATACATGCACACAATTGTTTATATTCCAAAACAAATCAATTTTCATGAGAAATGTTACTTTAGCGACTTGTCGCTTCAATTAATTTATTTCAAAACATATATAAACATACCAATATTTGAATTTAAAATTGTCCAAAAATTAAATAATATATTTTTGTTAAAGTCAACATTGATCAATTTTGATCAACTCTAAAATTGATTGAATCATAAAATTTATATTTATAACCCTTTAATCAAAATTTAAATCCAAAAACTCCTTAAACTCATAAAAATATCTTTGAGCTCATCTTTTTTTTAAGCCAAAAAAAAATTATAAGTATAATAAACCCTAATTGTAACAAAACAAAAATAATAATAATAATAAATACATGCAGCAGCCTCTGCTTTTTTTTTTTTTTTTAATAACCATATCTTTGATAGATCTATCTGTCTCTATCCATGCCCGCATGCCGGCTTGATTCCTTTCCTTTTATTTTTTCCTTCTTTCTTTTTTTCTTTTTACCTGTATGCTACATGCTTCAAAGAAGAAGGAAAAAATATATATATAAACCGAAATATAGCAGCCGCCGCTGCTCTAACTACATTTTTTTTTTTTGGAAAATCTACTAAGAAACTGATTGCAAATACATGCATATATTGTAGATTATAGCCAAGGCCCTGGTAGCCCAATGGCATTGTAACCGCCCTAATAAGGGGGAGCTCTCGAGTTCGAGGCTTGTATGTAGCAAAAAAAAAAATATATTGTAGATTATAAGGAGAACAAAACGACAATACGAAATGAAGGGAAATCGTCCTTGTTTAGCAGCAGCAGCAGGGAAAAAAAAAAAAAAAAAAAGAGTAGAATAACAAAACTAACACCTTTCAAAATTTCTAATAACAAAACTAACATCCTTCAAAATTTCTAATAACAAAACTAGTACCCTTTGTGTTCAAATTTATATTTTCACAATTAAAAAAATGACTAATATGTCTTTTTTTTTTTAACATCCATCTAATTAGAATTGAACGACGATAATTTAGACTCGTTTAATGTTAAACGTTTAATATTTTACGTTCAAATTGAATATTGAACGTTCAATAATATTATAGGGTGTTAGTTTTGTTAATTAGGCATAAAAGCGCTAAATACCAAATCAACCGACAGAAAATATCACTCTCTCTTTTACCGATATTACTAAATTCATTTAATTTCTTTTCAAACTCAAAATCTAATATCACAGTTATAAATTATTCTTAATCTAAATTTTAAAAGACAATATAATTGGTTTCAAATTTAATAATATTAAAAAATCAAAATTATTTGATTTAAAAACAACAAATAATCATATGTTAAAAATAAACTTAATTCTTAATAATTCAATATAAAGAGACATTAACACCACTTATTAAAAAATAATATTTTAATAAAAATTATCATTAATAACAAATTTATGAGCATTAATATCGGATCATCAAGAATCAAAGATGAATAAACGAAAGTGTATTTAAATCCATAACAACCAATTGCTTTTAAAACTAAATGATTAATCTTCCAAATCAATATATTTTTTTAAGAGAACCTTTTATGTTTTTCTCATCTTTTTCTCTGATAATGGGATATTAGATAGATAAGAACTGAACATATAATCTGATGGTCATAACTACTATATATACAATAACTATATTTCTATTTTAATCCATCATTAAAATAAAAATTATTTTTAGGTCTCTATACATTAAAGACCTATATTCTATCAGAAACATTATAGTTCAATTTACTTCAACCTTAGAAGGTCACTTTTAAAACAGATTTTAACTTTATATGATAGCCAACAACACATAATTATTTATATATAAATCTAATGTTAAAATAAGTATCCAACAATTACTCCTATTTTAGGAGATATTATTCATTATTATTATTTTTTAGTAGATAACTAGCATGAGTTAGTATTCTTACAAATTAATTTAATAGTAAAATACTGCAAGGTCTTATATTTATTAAAAAAATTGAAACTTAAGACGTGTATTTATTTTTTAATTTAGTTCTATTGTTATTAAAAAGTAATTATATAAGGATAAAATCAACTTTTTATTTTATTTTTTTGATTTTTTCAATTACTTTACATTGATATTGTTTTAATTTAAATAAACTATAATCAAAAGAATTGAATAAAAATTTAAATAAAAATAGAAAAAAGTAACTAAAAACTTGAATAAAACAAATAGTAATTTGTTCTTAGGTCTTTATACATTAAAGATCAACATCCTATCAAATTCATTAAATCTCAATTTAGTTAAACCTTAGCATGTCACTTTTAAAATGGGTTTAATCTTATATGACAGCACACAATACATAATTATTTACATATAAATTCAATGTTGGAATAAGGATCTAGCAATAGCTCCTATTCTAGGATATGTTATTCATTATTATTATTTTTTTAGTAGATGAGTGGCATGAGTTGGTATTCTTACAGATTAATTTAAGAAAAAAATATTGCAATGATTTTATATTTATTGAAAAAATGAAACTTAAATTCTATATTTATTTTTTATAACAATTTAATTATATTGTTATTAAAAAGCAACCGCACAATAACAAAATCAATTTTTCAGTTTATTTTTTAATTTTTTTCAATTGCATTAAATATATATTGTTTTAACTTGAATAATCTATAACTAAAATAATTAAATTAAATTAAATAAAAATAGAAAAAATAAATAAAAACATAAATAAATAGTCATTTGTTCTTATGTGATCATTTTTTAATAACAATAGGACTAAACTATCATAAGAAATAAGTATAGAACCTAAGTGATATTTTTAAAATAAGTATAGGATCTATACAAGCACACTCCCTTAATATAATTGACTATTTTTAACAAGGTAATGATAAATTATATTTTTCAATAAAATTTTTGAAATTTATCTTATATTTTATTGACTTAAATATCACACTATAATATTACATAAATTTTCTTTGATGTCATAAAATAAACGTTCATAAACAGTATTCTCTGTCGTTAAAATTGCTACAACTACTTTGAAAAATCATGAACAAATTTGTACTAAATAAATACCATAATGGGTAGGTGAGGGGCTCTGGGTTTTGTTGGACAGCGAAACATATAGGTTTAATGTAGCAATTATGATAATTGAATAATTGTCATTAATGAATACTATATGTTTAATTATACGATTTATGTTCCTAAAAAACAAAATAAATTAGAAACTATGTTTAATATATACTAAATGTAATGTAATGTATAAATTATAGATATAATTAAATTATTTATTTTAATATTTATTAAAAAATCAAAATAAAATGTTAATGTAATTATAATGTTGTATTTTCTTAAATATATATAATTTTCTTTATCAATAAAAAACTTGAATTTTCTCCGCCATTACTCACCCCTGTGAGAAAATAAATATCACTAATTTTAACCCTATTTGTGAAACATGATTATGTGAAAGTTAAATTAATTTAATATAAATTAAAATTTTGGATCAAATTATCAAATTTAGAAATGTCATGGATTAAATGTGACTTGAAGCGTTACATACCAAATTGTGATATATTAAAGGTTTAATTGTATGGTATAATCTCTTTCATACATAGATTTTTATTTTAATTCCCTTAGAAAGAAAAAAAAAATTATAAGTTCATTTTTTATATAATGTAAATAAACATATGATTTTAAGTATTAGAAGAAAATGAATTATTGAGAGAAATTAAAAATAAAATTAGTTGAATAATTTGGTTATTTAAGCACCGAAAGATATCTTAAATAGGTTATGAACCAAATGAATAAATAATTTTTTTTTAAATAATAAATATTTTTTTTTCTAATTGCTACAAGATTGCATAACTATTATTCAAAAAAAAAAATTATAAATATGATTAAATTAATTTTAATAATAAATAAATAAATTGATTAGGTGGGAATTTAAGAAAATTAAAAAACACTATGATTTAAAAAATTGATGATAAACATTAATAGCATGTTTGTTATAAGTATTATAGAGCATAACTATATAAATTTTATACAATGTGTTTGTCTATGAAATAAGATTGTATAATAAATTATAAAAATAGTACAGTTATATAGAATTTTTTTACTACTAGAGATGTGAGTATAAATTGTACTAGATACTTAACTTAATCTATTTGAATTTTCAATTATAAAATAATATATCTTGATTGTTTCTTTCATCTAAATTAAAAATAATATTTTTAATTTTAAAATATAAAAAATAAATTAAATATTAATCTAAATAAATTTTATAATAAAAATTTATTTAAATATAAATTATTTTATTAAAATATTTATAATTAATTTTATTGAATTATATTATACAAAATTTCGTTAAATATTTTATAAAATAATTATAATATAATTTAATATAATCTAACCTAATACCGAGTATTCTAAGCTATCTTGTGCACCAAACATGTCCTTGAATATAACCCACGTTCGGAATAAAGGTTGTATAAGAACCCAAACCCAAAAGTAGAAGAGAGTATAAGAAGTTGAGTAAGAGCTAAAACTGAAACCAATTTAGAAGAGAAGAAATGTTGAGTTCAAGGACCTGGTTTGCTTATGGAGCCCTAGCTATGGTGTTTCTATGGCCAAGTTTAGCTGAAAGCGTCGTTGTGCTCACCAACGACAACTTCCACAACGAGGTTGGTCGAGATCGCAGCGCTCTGATCGAGTTCTACGCTCCCGGGTACTTGATGTTCTATAAACTTTGTGTGGTATAAAGTTTTTGGTTATGAATGTAAAACCCCTTGGAGTGTTTCCGCTTGTGTTTATTGTATAATTGTCACTCGGGCGATGTTATTTTTAGTTTTTATTGTTTGGAACAAGCATTGTAACTTACTTACTATGGCAGGTGCGGACACTTTGAAAGGTTAGCTCCAGAATATGAGAAGCTTGGCCAAAGTTTTAAGAAAACAAAGTCTGTTTTGATAGGAAAGGTGTGATGATCTCTAATTTTTGTTCTCCCTGTTTTCTTCACTGATGGTTTGGCTGAATGCTAATTTCAAATTGATGCTTTGTTCTTTAGTATTATGAACTGTATTTTTTATTTACCTTAATTGTTTGTTATAAGTTGTTGGAAATCAATGTAGATTAAACAATTGTAATTTAATAATTGAGTTATTAAGGTTTGAAGAACAGAAAATCTAGCTACAATATCATGATATAAATTAGAGAAAAATATCCAAGTTCCTCGTATTAAATTATTTGTGTTATTTAGTTACTTAGATTATAATTGCTATCATTTAATCCATTCTTTTAGAAAAATGGCTAATTAATGACAAAACATATAATTTTAATAATTTTTTAATTAAAATATTATTTTTCAAGAAGTCAATTAAAAATAAATTATATTATTTTAATATTTTTTATATTAAAATATTAATTTAAAAAATAATATTTTAACTAAAAATTATTAAAATCTTGTGTTTTCTCCTTAATTGACTTTTTTTTTTTTCAATTTTTTAAACAATAAGGGATAAAATGACTATTTATAATATAAGGCACCAAATACAATAAATAACATAATTTAAGGAATCTTTGTCCATATGCTCCCTATAAATTGTTAAAAAACCAACTATCCCAGTTTAAGTCCTTAGAAAAATGATCAATAATACTTTTATACACTTATCAATTGTGTTTGTGAAATTTTATTGAAAAAACAACAAAAATAGCACCCTCAAAACTTATAATAACAAAAAGAACATTCATTATGTTCAAATCATATATTTTTACATTACTGTCCAATATGTATCGATTTTGTTAGGTGGACTGCGATGAACAAAAGGATCTTTGCACCAAATATGGATTTTCTGGATCTCCCACAATTCAGTGGTTCCCGAAAGGGTCCCTTGAACCCAAAAAGTGAGTGTGGTTATCTTAATAAAAAAATATACGCAACCTTTTCTTTGGATCTCCATAATTTGAACATGGACACATTAATTCTCTAACTTTTACTTCCTTCAGATTTGAAGGTGCACACACTGAAGATGCTCTTGTCGAATTTTTAAACAGGGAAGGAGGTAGCATTGTGATTCTAATGTTTCCATAATTTATTTGGGATGATTTTGTTTGGTCCTTGTCATTGAATTTTCTTATTGAACTCTTAACCGGACATGTATAGCTCAATGGCACCAAATCATCTTTATGAGACATGTAAATATAATAAGGTCAGGACTCAAAACAGAGCGTGTAAGTTGTGTAATTTAATTCATGTGTATAAAGGTAAATTGGTTTTGAGTGTCACCCCATAAGTGATTTGATCATCTCATTCGCTGCAATATTGATCCGAAGTAAGCAAGTAGCATTCTTACGGTCACTTTAGTATATCTTTCTTTTATCAAAATGAATGCCTCACATTCTCAATTCTGGTTTTTTCCGACCTCAGAGGCATTATACATCAGGGCAGTTTTCGTTTTTGACCCTTGTTCTCAAAATGCTTCATTTTTAACCTCTAATCAATTTACATTCAAAACTAAACACATGTTCAAAAATAAACTCATTTCATCCGTTACCGGAGTTCCTAAAGCTTCGGCGACTTTTGTGCTACTTACTTAAAGCATGTACAAAACGAAAAACATTAAAAAGTGTTCAAAAGTAGTTAGGAGGTAAAAATGAAAATCTTCTCATGCAATATTCTTTATGCGTTATTTGTTCATTTGTACTGCCCAGAAGATGATTTAAAATTGACGTATTGCTTTTGGCAGGGACTAATGTGAAGATAACTGCAGCCTCATCCAATGTTGTGGAACTTACACCTACCAATTTTAATAAGGTTGTGGATGGTAAAAAATGTGTTTTGGTTGAGTTCTACGCACCATGGTAAGATCTTCATCATAATATTGCTTGATACCTTCCTAAATTATGTCACTGTAATTATGAACTACCTCCTAACTGTAGGTGTGGCCCTTGCAAATCCCTTGCTCCTGTAAGTATATTTTAAAGTCCTAAAATAACTTTGCTATTATTGTAAACTAGTGTGTTGTAACAATGACTAATCTCTGTAATGATTTGTTATTTCTTTACTAGACTTATGAAAAAGTTGCAACGGAATTTAAGTCGAAGAAAGATATCGTAATTGCTTCTGTTAATGGTGACGCGTACAAGGATCTAGCTAGCCGGTGAGTCTGATGGTATTATAAATTAACCTTATGGAATTGGGGTCTGCTAATCAATATCAATCTTCACTATCAGCCCTGATGTGTTGCATACCACATAAAACTCTTTTTAGTTGACATGTTTTTTATAGAGTTCCTTTATTGAGAAACTCTAACAGACTGACTGACTCAAGTAAGGTGATGATGTAGCTACGGAATTAAAGGCTACCCCACTTTTAAACTTTTCCAAAAAGGAAAGAAGACTCCTGAAGATTATAATGGCGGCAGAGATTTTAAAGATTTTGTATCTTTCATTAATAAGAGGTGTGGCACAAGTAAGATGGGAACGGAAGACTTGCTTCAAAAGTTAGTGTTAGCTATATGAGTTTGAAATATACTTCTCCCTCGTGAGATCGAGTTTGTTTTATAAATAATTTTCGGCTACATTTTAATAGTTTTTCTGTCAGATCTTACCCTATGAAGGTCAGATCTAGTGTGTTTTTTAATAAGATATTTGTGCGTTTTAATAAGTCTCGTATCTGCAAAGATTTGATAAGTTATATATATTTTATTCGGTCTGAAGTTTCACTAATACAAAGCTTAAGAAGCCATTTTTGGTGGTAGAGATGCAAACAGATAAACAAGATGAAGAATCTCCCTATATGTAAACTTTGTTCTTTGGTTCTTAAATATATATTAGCTAGTGAGTTTCCAGATGATGTTTTATTGTTGTATTTTTCAAATTTAAGTATAATTAAATATATTACACCTTTTATCAACAAAAGCATACGAGTTGAACTATTAGATATAATGTTTCGAATCTATTACGGTTAATATGCATACATAGTTATAATTATAAGATTAGTAATTTTGTTTCTCTCTCTCTCTCTCTCTCTCTCTCTCTCTCTCTCTCTCTCTATATATATATATATATATATATATACCGCTGAAAAAGCATTGTTGCAAAATAATGAACGTCTTTTGTTTAATTATTATTTTTTATAATATAAATTTTTTCGTAAGAAAATTAGTGATCTTCGACAAAAATAAAATAAAAATTTTCGTATTTTATGCAAGTTTCATACTCTAATAATACATAATAAGAAAAACATTGAAGTCATTGCCGATGGGATTTTTTTTCTTTCCAAAATAGATGCATTCATTTTTTTTTTTAATCTTGTTTTTATTATTTTTTTTATTACGTTTTTCTTAATATTAATTAATTGAAGAGAAGAGAAAAATTAGACTTAATTAAGAGAGAGAAACGTTGTAAAAAGTTTTGTCAGGGTAATAGATGCATGATTTATTGGTAGCTCCAAACATAAAAATCAGAAAAAATTTAGCCATTAATTAAAACATAATCTAAAAGCTACTAATTTGTGTAAATATTAGAGGCCATAGAACATGTAGGTTTTTACCGATATAATAAAGATATGATGAAAAGTATTAATTTTATTTAAATAGTAAATTTAAGTAATAAAATGGTGAGTTTTAATTAGATAGTAAATATAATTTTTACCAAAATGTTCTTTTATTTATTCTTTGATTTATAAGTATGTAAAACTTACAATATTTTTTGAAAATTTTGTAAGGCTTACAAAAGTTATGATAATTCAATTTTTTATAATTATTTTTAATTTAATTATTTTTATATTTATATTTATGGCTTTGATACCAATTACTGAATACTCTTAACTGGAACTAATTACATTGATTACAGAAGTTATGTGAATGTACAGGTTACATACAAAATAAATTTGTACAAAAGTCATGTGAATGTACAGGTTACATACAAAATAAATTTGTATGTAACTTGTACATTCACATGACTTCCATAAGCTAACAGCAATAACATACAAACAGTACAATGCAAATGCATAAAACAGCAAAGAAACATAAGCAAATTAACTTACAGAAGTCATGTGAATATACAGGTAACATACAAAATAAATTTGTATGTAACCTGTACATTCACATGACTTCCATAAGCTGTTCAAAACAACAATAACATACAAACAGTACAATGCAAATGCATAAAACAGCAAAGAAACAGAAGCAGATTAACCTACAGAAGTCATGTGAATGTACAGGTTATATACACATTTATTTTGTATGTAACCTGTACATTCACATGACTTCCATGAGATGTTCAAAACAACAATAACATACAAACAGTACAATGCAAATGCATAAAACAGCAAAGAAACAGAAGCAGATTAACCTACAGAAGTCATGTGAATATACAGGTTACATACACATTTATTTTGTATGTAACATGTACATTCACATGACTTCCATAAGCTTTACTTACAAATAGTACAATACAAATGCCCATATTTATTTTGTGTTTGTTTTTTTATGATTTCTGTCATTTTACAATATATTTTTATTGTATGTACGAGTTACATTCAAGTTTAGTTTATATGTAAATATTACATTTAAATCTGTGAACTTTGAAGGATTTGGGGGTGAAAAATGTCATTTATGATTCACCAAAATACAGTCGTTTTGCTATTTTAAGCAAAAAGTCAATTTCCTTCATTTATGTGCTATCTCAGGTAATTAATTCCACCCGCCCCTATATATATTTATATATTGTATGTATTATTATTATCTATATTTACTCTAAATAAAAAAGTTTGGTTTTAAATAACAAAAATTTCAAAATGTCACTCATATTAATACTTAGACAATAATATCATTAATATTCTACGTAATTACCACAAGTAATAACTAAAATACCCCCCCTCCCCCCTCCCCCCTCCCATAATATTATTAAAAATATTTATTAAAACAAATGCATGAATATTTTTAAAAGTTTGTAAAGATTTAATTACATTGTATTATTATATTTATTAAAATAATAATCATAATTAGTTTTTATATATAAACTAACAATTATAATTCTTTAAATTATAATTATAAGTTGTAATTCATATAGTTAATTTCATTTTAAAAATCTATTATTATTAATAAAGTTAGTTTTTATTATATAATAATTATTTTTATAACACCTATGAATTTAAAGTAACTTCTATAACTCTAAAATAATTATCTATTAAAATTAAAAATCAATAATTTATTAAATTAATATAATAATGATAATTTTTTAAATTATTACAATTACAATTAACGTTGTAATGTTATTAAAAATATTTATTAAAACAAAATGCATGAATATTTATTATAAATATTTGTTTTAAATACTTTAATTAAAATTAAGTTTGTAACGGTTTAAAGTTCATAACGGATTATTATAGTAACGGTTTAATTATATTGTATTATTATGTTTATTAAAACAATAATCATAATTAGTTTTTATATATAAACTAATGGTTATAATTCTTTAAATTATAATAGTAAGTTGTAACTTATATAGTTAATTTTATTTTAAAAATCCTTCTTATTAATAAAGTTAGTATTTATGGGTAACCCTTGTATTAATAAAGTTAGTTTTTATTATCTAATAATTATTTTTGTAACTTCTATAACTTTAAAATAATTCCTATAATTCTAAAATAATCATATGTTAAAATTTAAAATTGATAATTTATTAAATAAATATTACGATTTTTTAAATTATTACAATTACAATTAACTTTGTAATGGTTATTACAATTATTATTATTGTTATGCTAGCAATGATAGTGAATCATATATGCACGCTTATTTCACTTCGATGTTAAATAATAAATTTATTAAATTTACTTTATATGAGGTAGTTTAGATGTTAAATAAAATAAAATTTTTATTTTATTTTATTAATCTTAAAATAGATTAATAAAATATGAAAGACAATATTAATTCTAATTATTCTAATAATAATAAATTTTAAATATAATGGTTTTATTTTGTGAATTAAAAAAACCCACCAAATAAATAATTTTATTATGTGTTTTTAGTTTAACATCAATAGTAATTTATTAAAATGTTTAACCTTTATCTTAATTTTATAAAAATTTTAAATAAGATACAAATACGATTTTTTTAAAGAAGATGATTATTTTTTTCCTAATAAGATATTGTACTTGTTTTAAACAGAAATAATTTATTTCACAACAAAACTTTTAATTAAAGAAACATGCATCATTTGTTTTTTGTTATAAACTAGAAAATTACAATACAAATATTCAAATTATACTTGATTTTAAAAAAATTACAATAGAAATATTCAAGTTGTAGACTCAATTAGATTGAAGTATAATATAGAAAAAGATGGACAAACCTTGTTGTATGACTAATTTCGAAATCAGATAAAATTTATGAATACTATCTTAATTTTAAAATATTGTCAAAAGATATTTATTGTTATTATTATTACCATTACTACTCATTATTATTATTATTATATAATACTAATACCTCATATTTTCCGGTAATCATTCAAACTAACGTTTATTTTTACACCTATTATTATAACTATTATTAATAAAACTTCATTTTTTTTGTTCCAACGTTTTTTCATAAAATTTGAATTCTTCTAATTACTCATACAAGCTAATCATTCAACCGATTATTATTATTTTTATTAATATCATATAATAATAATCATTTAAAATTTTATAAATTGATATATAAAGAATTGAAAGTGAAAATATAATTAAAAAATCAAAATAACATATATAATATTTTAGCTTATATTAAAAATCTTATCTTAATTTTATCTTTATAATAAATATGAATATAATATAAAATAAGATTAATAAAATAATTTATTAAAAAAATAACATCAGGTGCTATTGCACGTGCTTAAATCTAGTTATTATATAAAAGTGCGAAGGGATTAGCTATATATTTTTTCCAATTTTATCATGTGTAGTTTTTACATTTGACAACATTGCCCTTAGAGTTAGTTATATATTTTATTCTTAATATTTCTAATTATTTTTATATGTACATCCAAAATTTTCTCCCTTTATAATTAATAGATTTGTATTTTGATGGGAAACAAATTAGTAAATTTACATTTTCTTATATAATATTTTATAACTTTAGCATCTAATATTTTAGAAACTTTAGGATTTCTATTCCAATCCAACTTGTATAGAATTATCCAAAATGTTTTTATTTGTTTTATTTATAAATAAATAAAAAAACTATTGTGTCGATAGGTGATTAATTTAATTATCTCTGAGTAATGGAAGGTATGTGAATAATTAAACATATTTTGATCACTGACATTAAAACAAAAAAAACAAAAAAAAACAAATAGATATTTGATTTATCTGTTACTAAAATGCCATTTATTTTAATTTTACTCTTTGATTCGTGAGTTAGTTTATTTCTTTTGTAATTTATGTGAACAAAATTTTATTTTCAAATAAATCTTATATGTATTTTTGAAGTTTATAATCTAATAAGTTTTATCGATAAAATTTCTTAACTTTTATTTTAATTTTCTAAATTATTTATGCTAAATTATATTATTGGTCTCCAAATTTTAACTAAATTTACATATAAGTTCTTAAATTTTTAAATTTTACAATTTATTCTCCAAACTTTTAAAAGTTTACAATAGATCCCTAAATTTTTAAAACCTATAATTTAATCTCCAAACTTTTAAATTTTTACACATAAGTCCTAAAATTTTAATTCCAAAATATGTATTTTAAAACAAAAAATAAGACGTATGTATAAAATTTTAAAAATTTGGAGACTAAATTATAAAATTTAAAATTTTTAAAAATTATATGTGAAATTTTAAAAATTTGAGATTAAATTAATGAGAGATAAGTTGATGGGTGTGAATTGGCAAGAGATAAGGAGCAATTGGCCTAAATAGGTTGTATTCTGATTAAAAATTATATTTTTCAAAATTAACAATAATAGGACTAAAATTGTGAGTTTTGATTACATTAAAATTAGATAAATTATAAAAATATTCTTAACTGTATAATACTTACATATTAATGGTATGTAAACTTTGTTACATACTCATTTAATATGTATGTAAACTGTGTTACATACCAAGATGGCAATATGTAAATAAATTTACATATCAATATGGCAGGTATATAATTGAGTTTACATACCAATGTGGCAGTATGTAAATGGGTTTACATACCAATATGGCAATATGTAAATGGATTTACATACCAATATGGCAGGTATGTAATTGAGTTTACATAGCAATGTTGCAGTATGTAAATGGATTTACATACCAATATAATAGTTTACATAGTATGTAAATTAGGTTTACATAGTATGTAAATTGAGTTTACATACCAATATGTGGCAATATGTAATATAGTTTAGATAGTATATAAATAGTTTACATATCAATGTAGCAGTATGTAAATGAATTTATACAGTTTACATAGTATATAAATTGAGTTTACATACCAATATGGCAATTGAAGCATTCAAAAGGATATCACAAATTACCATTCCAAAAGTTGCCAACTTCAATAAACCAACAATAACAATAATAACAAGACAAAGAATAAGAAGAAGAAAAGTTACATATAACGATACAAATTTTGAAAACTATCGAAAACTATGAACTAAAAAAATGAAAAAGTGTGGAGCATATCTGAAAATTTATGGAAAACTTTTCTCTCTCTTGATCGACAATAAAAATAATAGAGATTATGATATTCACTGGTTTTAACTCTCAAAGGGCTAAGTTACATGTGCGAGAAAAGACGAAGAAAGAGAAGTAGAGGAGAGATTTGTTACATTGAGAATGTGAAAACAAATAGATAAACATTGCACTCCTCAAAATAGATGGTGACCAATGCTAAAAAAATATTGGATCTAAAATAGAGTAATATAATAAATTTAGATGAGGGTAAAAATGTAAAATTTTATAATCTAAAGAAAGTCGTACAACGAATTCAAAAAATTTATTAATATTTATCAAATATTATCTATTTTAAGTCATTAGGGATAAGTGGTTTGAGTGATTTGCCTAAATAGCTTCAATTCTGATTAAAAACTAAATTTTCCAAAACTAGCAATAATAAGCCTTAAACTGTGCGTTTAAGTTATATCAAAATTAGATAAATTACAGAAATATCCTTTTACTCTAATTTATACCTACTACGCGGTTTACATACCAGTTGACATGCTTGAGTCATATAATTCACAGTGTGTATCATCTCGTTCTATCCCTGACGCCTAACGGTGCATGTCATTATATTTACTCTAATTTATTATTATTATTATTATTATTATTATGTTTTGCTGTTCTTGACTCCTTGAGCTCATTTGTCATCTTAAATAAATTAACCTATTATGTATGTTATCTAATTGTTGGCCAGACGAAGCTTCGCCTCAATTTCTTCAATAACTATAAAAATATCAGAGAAAAGAAAACAAAGGAAAGAAATGTTCTCTAGTATGTAAATTAATTAACACAAATGAAAAAGAAATGTTCTCCATAATGTTAAACTAAATTAACACAATAATAACAAGAATTGATTATACTCTGTTTTTATTAGGCAAAACAGAGTATAAATACAGGTATGTAAATTGGTTTACATAGTATGTAAACTGATTTACATACTATGTACATTAGTATGTAAATTGGTTTACATAGTATGTAAACCTATTTACATACTATGTAAACAGATTTATATTCTGTTATACCAGGACTCATAGCTCTGCAATTGTGAATTATTTGTTATAAAAATATCATTTTTTTATAGAAATTAAATTATTAATTTTTTTTGTGACATTAGCATTTCTCATTATATAATACAGGATTCACCTACAAAGAAATTTTTTTTTTATTGAAACGAACTAAAGAAGATTATAGTTAAACTAACAATATTTTTTCTGTAAATATTAATGCATGTAGCATGTTAATTGGATTATTTAAAATGAAGCAAATTTATTATTTTTTAAATACAAGTTAATTACAATTTAATTTTATTAATTTTTATTGATTGTTATTATTTGATAAGTGCATTATTAATGTCCGTAGAAGTATTATTTGCATGAATTATTATTCTATGTGTTTCTCACAATAATAAATCTTACTTTTCTTTTAAAAGAAATAGCAAAGAGAAAAGAAAAACATAATTAGATGGCCTTTTACTTTCACGCTTGCTTGTATACAAGGTTTTATTTCCTTATATAATGAGCTAAAATTTAAAATAGAGAGATTTTGGCCTTTACCATTATGAATTGAATATTGTTTATTAATGCTTAGGGATTAAATGAGAATAAGAAGAAGAGTTACAATCTAAAACAAAATTGAATAATTAGATTTAAAAATAGAGAGGATTTTGGCTTTTGGTTGTTGTCGTTATGAGTTAAATATTATTTATTAATATTTATGAATTAATTGATAATAAGTAAAGGAGTTACAATCTAAAAAAATTGTAAAAAGAAAAAAATGAATAAAAATATTAATTAAAAGTTTATACCTTCATACTCTATAAATAACATTTATGTTAATATCGCATAGAAAAATAATTATTTTTCTTATTTTAAAAATAATTTTGACACTTCGTACGAGATAAGATATATGAACTCAAAATTAGGTGCAAAATTCAATAATATTAATATTTCTCATTATGTAATCCTAGATTTACCTAATGAAGATTATAGTTAAATTAATAATGTTTTTTCTGTAGATATTAATGCATTTATCATGTTAATTGGATTATTTAAAATGAAACAAATATATAACTTTTTTTTAAATATGAGTTAATAATAATTTAACTTTGGTAATTGCTATTGACATTATTATTTTGAAAATTTCTTCATTAATGTCCATAAAATGATAAAAGCATTTTATGAATTATTATTCTAAGTGTTTAAATAGCAAAGAAAAAATGAAAATATAAGTAGATGAGTTAATTGAGAATAAGTAAATGAGCTATAATTTAAAAAAAAAAGTTAATAGAAAATAAATAATTGTAAACAAATAAATTTAATGAAAGAATTAAATAATTGTATTTTATATAAGTTAAATGGCATGATTCAATATTAAAATAATATATTAGACATTAATAATTTATTATGACATTGAATTAATAAAAAGTAAAAAAAAATTAAATATTGATAACATGAATTAATAATTATTGTGAATTATTATGACATTAATAATAATATTAAATAAGTAAATTTACTAGACATTATTAATTTATTATGACTTTGAATTTTATGAAAAATCATTATTTATTAATTGTTGTCTACTTATTATAATATTATTGATAATTGGCATGTTTTAAAGAGATTTTTTTTAATAAATTTATGTGGTGTTTTATAACGTTATAACAAAAAAAAATTGATAAGTTACAATGATTATGAATTATTATGACATAAATAATAATATTAAATTAAATAAATTTACTAGCCACTACTAATTTATTGTGACATTGAATTTTTGTTAATTTTATCAATGTTATATACTCTATCTTTTTTTTTATTTTATTTCCATTTGTATTAAAAAATTCCCACCAAACCCATCACTTATTAATTCTATATTATGAATTATTATGACATAAATAATAATATTAAATTAAATAAATTTATTAGCCGCTATTAATTTATTGTGACATTGAATTTTTGCTTAATTTTATCAATGTTATATACTCTATCTTTTTTTTATTTTATTTCCATTTGTATTAAAAAATTCCCACCAAACCCCTCACTTATTAATTCTATATTTATATATATTTATTTTAGGTTTATGTTTTGTTTTCTATGGTTATAAAATTAATTTTTTATTTACAAAATTCAAAGAATCAAACATAATAAAAAATAAAAAAAAATATTAAATATTAATAAGTTACATGAATTAATAATAATTGTGAATTATTGTGAGATAATTGTTGATCTGAGTATAAATTTAATTAAAATTTAGATACCAATTATAATTTTGCCTATTTTATATAATTAAATAAAATTAAAAACTTAATTTAATTTGTAAAAATTTTTAAGATGAGGATCGTAATTTAAACTCATTTGCATTAGAAAGACATCAAGTACATTTTTAAGAATATAAAGTATTTACTTAAGGGTATATTTATTTTCAATTTTTCATGTACAAAATGATTATTTCACTTACTTTACTAAATTTTTTAACTTTTTTTTTTTTACTAATAATAAATTTATTAAATGTACTTTATATGAGGTAGTTTAGATGTTAAATAAAATAAAAATTTTATTTTATTTTATTAATCTTAAAATGGATTAATAAAATATGAAAGACAATATTAATTCTAATTATTCTAATAATAATAAATTTTAAATATAATGGTTTTATTTTATGAATTAAAAAAAAACCCCAAATAAATAATTTTAATATGTGTTTTTAGTTTAACATCAATAGTAATTTATTAAAATGTTTAACCTTTATCTTAATTTTATAAAATTTTAAATAAGATACAAATATAATTTTCTTAAAGAAGATGATTATTTTTTCCTAATAAGATATTGTACTTGTTTTAAAGAGAAATAATTTATTTCACAACAAAACTTTTAATGAAAGAAACATGCATCATTATGTTTTTTGTTATAAACTAGAAAATTACAATACAAATATTCATATTATACTTGATTTTAAAAAAATTACAACAGAAATATTCAAGTTGTAGCCTCAGTTAGATTGAAGTAAAATATAGAAAAAGATGGACAAACCTTGTTGTATGACAAATTTTAAAATCAAACAAAATTTACGAACACTATCTTAATTTTAAAATATTGTCAAAAGATATTTATTGTTATTATTATTACCATTACTACTCATCATCATCATCATCATCATCATCATCATTATTATTATTATTATTATATAATACTAATACCTCATATTTTCCGGTAATCATTCAGACTAACGTTTATTTTTACACCTATTATTATAACTATTATTAATAAAACTTCATTTTTTTTGTTCCAACATTTTTTCATAAAATTTGAATTCTTCTAATTACTCATACAAGCTTATTATTCAACCAATTATTATTATTTTTATTAATATCATATAATAATAATTATTTAAAATTTTATAAATTGATATATAAAGAATTGAAAGTAAAAATATAATTAAAAAATCAAAATAACATATATAATATTTTAGCATATATTAAAAATCTTATCTTAATTTTATCTTTATAATAAATATGAATATATTATAAAATAAAATTAATAAAATAATTTATTAAAAAAATAACATCACGTGCAATAGCACGTGCTTAAATCTAGTTACTATATAAAAGTGCAAAGGGATTAGCTATATATTTTTTCCAATTTTATCATGTGTAGTTTTTACATTTGACAACATTGCCCTTAGAGTTAGTTATATATTTTATTCTTAATATTTCTAATTATTTTTATATGTATATCCAAAATTTTCTCCCTTTATAATTAATAGAGTTGTATTTTGATGGGACAAAAATTAGTAAATTTACATTTTCTTATATAATATTTTATAACTTTAGCATCTAATATTTGTAGAAACTTTAGGATTTCTATTCCAATCCAACTTGTATAGAATTATCCAAAATGTTTTTATTTGTTTTATTTATAAAAAAAAAATAAAACTATTGTGGCGATAGGTGATTAATTTAATTATCTCTGAGTAATGGAAGGTATGTGAATAATTAAACATATTTTGATCACTGACATAAAAAAAAATAGATATTTGATTTATCTGTTACTAAAATGCCATTTATTTTAATTTTACTCTTTGATTCGTGAGTTAGTTTATTTCTTTTGTAATTTATGTGAACAAAATTTTATTTTCAAATAAATCTTATATGTATTTTTGAAGTTTATAATCTAATAAGTTTTATCGATAAAATTTCTTAATTTTTATTTTAATTCTCTAAATTATTTATGCTAAATTATATTATTGGTCTCCAAATTTTAACTAAATTTACATACAAGTTCTTAAATTTTTAAATTTTATAATTTATTCTCCAAATTTTTAAAAGTTTACAATAGGTCCCTAAAATTTTAAAACCTATAATTTAATCTCCAAACTTTTAAATTTTCACATATAAGTCTTAAAATTTTAATTCCAAAATATGTATTTTAATACAAAAAATAAGATCTATGCATAAAATTTTAAAAATTTAAAGACTAAATTATAAAATTTTAAAATTATATGTGAAATTTTAAAAATTTGAGATTAAATTAATGAGAGATAAGTTGATGGGTGTGAATTGGTGAGAGATAAGGAGCAATTGGCTTAAATATGTTGTATTCTGGTTAAAAATTATATTTTTTTCAAAATTAGCAATAATAAGATTAAAATTGTGAGTTTTGATTACGTTAAAATTAGATAAATTATAAAAATATCCTTAACTGTATAATACTTACATACTAGTGGTATGTAAACTGTGTTACATATGAAGATGGCAGTATGTAAATAAATTTACATATTAATATGGCAGGTATGTAATTGAGTTTACATACCAATGTGGCAGTATGTAAATAGGTTTACATACCAATATGACAATATATAAAGGAATTTACATACCAATATGGCAGGTATGTAATTGAGTTTACATAGCAATGTTGCAGTATGTAAATGGGTTTACATACCAATATAACAGTTTACATAGTATGTAAATTGAGTTTACATACCAATGTAGTAGTATATAATATAGCTTAGATAGTATGTAAATAATTTACATACCAATGTAGCAATATGTAAATGAATTTACACAATTTATATAATATATAATATAATTTACATAGTATATAAATTAAATTTACATATTCAATTGAAGCATTCCAAAGGATATCACAAATTACCATTCCAAAAGTTGCCAACTTCAATAAACCAACAATAACAATAATAATAATAATAATAATAATAATAATAAGACAAAGAATAAGAAGAAGTTACATATAACGATACAAATTTTGAAAACTATCGAAAACTATGAACTAAAAAAATGAAAAAGTGTGGAAGCATATCTGAAAATTTATGGAAAACTTTTCTCTCTCTTGATCGACAATAAAAATAATAGAGATTATGATATTCACTAGATTTAACTCTCAAAGAGCTAAGTTACATGTGGGAGAAAAGACGAAGAAAGAGAAGTAGAGGAGAGATTTGTTACATTGAGAATGTGAAAACAAATAGATAAACATTGCACTCCTCAAAACAGATGGTGACCAATGCTAAGTTACATGTGGGAGAAAAGACGAAGAAAGAGAAGTAGAGGAGAGATTTGTTACATTGAGAATGTGAAAACAAATAGATAAACATTGCACTCCTCAAAACAGATGGTGACCAATGCTAAAAAAATATTGGATCTAAAATAGAGTAATATAATAAATTTAGATGAGGGTAAAATTGTAAAATTTTATAATCTAAAGGAAGCAACGACTTAAAAAAAATTTGTTAATATTTATCAAATATTGTCTATTTTAAGTCATTATTTTAGGGATAAGTGGTTAAAGTAAGAAGACTTGAGCCCAATAGGCCCAGTCCGTCAAGCACCATATGATTTTAAATGTTCAATGTTTAGTTAATTGTTGATTGGGAACTTGCAAAGTGCATACCTATTTAAGGCTAGTTTAGTCCCCAAAAAAATTACACCTAGTATTTATTGTGGCATGGAGCCTATTTAAAAATGAGTATTGGTCTTGGCACTATTAGTTATGGTCTAACTAAGATGTACTAAAAGGTAGAAACATTGTTCTAATTTTTCTCTACTTAATATTGGTTTATCTTCTATCTCCTCCCTTTTTTTCAATAAATTTATATTATGTGACATTTTAAATTATGCAAAAATTTTAAATGATAAAAAAATTTCAAAGTCTATTTCAAAATTTTCATTTAATAGTCTCTTATATATATCTAAGAATTAAAAGTCTCGTAATTATTTAATTTAAGTAGTTTAGTCTCATAATTATTTAATTTAAGTAGTTAATATTATAAAGAAAGTGAAAAAATATATGTATGTAAAAGGAAAATGGTCCTAGAGGTCCCATATTTTTTATCAAATGAGCATATTAGTTCTATAATTATTGAATTAGGTACCAGAAGGCACATATTTTTTCAAAATCATCATTTTAGTCCTGTAATTTATGAGTTATGCACTATAAGTCTCGTTATTATGAAAAATAAGTAATCTTAGTCATATAATTTTTTTAAAAATGAATATTTATAGTCCAACAAAAGTATTAAAATTGTGTCATAAATAAATGAAATATAGGTTACCAACTCAAAAATTATTGGACTAAAGTTCTTACTTGTATATAATAACGAAAATATTGTGACATTTTTTTAAAAAAAATTATGGAATCTTTGGTGTCTAATATAATAATTACGAGAAAATAGAAAAAATTTAACTTTCATTAATTATAAGTTGCATCTACCACTATCAATATATTAAATATTGCAGGTACTTTAGGAAGTCTGTAAAGTAGAATAACCTATTTGAAATCATATTTTAATATAAACTTAGACTTGACGGAAGACATGCACTAAAAAATTAGAGTTATAGCATTTATTTTATTATTTATATTAGTTTATATTATAAAAATTATTAGTCACAATCATATTTAATTGTATAAGGTGGTTTCTAATATTTCTTTTATTCTTCCATACATGATCATGTAATTATATTTATTTTGGAATGATATTTATATTGGAAATTAAAATGAAGAGAAATTAATGATATTAAACGATTACTCGAGAAATCCTCATTTTTTTATAAAAGGGTTCTAAAGTATTCTTCGTTTTTATTAATAAAGAGAAAATATATTTACACATTCAAATGGGATTCGAACTTAGATTCTTAGTGAGAGAATTGTAAATCTTACCACCTAAACCACAAGAGATTTTCATACTCGAAAAATCCTCTTTCTAAAGGAAGAGAATGGTTACTATTTAGAAAGGAAAAAAAAAAACAAATCTAAATGGAGAAGAATTAAATGTATAATCAAGCTTTAATTTTATTATATTAGTATTTAATATTTTTTTGATTAATTAGTATTTAATATTAATTTAAGTAAATGAACGCTTTAGTAATTTTGTTATTTTATATTCTTCAATTTTTACCCATCTCTAATTATTGTATTTATTTGCTATTTATATATTATGGTTCTTCATGCATAATAAAAATATATTTATTACTATATATATATATATATATTAGCCACAATCATATTCTAATTGTTTAAGGTGGTTTCTAATATTTTTTTGTATTCTTCCAAACATGATCATGTAATTATATTTATATTGGAAATTAAAATGAAGATAAATTAATGTTGTTGTATGTTAAAAAATTTCGCTGACAATTAATGCAAGGTGGTTGCTCAAGTAATCATCTTTCTAGAGGAAGAGAATAAACTATAGTCAATATTTAGAAAGAAAAAAAAATTATAAATCGAAAAGAATTAAATGTATACTCAAGCTTTAATTTTATTATAATTGGTATTTAATATTTTTTTCGACCAATTAGTATTTAATATTAATTAAAGTAGATGAACGCTTTATAATTTTGTTAGTTTATATTCTTCAATTTTTATCTTTATTGTATTTATTTTCTATTTATATATTAAAAATAATTTCAAAACTCAAATATTTTAATTAATAATAATATTTATCACATTTATTTTTCTATGCATATACATTTTTTTATACCCAAAATTGTTGCCGCCAATGCTCGTGCCCCTTCATAGTCCTAAGGGCTTGTTTTGTAGTATTGTGCTATGTTTTATGTTTCTGTGTTCAAAATAAAGTTTTTGAATTTAGTGTGATTTGGTAACTAGTTCCGCTTTCAGTTTTTATTAAAATTGGAAATGAGTTTCACGTTTTAGTCTAGTTTTGGAACTTCAAAAAAGCTTTCAAGACTTGTTTTCTGTTTTCAAAATTCAAAATTTATGGTTAAGTTCAAATCTTACTCTAACACCTATTTTTTTAGAAGAACGCAATTTTTTTAACCCTCTTCTTAATAAAAAAAAATTAAAATTTAGAATATGAAAAGTGAACAAATAAGTATGTATTTTTTTTAGGAATTGGCATTTTATCCGCTGGTTCGGCTATCCGCATATATCCAATCCAATGGATCGATTAATTCCTGCTATTGTCAAAAATAGGGACGGTTTTTTGGAGAATAGTCAGATATAAATTGTCGAGGAAAGTTATACTTAAAATCGTACCCACCCATACCAAAAATATATTTTTTAATTTAATTTAAATATATATAAATAATTATTTATAAAACTTACATTTGCTTCCCGGGAGTTTTAAACCCAAGAAATTTGTGCCACACTTAGTACTTATGGCCACTAGGCCTCTTTTTTTTTTCGTTATTATTGTAACATATAAATATATTTATTTATTAAAATTACTTATTAGTTAAAATACTAATATAAATAGAAAACTTGATCGGTCTGTTTAGCTTAGTTATCTTTTATGTTCATGTACTGAAATAAGGTATGCAATTATTTTTTGGATGCTAAAATATGTCTGTATTGAAATAGAAAATTATGATGAATTAATTTTTTTATTAAAAAAATCGGTTATGGAGTGTTTTTTTTTTGTATCCGTTCCCATCGGATCCCCGACCAGTACTTGAATCGAAGTTGTTTTCGGACAGCTTCAAGTACACAGTTACTTGTTCGATTTCGGAAACAAATATAAAAAAAATTGTCCCTGTGCTCATCCCTATTTTTTTTAAAAGGTAAAACAACTCAACACAATAAAACAAAATTTGAAAACATGCCTCGTTACAAAACAACCCAAGGGTTTCTCAAAGAAGAAAATCCTCCAAAAATAGGCGTATGCCACTAAATGCGGCGAGCAAACTCTTATTCTATAATAAAAGTCGAAAGAATAGTTGGCTTTGTACACACCATGTGGCTGTGGGCTTTGTTTCATAAACTCGGCCCTTATTTTGCACGTCCTAAAAATACAAAAAAGGGGCCCTATTCATACTATTCTAATACAAGTAGTTATATATGAAACTCCCAACTAAAAGAAGGAGGGTATTTCATGCTATGAAACCTAGAATTTTTCTTAGATCAATAAGCAGACTTACGACTTGAAGAACGTCTTATCTCTACCCTTGCATATATCCAAGGGTTAGTACCTTTTGATACTCATTTTTTTGTTTTGGTATTTATTATTGTCCAAGTTTTTTCAGTGAATTGCTCAAATAGCAAAAATTTGAGTAAAAAAGCTTTTTGGACCTAAATAGCACTTTTTGGACCTAAAACGGTGAGTTTCATTTATATAATATATATGATTTTTACCAAAATATCCTTTTATCTGAGTATTCGTAAAAACCTCGCCATTTCCGTGTTTCCTTCGAAGCTTATGGACTTGTACATTCACATATTTGTATGTACAGGTTACATACATATTTATTTTGTATGTAACCTGTACATTCACATTTTGTATGTACAGGTTATGTGAATGTACAGGTTACATACAAATTTATTTTGTATGTAAATTTGTATGTAACCTGTACATTCACATTTTGTATGTAACCTGTACATTCACATTTTGTAAGTTGTTCAAACAACAATAACATACAAACAATACAATGCATTTCATGTGAATGTACAGGTTACATACAAAATAAATTTGTATGTAACCTGTACATTCACATTTTGCAGGAAGAACAGTTCGTATGTACAGGTAACCTGTACATACAAAATGTGAATGTACAGGTTACATACAAAATAAATGTGTATGTAACCTGTACATACAAAATGTGAATGTACATAAGCTGTTCTTCTTCTTCTTCTAGTGGGTATTTAGGTCCAAAATGTGAATGTACATATTACATACAAATTTGTATGTACAAATTACATACAAATTTTGTATGTACAAGTTACATACAAATTTGCTTGTACAGGTTACATACAATTTTGTATGTAACCTGTACATTCACAACAATAACATACAAATAATACAATGCATTTCATGTGAATGTACAGGTTACATACAAAATAAATTTATATGTAACCTGTACATTCACATGACTTGTACATACAAAATGTGAATGTACAGGTTACATACAAAATAAATGTGTATGTAACCTGTACATACAAAATGTGAATGTACAAGTTCCATAAGCTATTCTTCTTCTTCTTCTTCCAGTGGGTGATTGCAGACATAGTCAAAAGCTTGAGAATAAAATCCAAGTGATATTGCAAATAAATATCCACATTTTTCAGAGAAATTATAGAGTTGTTATTTATAAATGTGTATATAACCTGTACATACAAAATGTGAATATACAAGTTCCATAAGCTGTTCTTCTTCTTCTTTCAATGGGTAATTGAAATTAAATTAAATACTTCTTTGCTCCAGCAGAGTCTCCAAACTCTAATTCAAACCCACAAACAACCAATTATCATATCATCTTCAACCTAAAAGTCACTGACTATTAATTTAAAATCCAATAATTAACACAAAATAATAGAGGGCAGCGAGAGAATTCACACCTTGTCCAAGAGTGAACTTGAACGGCGTTCCTGTGTCACGACTCGAATCAAACTTAGTTCCATCCAATAGAGTTCCGGTGTAATGAACTGAAGAAAAAGTATTACCAAACACATCAAGAATAAAACCAATGTGACATTAACGTGGACCAAAACAACGAGCTCCTTAAATATTTTCTGAAAGAAAACTAAAAAATATCGCACCTTCAACCTCGTCTCCGTTAGTGAATCGATTAATAGAAAAATAAAAATCAACCATTGTTAGTGAATCGATTAATAGACGCGAGCTGAGGAGATAGCAAACGATGTAAATAATCTAGGGACAAAATCGTAAAATTTTCATGGCCAAAACTCTGCCGTTTAGCTATTTCGGTTAAAAAGCCAATAACCCATAAAATGGGTCTAATCTGGGTAATTAAATCAAGTTTTTTAGTGATACCTTAAAAGTACCCATATTAACAAAAATGTACCACTTTAGTCAAAACTAATTTTTATACATAAAAATTAAGGGCTATTTAATCATTTTAATTAATTAATTTACTTAATATTTTCCTCTTTTTTCCTTATCCAAATTATAAACGCTAAATCATACAGTTTGTCCTTGATCTTCATTTTTTTTTTTGTAGCTGTACATTTTTTAATCAAAATGCACTCTTACAGTATGCTTATTCCTTGCTAGTCTAAGAAGAGACGGAAAGGTCGATTGCAGTACACCAGTTCTAGCCTCCTATATTTTTTAATCAGATCATTGAGCATGTGCACCTTTTTGAAAATTTGTCACATGGCTTACATGTAATACAGTTTACATATTATGTAAAACAGTTTACATAGTATGTAAACAGTTTACATACCTGTTTACATATTATGTGTATATATACTCTGTTTTGTCTAACTAAAACAGAGTATCTCAGTTCAGTTTGCATACTCTAATGACAGTGCATAATTTTAGACAATGCATAATTTTTGCATATGCATAGTTTTTTTGCATATATAATTTTTTTGCATACCTGTTTACATAATTGTTTTTGCATATATAATTTTTTTACAGAGTAAATAAATATGGCAGTGCATAATTTTTTTGCATACCTGTTTACATGCAGTGCATAATTTTTTTCCATAACATAAGCATATGTTTCATTAGGAATTGAAAGTGAAACTTAGTTAATTAAAACTGGAGGATAAAATTATTTTGGGCAAAGGCGTTTAATATTCAATCATAAGTTTCGACGTGCAGATAATTTTGTAAAAGGGACAAAATTGTAAATTTTTTTCCTAAAAACGCTGTCGTAAAGCGAGAATAGAAAAATATGTATCGGCATCAAAAATCTATGCTACGCGGAGGCAATAAATCTAAGTGGTTTAAAGCAAGAAGACTTGAGCCCAATAGGCCCAGTCCGTCAAGCACCATATGATTTTAAATGTTCAATGTTTAGTTAATTGTTGATTGGGAACTTGCAAAGTGCATACCTATTTAAGGCTAGTTTAGTCCCCAAAAAAATTACACCTAGTATTTATTGTGGCATGGAGCCTATTTAAAAATGAGTATTGGTCTTGGCACTATTAGTTATGGTCTAACTAAGATGTACTAAAAGGTAGAAACATTGTTCTAATTTTTCTCTACTTAATATTGGTTTATCTTCTATCTCCTCCCTTTTTTATCAATAAATTTATATTATGTGACTTTTTAAATTATGCAAAAAATTTAAATGATAAAAAAATTTCAAAATCTATTTCAAAATTTTCATTTAATAGTCTCTTATATATATCTAAGAATTAAAAGTCTTGTAATTATTTAATTTAAGTAGTTTAGTCTCGTAATTATTTAATTTAAATAGTTAATATTATAAAGGAAGTGAAAAAATATATGTATGTAAAAGGAAAATGGTCCTAGAGGTCACATATTTTTTATCAAATGAGCATATAGTTCTATAATTATTGAATTAAGTACTAGAAGGCTCATATTTTTTCAAAATCATCATTTTAGTCTTGTAATTTATGAGTTGTGCACTATAAGTCCCGTTATTATGAAAAATAAGTAATCTTAGTCATATAATTTTTTTAAAAATGAATATTTATAGTCCAACAAAAGTATTAAAATTATGTCATAAATAAATGAAATATAGGCTACCAACTCAAAAATTATTGGACTAAAGTTCTTACTTGTATATAATAACGAGATTATTGTGACATTTTTTTAAAAAAAATTAAGAAATTTTTGGTGTCTAATATAATAATTACGAGAAAATAGAAAAAATTTAACTTTCATTATTTATAAGTTGCATCTACCACTATCAATATATTAAATATTGCAGGTACTTTAGGAAGTCTGTAAAGTAGAATAACCTATTTGAAATCATATTTTAATATAAACTTAGACTTGACGGAAGACATGCACTAAAAAATTAGAGTTATAGCATTTATTTTATTATTTATATTAGTTTATATTATAAAAATTATTAGTCACAATCATATTTAATTGTATAAGGTGGTTTCTAATATTTCTTTTATTCTTCCATACATGATCATGTAATTATATTTATATTGGAAATTAAAATAAAGAGAAATTAATGATATTAAACGATTACTCGAAAAATCCTCATTTTTTATAAAAAGGTTCTAAATTATTCTTCTTTTTTATTAATAAAGAGAAAATATTACACATTCAGATGGAATTCGAACTTAGATTCCTAGTGAGAGAATTATATGTCTTACCATCTAAACCACAAGAGATTTTCATACTCGAAAAATCCTCTTTCTAAAGGAAGAGAATGGTTACTATTTAGGAAGGAAAAAAAACAAATCTAAATGGAGAAGAATTAAATGTATAATCAACCTTTAATTTTATTATATTAGTATTTAATATTTTTTTGATCAATTAGTATTTAATATTAATTTAAGTAAATGAACGCTTTAGTAATTTTGCTATTTTATATTCTTCAATTTTTACCCATCTCTAATTATTGTATTTATTTGCTATTTATATATTATGGTTCTTCATGCATAATAAAAATATATTTATTAGCCACAATCATATTATAATTGTTTAAGGTGGTTTCTAATATTTTTTTTTATTCTTCCAAACATGATCATGTAATTATATTTATATTGGAAATTAAAATGAAGATAAATTAATGTTGTTGTATGTTAAAAAATTTCGCTGACAATTAATGCAAGGTGGTTGCTCAAGTAATCATCTTTCTAGAGGAAGAGAATAAACTATAGTCAATATTTAGAAAGAAAAAAAAATTATAAATCGAAAAGAATTAAATGTATATTCAAGCTTTAATTTTATTATAATTGGTATTTAATATTTTTTTCGACCAATTAGTATTTAATATTAATTAAAGTAGATGAACGCTTTATAATTTTGTTAGTTTATATTCTTCAATTTTTATCTTTATTGTATTTATTTTCTATTTATATATTAAAAATAATTTCAAAACTCAAATATTTTAATTAATAATAATATTTATCACATTTATTTTTCTATGCATATACATTTTTTATTAAAAGAGTTTCTAAGATAATGAATCTCTAATTGATTAAAAAACTTACATGTGATCTTGAATTAATTTTATAATTAATTTGAAAAGCCTAATAAAATTAATTTTGTATTTATGCTAAATATGTTGTAAAAATTAACTAAATAAAAAATAAACATAAGTAAAATAATTCACATACAAATGCATATATATATATATATAGATGCAGGTATTTTTTTACAACTTAGTCTTACCCGATACTCGACAGTGAATACCCATCCCCAAACTGCTCCGAATTTCATGCAATATCGACAAAGCAATTATATATTCGAGTTCAAAGACAATTATACCAAAAATTGTTGCCGCCAATGCTCGTGCCCCTTCATAGTCCTAAGGGCTTGTTTTGTAGTATTGTGCTATGTTTTTTGTTTCTGTGTTCAAAATAAAGTTTTTGAATTTAGTGTGATTTGGTAACTAGTTCCGCTTTCAGTTTTTATTAAAATTGGAAATGAGTTTCACGTTTTAGTTTAGTTTTGGAACTTCAAAAAAGCTTTCAAGACTTGTTTTCTGTTTTCAAAATTCAAAATTCAAAATTTATGGTTAAGTTCAAATCCTACTCTAACACCTATTTTTCAATTTTTTTAACCCTCTTCTTAATAAAAAAAAATTAAAATTTAGAATATGAAAAGTGAACAAATAAGTATGTATTTTTTTTAAGAATTGGCATTTTATCCGCTGGTTCGCCTATCTACATATATCCAATCCAATGGATCGATTAATTCCTGCTATTGTCAAAAACAGGGACGGTTTTGGAGAATACTCGGATATAAATTGTCGAGGAAAATTATACTTAAAATCGCACCTACCCATACCAAAAATATATTTTTTAATTTAATTTAAATATATATAAATAATTATTTATAAAA
The DNA here is from genome assembly GCA_029378325.1 of Elaeagnus macrophylla. Classification (NCBI taxonomy): domain Eukaryota; kingdom Viridiplantae; phylum Streptophyta; class Magnoliopsida; order Rosales; family Elaeagnaceae; genus Elaeagnus; species Elaeagnus macrophylla. Next base: position 30,780,863 of record CM055642.1, read on the forward strand.
CTTACATTTGCTTTCCGGGAGTTTTAAACCCAAGAAATTTGTGCCACACTTGGTACTTACGGCCACTAGGCCTCTTTTTTTTGTTTTGTTATTAGTGTAACATATAAATATATTTATTTATTAAAACTACTTATTAGTTAAAATACTAATATAAATAGAAAACTTGATCGGTCTGTTTAGCTTAGTTTTCTTTTATGTTCATGTACTGAAATAAGGTATGTAATTATTTTTTGGATGCTAAAATATGTATGTATTGAAATAGAAAATTATGATGAATTAATTTTTTTATTAAAAAAATCGGTTATGGAGTTTTTTTTTTTTTTTTTGTATCCGTTCCCATCGAATTTCCGACCAGTACTTGAATCGAAGTTGTTTTCGGACAACTTCAAGTACACAGTTACTTATTCGATTTCGGAAACAAATATGAAAAAAATTGTCCCTGTGCTCATCCCTATTTTTTTTAAAAGCTAAAACAACTCAACACAATAAAACAAAATTTGAAAACATGCCTCGTTACAAAACAATACCCAAGGGTTTCTCAAAGAAGAGAATCCTCCAAAAATAGGCGTATGCCACTAAATGCGGCGAGCAAACTCTTATTCTATAATAAAAGTCGAAAGAACAGTTGGCTTTGTACACACCATGTGGCTGTGGGCTTTGTTTCATAAACTCGCCCCTTATTTTGCACGTCCTAAAAATACAAAAAAGGGGCCCTATTCATACTATTCTAATACAAGTAGTTATATATGAAACTCCCTACTAAAAGGAGGAGGGTATTTCATGCTATGAAACCTAGAATTTTTCTTAGATCAATAACCAGACTTACGACTTGAAGAACGTCTTATCTCTACCCTTGCATATATCCAAGGGTTTGTACCTTTTGATACTCATTTTTTTTGTTTTGGTATTTATTATTGTCCAAATTTTTTAGTGATACCTTAAAAGTACCCATATTAACAAAAATGTACCACTTTAGTCAAAACTGATTTTTATACATAAAAATTAAGGGCCATTTAATCATTTTAATTAATTAATTTATTTAATATTTTCCTCTTTTTTCCTTATCCAAATTCTAAACGCTAAATCATAAACCTTAAACTCTAAATGTTAAACCCTAAATCTTAAATCATAAACGCTAAACCCTAAACTTTAAATTCTAAATCATAAACTTTAAATTTTAAACCCTAAACCATAAAATATAAATACTAAATTCAAGAGAGAAAGAAAGAAAAGGAGAAAGAGTAAAAAATAATAATAAAATTTTTAAATACTAAAATACCTTTCAACTTTTTGTGTATATGTCTTTTGACTAAATAAGTATCTTATCAATAATTAGGATACTTTTAAAATTATTACTCAAGAACTTAACCAATTGTGTATATATTTGTCTTTTGACCAAATGAGTATCTTTTCAATAATTAGGGTACTTTTAAATTATCACTCAAGAACTTAAGCAAGCACTGATACAAAAACATTAATTTAAGTACTAATAGGGCACAATTCTATAGTAATTTTTGAGGAAAAAAAATCAAAAATTACATGCAAGTTGATTAGTAAAGCTTTTTATTTTCTAATTTTTTTCGAATTACAAGTTTTTATGCATTTTGTTCCAATATTTATACCTATAAAAATCATAAATTTGATTTTCTCTAAAGAAATGTTTGGTGAAAATGAAAATAATAATAAAAATAATAATCAAACTTAGAAATCTTCTTTTTAAAAATTTATAAACCATCCCGTATTTTAGTAGTGATTTCTTAAAAATGTGAAAATAAAAATAAAAATCATTATCAAACATACTTGTTAAAAAGGGAAAAAAAATATAAATCAAAAATCAAAGTTGCTATAAAAACCGCTCATCAGAATTCGTAATTTCATAGAGCTTGTCTCTGCACATTCAAAATGAGTTAGGACTTTAGTACATTGGTGTAACCAAGTCATGCTGACTCGAATAGTGTCTCAAAGAGAAGAAACTTCGGAATCTAAAGCTCAAATAGGTACTTAGATCATTGTTTTTCCATTTTCTCCTATACTGATATGTATATAATATCAGCAGCGATAGCCAAACAGTCATCAACTAAATGCAAGGTTTTAAAAGGCGGTTTTATGATTCGAGGCATTTTTCTAGCATGAGACATGTTGTATGCCCCACTTTAAAGAATCTTTGAGACAATTTTCTGCCACAATGCAAGTTATAAGTCTAACTTAATTTTTACTTGGAATGAATAATAACACTAATAAGATAACATACATAAAATAAAAAATATATATATATAATAACAAAATTATGACCAAGTTAAGAAGTTATTGTAGTAATATTAGCAGGGATAAGTACCTACTTTTTTCACGCATAAAATGAATAAAGTTTAACGGGTAGATTTAATGATAAAGAATATGATAAAAGCAAATGATAGAAGTGTTATGTTTGAGGCCAACACAATTTCGGTTGTTTTTCCTCTAAAAACTAGTATGGGCCAAATATCATGTCACCAAGATTTTCAATGCACCCATGAGAAGACAATCCAAAAATGTACAAGTTATGAGGTGTAAAGCCTCAATAGCCTCATTGCACGCTGCCTAATTGTCTAAGCCTCAACCAAAAAAGGTGTAAGCCTCAAATAAACCATTTGAAGCTAAACCTTAACTTGTTTGATAGTTGAGGCTTGCCTCAACTCGTTTGATAGTTGAAGCTTATTAAGGCGAGCTTCCAAATAGCAAATTTAAAACCATGACTATTTATATTTACAACTGATTATGATCTGACTCTTATTGAAGAAATAAAATATTTACATGCTCCAAAACTGCATCGTTAATGCTCCTTTTCAGCTTCCAGCAACTTTTTGAATTTCTTGACGTGTTTCATGGGTGAACTCTGTTTGGTGATTCAAAAATTCGTCAGAAGATGAAATGGATAATATATGCACATGCACACAGAAAACGTAAACATCTGCAGAAGACCTTGATGATAAAGTTTTACTTTCTTTACTTACTATGTATGACTTCCATTCAATTTTCTGGGAATGATTCCGGACATGGCGAAATATGTGAATAAGTACAACAGCATCAAGAGCCGCATATTCCAGCTGCATGAATTGAGAAAACATAATAATTTCAGTAGCTTATCAAAAGTTCAAATGTAATTTAGTAACTTCTTGAATCAGATTTATAAGACCTGGTTTTGTACCTCAAAAAGTATTCTGTTGAGTTCGAACTAAATATGATATTTCTCAGAATAACAAATGAGACATACCCACACCCCATAAGCGTAGGGTGAATCTTGCTCACTGCTCAGTTCTCTCCAGTCCCTCAGAAAGGGATCTGAAGAGATTGTTCACAGTTCTTAAGTATTCCACACAGGTAGTTGCTTCACTGACAAACAGTTATTATCTTCGACAACTTAATTAATTTATTATGTTAACGTTATGTGAATTTAATTGCATGCTCTAAATACAATGACTGAAAGATGATGATTCTCTGGTGGCGATACTACAGCCATTATTTTATTGTACTTTGACTAATGCTATTGGAACCACATCATTTTAGGTTTTTTAAAAAGTAATTGTCAACTTTAAGGCTTAGTTTTAACATTTTAAGTTTTAGATTTTAACATAGGGTTGATATTTTTTATATATGGTATAGAATTTGTTGATTTTTTTTTTAACTTTCATGCTCAATTTCTAAGATGAGATCAACTTGTCCCTGAGTTGCTCATCTCCACTAGATCATCTCTCATGTTATTCTACGACATGCGTAGGTGTCAAATTATTTTGTGTATAACTAGGATCAATTATCCATTCCTACCATAAATAGCACCTGTGTATTTGTGTAGATACCCAATTAAGCTAATGAATAAATGGAGCCTTTGACAAATTAATTTGATATCAAAGCCAAGGAGAGACAATAACTCTGCTTCCCTTTTTTCCTCGAAACCCTAAGGAAAGTTGCCAGCAATCACCAGCACCGCCATTCACTGGATCGACAGCCAATGCCAGCCCCTGCTTTGCACCAAGGATGACTGTCCCCTTGCAGTCTGGACTGCCATCGACCTGTTCTGTCCCTGAGTTTGGGGGTTCCAAGGCAGATAGGAAATCTATCTCAGAATATATTACATTTGCAATTTGGTGACTGAATGAGTAAAAAACTGATAGTGGTATGTTGTCTAGTGAAGCTAAATACCACACACTCTTCATCATCAAATTACAGAGCTTTTTTGGTTGAAATGTATGTCCAATTGATATTATCGCACTCTTCATCTTGCTAGTTTGTAATAATACTGCAGCTTTTGAGATTCTATTAACATGGTTCATGTGTTAGAAGTTGTTAATCACTAATTCTCTCAAAAACTTAAGATGTTAGGAGAAGGGCCAATTATAATTTTATATATTCGTTACTTTCCTACAAATGTTAGTTCTATGCACCATGCAAGCCAAACACTTGCTACTAAATAATTGCGGTTGCTAAGCCTTGAACACGAGATTTCTAATTTTGATCCATGTTAGAAGTTGTTGGTCACAAACTCTCCCAAAAACTTAAGCTATTAGAAGAAGAGCTAATTATACTTTATATATTCGTTACTTCCCCCAAATGTTGGCTCTGATATCATATTAGAAGTTGTTAGTCACCGATTCTCCCAAAAGCTTAAGCTTTTAGGAAAATGACCAATTATACTTTTATACATTCGTTAACATGACTAAATAAAACACATTGAGTTTCACAAATAATACATCAAGAACAATTTAGATTATGGTGACATCAAAGTATTTCATACTTGATTGACTAGCAAATATTATGACTCATGGTGTAACTAAAAGTTCTTTTCATAGTGCACTGTCCAAGTTGAACATGGTTGATATTTATGCTCTAATTTGTAGGGAGTTAACGTTTGTGTATATATTGTTGAAGATCTAGAGATATTCTTAAGCTTTCCTTATTTCAGTTGATTTGCTTTATTATTCAAATATGTATCCCATAATCTTAGGGATTTTATTTTGTTAAGGTTTTATTTATATCAATTGTCCCTTATTTCTAGTGGACCGATTTTAGTGAAATAAGAGAATGCAAAATATTGTTCATGGTACCAAAGCTGGGCTCAGCCATTTCTTTCCACCAATGGCTAGACATTACAATACTAGTTGTACCAAATCCACCGTTACCTCACCTACTACTGCACAAAATTATTTCAAACAGTCCTATTCTCTGTACTTCCATTGTCGAGAATCATTTTCTCTACAGATTACCCAACACAAACTTGATGGAACGAATCATGGTCTCAAAAAACGTTGTGAGGTTAGCCTCAAGGCTCATCTTAGGGCTATTTTTTCACCCAGACAACCTTAAGGCTAGCTTATTTGGAGCTGAAAAAATTATAAGCATTTCGTTATTGAGGCTTAAGCCTTTTTTTATGCACTGAAGCTATTGAGAAGTATAGCCTCTATTTAGTACCAGAAAAAAGAAAAATTAGTGGGCTAGAATATAAAATTAAGGCTATACTTAGACTCCTAGATAAATCCCATTAACATTACGGCCCAAGCAAGTAAAATAGAAGCTACAAAAACTAATAAAATTACCAACAAAGTGAAATTGAAAGTAAAAAATCCCTAATTTTTACGGTAGAATTTCTTAACTCCCAGTTTGTCTCTTCTTCTACATCTTGTCTTGTTCTTCTCGGTTTCTTCTTTTAACAACCATATGTTCCCTCTAATAAGCAATTTTCGAAAAACACAAATAAATATATTCTTTGCTGGAGGAAGAAGGTTGGATCACAAAATGGTTTGAAATAGAGGATATTGAACTTGAAGAAAGGGACGAATAAATTAATTACTTGATGAATATGGTGGTCATGATAATGATAATAATAATTCTTTTGATGATTATGGAAACTATCTTTTGGTGATGATTGGAATGAAAATAATAATAATAATATTTGTGATGATAGAAATGAGAATGAAGAATACAATGATGATGGTGAGCTCTAATCTAAACACAATAGATATCTTAGTTCAATGTTAAGCATCTAGATTTTTGATGAACTTTATTAATATATTTTTTATGTTTTAATGGTAGTTGAATTGTTATATAATGAACTATTTGATGTTATTATGATGTTATTTTATTATAATTTGTCATTTTTATTTTTTTAAAAAGTTTTTTCTTAATTTGTTTTAATTTGAGGCTTAAACCTCATACCGCTTCAAGGCTTACGCCTCGCCTCAGTGGAAAGGGTATACATTGAGGCTAGAACACGCCTTTTAAAACATTGGAACGAATTACTTGGAATGGTGATCCGTGGCAACGAAGACATGGGTACCTAACTGGCACAATTACAGCTCCTGCTGAAAATGATCCAAAGTACCAGGCCTGGGAATCTGATAACTCTATGGTGATGGCCTGGCTGGTCAATTCAATGGAGAAGAAAATGGGAAGAAATTCTCTCTCATATAATACAGCAAAAGATATTTGGGAAACGGTTAACAATATGTACTCAAATCTGGACAATTCTGCACAACTTTTTGAACTCAAGCCAACTTTGAAGGATAAAAAACAAGGTGATTTATATGTTACTGACTACTATGATATTCTAATGGGTCTATGGCAGGAACTAGATCTATTTGAAGACCCTACAGACAACCGTGCAACCTGCATCAAGAATCAACTCAAGCTTGAAAGGGCCATGTTTTTTATTTATTGCATGGACTAAATCAGGAGTTGGATGAAGTTAGGGGCTGACTACTTGGTACCAAACCTATTTCTATTCTTAAAACACCAGTAACCAACAATCTTATCTTATTACTCGAAGACAAGACACTGGAACACCTCCTGTTATTGGCAACCTATGTTACTCCAACTTGCCACTTTGCTCTGTCGTACCAGTGTCGACACGACAAGACACCTACACCAGTATGGGATGTGTTTGATCCGATGAAATATTTTTGGACACGGCAGAGAAAAAAGCTGACGGAGATGAAGAAAGAAAGGCAGCAGTGGAGAAGGGAAAATATAGATTGAAGGTATATTTTGGTTAATTGGATTAGGGCTTATCTTCATTAATGTTTTTTTTTTGTAAATAGTAAATTGAATATTATTAAGGGTGAGTTGCCACAAAAGTTCCTTAGATTAGGTCATTTATGTCATTTTGTCCCTTAGATTAGAATCGGTTTTATTTAATCATTTAGTATTGTAAAAAGGGTCAATTAAAGACAAACTATATTATTTTAATAATTTTTTAATTAAAATATTATTATTTTTTTATCAAGTGTTAAAACGAGATTAAAATATGAGTTTTTAATAAGGATAAAAGTACAATTTAATATGAAATTAAAAAAAAAATCTTTTAATAATAAATTAAAACAAAAAGTTATTTAAATATATATTTTAATTTTAATAAAATTAAAAAATTATTAAAACATTAAAATAAAATAGTGACAATCAACAAATATTCAAAACGAATATTTTTTGAAATTTTTTCATATTAATTGTAACTTTACCATTATTAAAGACTTGTACTTTAATCACGTTTAATCACCAACAGAAAAATAATAATATTTTAATAAAAAATATTAAAATAATATAATTTGTCTTTAATTGGCCCCTTTACAAAGTTAAGAGACTAAATAACACTGTTTATAATCTAAAGAACTAAACGGCATAAATAACCTAATCTAAGGGACTTTTATGACATTTTTTATTATTATTAATTAGATAGAAACAATCAGCTAGACCTTTCGTTTCCTAAAGTTTTTTTCATTACACATTGATTTTTCAAATAATTTTAATAGTCTGCACCTATTTTTTAATCCTTCATAATACGATTACTAGACCTCTATATATGCTCCACTATTCTATTATTAGTTCTTAATGTTATCCAAACAATTTTATCATTATATGACACATTCATATTAAAACTAATATGATGAGAAAAATTAAAAGGATATACAATAATTTTAAAGTCTCTAATCCCAGGACTATTTTTCTTGTTAAAAGTATTTATAAGTTTTTCTTAATATATTTAACAATGAAATAAGAAATTTTTAAGGAAAAAAAAAAAAGAAAAATATAAAAGAAACTAAAAAGTACATGGTTATTCTCCAACATTTTCTTCCCATTTTGCCCTTTATTTTATTTTTGTTTTTGGTTATTTTCTTTTTTCTTTTTTAGCTTTAACTTTTTTTTATTTAATTATGGTTTTTTTATACTATTAAATACTGAAATGTCCCCATACTATTATATCATACTTCAACGCATAGTTACATTCGGTAGTTTTATTATGTATTGTATTTCCCATTTTGCCCTTTGTTTATTTTAACTTTTTCCTTTTGGTTTTTTTGTTTCATTTTTAGCTTTAACTTTTTTTATCATTTAATTATTATTTTTTTAAACTACTAAATACCAAAATGCCCCTATATTAAAATATCATACTTTAATGCATAGTTACATTTGGTAGTTTTATTATGTATTGTCTTTCACATTTTACTCCTTTTTTTCACTTTTTTTATTATTTAATTATTGTTAGTTTTTTTACACTAATAAATATCAAAATGTCTATATATATCATATTTTTATGTATAGTTATATTTGACAGTTTAATTAACTTTAGAAACCAAAATTGTATGTTTTCTCATTAACCTAATAGGTTATATATATACACATATTAATCTCAATTAAGGAAAGATAATAAATACAATATATTTACAAAATAATGATAATAAGGAAATATTATAACTTATATTCTAACTCTCCCCCTAAGTTGGAGCATAGATATCACACATGCCCAACTTGGATTGTGATGTATGAAAGGAACTTCCTGTAACCGCATGGGTCATAATGTCAGCTAACTGATCAGCACTCTTAATGTATGGGACTTGAATGATGCCAGCATCCAAATTATCTTTGATATAATTTCTATCAAGTTCAATGTGCTTAGTTCGGTCATGTTGCACTGGATTATTTGCAATTTCAATTGCTGCAGTATTATCACAAAATAAAGTCATAGACTTTTTAGGACCAAAACCAAGCTCACTCAGCAAAATCTTTAACCAAGAAAGCTCTGTAATACCATGGTGAAGAGCGCGGTACTCGGCCTCTGCACTGGACAATGACACCACGTTCTGTTTCTTACATCTCCAAGACACTAAATTTCCTCCAATAAAGGTAAGATATCCTGAAGTAGACTTCCTATCCATCTTGGATCCTGCAAAGTCAGAATCTGTGTAACCAATAATGTCAAGATGTCCATGTTTTGAGAACAAAATACCCTTGCCTGGAGAAGACTTCAAATAGGCCAAGATTCGGTTCACAGCTTCCATGTGCCTGTCACTCGGATTATGCATGAACTGACTAACCACACTAACAACATAAGATAAATCAGGTCGAGTATGAGTCAAGTAAATCAATTTTCCTACTAATCTTTGATATCTCTCCTTATTAGTTGGAATCTGATCAGGATAAATGGCTAAACCATGATTTACCTCAATAGGTGTATCTACAGGAGCACACGCAGAGTTGCCAGTTTCAGTCAAGAGATCTAGTATGTATTTTCGTTGAGAGAGGAAAAGCCCTTGCTTAGACCTAGAAACTTCAATACCCAAGAAGTATTTCAGATTTCCTAAATCCTTCATTTCAAATTCTTCTGCCAAGTAACCACGTAATTTCTTTATCTCATCAGAATTACTACCTGTAACAATCATATCATCAACATAAACCAGAAGTAAGGTGATATCATTACCCACCTTTTTATAGAAAAGAGTGTGATCTACTTGGGCTTGTTTAAAACCATATTCCTTCATTGATCGGCTCAATCTGCCAAACCATGCCCTAGGTGACTGTTTCAACCCGTACAAGGCTTTTTTCAACCTGCACACCTTCCCATCTTTTGTTTGAAAACCAGGAGGAGGATCCATATATACTTCCTCTGATAGATCTCCATGAAGAAATGCATTTTTTACATCGAGTTGAAGTAATGGCCAGTCTAGATTCACGGCCATAGAAAGTATAACTCGAACAGTGCTCATCTTAGCTACCGGAGCAAATGTCTCTTTGTAGTCAATTCCATAAGTTTGAGCATAGCCCTTAGCCACTACTCTGGCCTTATTCCTCTCCCATGTTCCATCGGAACGAAACTTAACTGTAAACACCCACTTACAACCTACTGTCTTCTTTCCCTTAGGTAATTCGACTAACTCCCAAGTACAGTTCTTTTGGAGAGCATTCATTTCTTCTATCATAGCAACTTTCCACTTAGGATCATCAAGAGCCTCCTGAAAATGACTAGGGATAGGTACAGAAGATATCTGAAGAGCAAACACTAAATGAGCTTGAGACAGACGGTGATAAGAAACAAAGTCAGATATGGGATAAACAATATTAGATGAAGACTTAGAGAAACCTAATCTATCAGGCTGTTTACGACTTCTAAGAGGATATCTCCTATCTTGAGCATTACTCAGTGGATCTAAAATTGTAGGTTCTGTTACTACATGATCAGATGGTACGTCAGAAACAAGAATATCATTAGTAGAAGATAAAGGAGAAACATGTACTTCAGTGTCAACTTCGGAAGAGTCATTTGAAGTCATGGTAGTATCATCAAGAGGAGTCTCCACATTAGAAGATGGGGTCATAGCAATAACATCCTTGTTTTTTCTACCAAATTGCAGATGGAACATATGAGGTGGCCTCAACTCCATAGTTGATTCCTCTTTTCCAAGTTCGGGTCCTCTCAAAGGATTTGAGTCATTCCATTCTAAAGAAGGAGTCCTCCCCCTTACCAGAAATCCACAACTTCTTTTCTTCTAACCACAATGTTTCCTCTTCCTTACTATGAATCTCCCCCGGAAGAGGAATCAAGGAGACATCATCAGAGAAATAAGACTCATGTTCACAAAATTGAACATCCATAGACACAAAGTATTTATTTGTAGGTGGGTGAAAGCATTTATACCCTTTTTGTGTATTAGAATATCCCAAAAAAACACACTTAAGAGCACGTGGATCAAATTTGTCCCTATGAAGGGCATGGACATGAACATAACAGACACAACCAAACACTTTAGGACATATATTAAGTGCAGAAGATAACGGGTGAAAAAGAGATAATTTTCTCAATGGAGTGTGATAGTCTAGAATACGAGCAGGCATGCGGTTTATAAGAAAGGCAGCAGTCATGACAGCCTCAGCCCAAAACTGTTTAGGAACGCGCATAGTAAAGCATAGGGCACGCGCCACCTCAAGAAGGTGTCGGTTCTTACGCTCTGCTATGCCATTCTGTTGAGGTGTATAAACACATGTCGTCTGGTGAATGATGCCATGAGTTTTAAAAAAATGAGTAAGTGATTGATTTACGAACTCACGACCATTATCAGAATGAAAAACCTTGACAGATACCTGAAACTGTGTGACAATCATATTATAAAATTGAGGAATAACATGAGAAACGTCACCCTTAGATTTCAACAAATAGAGCCAAGTAACTCGAGTGCAATCATCAATAAAAGAAACAAAATATCTATGTCCAGAGGCAGTATGGGTAGAAAAAGGACCCCACACATCAGTATAAACACAAGCAAAAGGAACAAGACTTTTATTAGAACTAATTTTGAAAGTAGCACGATTATTTTTTGCAAAAATGCACTGTTCACAAATTAAACTTGAAACAGAAATATTCGAAAAAAGTTTAGGAAACAAACGTTCCAAATAAACAAACGATGGATGCCCTAAACGACAGTGCCATAACATAATTTTTTCTTTATCACTTCCTCTATCCACTTGAAAACCACAACTAGTATTGCCAGACCCCTTCTCTAAATAATAAAGACCTCCTCTTTCTCTACCAGTGCCAATCATCATCTTCGTTTGATTGTCCTGAAATACACAATGAGTAGAATAGAAAGTTATAGAACAATCAAGATTCTTAGTGAGTTGACTAATTGACAGAAGATTATTCTTAAGAGTAGGTGCAAATAAAACAGAGGACATGGAAAATGTGGGTGATAAGGAGACATTGCCAGCTCCCAAAATTGACATTGGTGCCCCATTGGCAACCTGTACAGACTTAACATAAAAGGGTGTTAAAGAATCAAAGAGAAAGGAATTACTAGTCATATGATCAGTGGCTCCTGAATCAATAAGCCAAGTGTTAGAAGAAGAAGAAGAAATAAAAGCAGAATCAAAATTACCTCCTTGAGGAGTTATGCGAGAAACCTGAGAGGCAGAAGCAGCAGTCTGACTAGATTTCTTTTTTCGTTCAGCTTGCTTAAGTTTGTACCACTCTGGATAGCCATGTTTCTTCCAACAAACATCAACAGTGTGATTGAAATTATTGCAGTAGGTACAGAAGCGAGAACCAGAATTTGCAGATGGAGTATCCAAACGTGGTCTACTTCGTTGTACAATGAGAGCTGATGGTTCAGGATGGTCCTCAGTACCCATTGTAGCCTGCCGTTGTACTTCACGACGGACTAAAGAATATGCTTCTTCTAGACTTGGTAAAGGAGAAGTAGCCAAAACCCGACTGCTCACTTGATCCAAACTTCGATCTAAACCAGCTAAAAACATGTAAACTCGATCTTCAGCAGTACGAGTTCTCAGTTTCTCAATATCAATAGCACATGTCATATCATTAGGTCTGCGATAATCCAATTCCATGTAAATAGAATTCATTTCATTGTAATATTCAGCAAGAGAGCGACCATTCTGACGAAGCTGAAATGACCTCTTCATTAACTCATACACTTGCGACGAGTAAGAAACATCTAAATAACTTCGTCTTACTGCATCCCAAACTTCCTTGGCAGTGCCACATTGAACAAAGTGAGACATCAACTGATCTGTCATAGAGTTGATGAGCCAAGATTTTACCATGGCATCTTCAGCTTCCCATTTATCATAAGTTGGATCATCTTCTTTAGGGGCAACTTTTCTTCCTATGATATAACCTTTCTTTTCCCTACCCGCAATATGCATTTCCAAAATCTTGGACCAAATACGGTAATTGGTGCCGTCCAATTTAATATTAACAGAGGAAGAACTGTCTTGTATGGTGGTAGAAATAATTTTACTGAAAATTTGAGGTTAAGTGTGGAAGATTGATTCCATTGGATCCTTAGACATAGTGGTAATGGGTTACTGTTTTTTTTTTTTTAAAGAAAAGTGGATCGAAAAAGGAAAAAATGGATATATATAGGAACAGTACTGTTTGGATCTGAAACAGTACAAGAGGAAAAAACAAATTTGAAAAACAGATCTGGGAAAAACAGATCTAGAAAATAGGAAAACAGATACAGATCTGAAAACAGATCTGGAAAACAGGAAAACAGATCTGAAAACAGATCTGGAAAGGCAAAACAGATCTGGGTAGGCCGGCGATGGGTAGCGGGACTGCAGGAACTGGCCAGTGACAGAACACGACGACGGCCGAGAAGCTCAGAGAAGGATGGCAGCTTTTTTTTTTCGGCGGCACAAGGACGGCGGCGGCGGCGAGGCAGCAGCAGTGGATAGGCAGCGGAAATATTTTTTTTTCTTTTTCTCAAAGCTCTGATACTAAATTAACTTTAGAAATCAAAATTGTATGTTTTCTCATTAACCTAATAGGTTATATATATACACATATTAATCTCAATTAAGGAAAGATAATAAATACAATATATTTACAGAATAATGATAATAAGAAAATATTATAACTTATATTCTAACTAGTTTTAATATGTATTTTCTTTCCTATTTTGACCCTTTTTTTAGCTTTTAGCTTTTTATTATTTAATTACTCTTGATTTTTTTTACACTACTAAATACTAAAATGCTCTTATACTAATATACTATACTTTTATGCAAAGTTACATTTGATAGTTTTATTATATTATATTTCTCATTTTGCCTTTTATTTTTTTTATTTTTTTTGTTTCTTTCATTTTTAGCTTTAACATTTTTATTATTTAATTATTGTTGGTTTTTTTACACTACTAAGTACTAAAATGCTCCTATACTAATATACCATACTTTTATGCATAATTACATTTGGGAGTTTTATGCATAGTTATCTTAATTTTTTCGTACACAAATAAATATTAAAATATCCTCATAATAAATACACTTATTATGAATATTTTATTAGTTATATTGTGTATAATTTTAGTCATTCTCCAATTTTTTTGTTCGTCATTTTTTACATTAACAAATATAAAAATGTTCCTATAATAAATATAATTTTTATGAATTGGTTTATCTTGTACATCAGTAAATAACAAAATCTCCCTATATACTTGTCAAATTTAAAAAATCATGTTTAGACTTTTTTTCAAACAATATCAATTATTGCTCGACAATTAATATTACTATACTTTTCAAAAATAAATAATATATCATTGTTTATTTTTTTAAAAATTAATATTAATATTTCAAATCAAGTATTAAAATAAAAACTTGTTAACACAATATATGAGATAAAAAATAATAAATGTATTACCCAACAAATTATTTATAAATTATATATTGATTTAAATAATTTTATCAATATAAATAACACAAATAATGTAATTAGATTATATGTATTGACTCTTGCATTTGCATGGGTCAAAAACTAACATTATTTATATATATATATATATATATATATATATATATAAGGATCTATAGCCATAATTTGCTATAAATTTTTTTACATTATGATATATTGAGAGTTGAGATATATAAGTAGTGGAAGAGAAAAAATCATTCTCCTAAATCTCAACCTTTAATAACTAGTGGTGAAAAAAACTCGTTTAATCCTATCCCATATATATATATGACATTATTAATATAAAAAATTCAAAGTATATACGTATTTAATAGCCGTGTTTGTGTCCAAAAATTAGATATTTTATATCATTGTCCAAGTATCTTAAAATTTTAAGTTTAGCAAGTCCAACGCCTAGACACATACCCTTATCCGACATTCGTATCCGAGTCCGAGTAACATAGCTGGAAACAATCAAGCATGGTATGACAATTGCCAATGCCCCTGACATACCAAAGAAACTTGCTGGAAAAACCATGGTAAACCTTCAAACAAGAAACTGAAATCCAACTAGAGAAAATTGAGGCCTTGAAGCAACTTCAAAAGATACTAATCCAACAAACAAACCCGAAGCCAACAAGTCCTCAATCTAGCCTTTTACAAAAGAACAATTAGAGAAAATTCAAGCTTTTCTCTCGAAATCCAGATCTTTACCTACCAGCAATGTAGCACAAAAAGGTAACTATCTCTCAGTTGTTCAAAGTAATATAGACATTGGTCCATGGATTATTGATTTTGGGGCATTTGACCACACGACAATCTGTCACTCTTTGTTTCTTAATTATACCCCATGTGCTGAAAATCTAAAAATTAGAATTGTTGTTGGGTCTTTGTCTACTGTTGCTAGGAAAGGATCTGTTAAAGTTGCTGATTTTGTTCTTAAGTCAGTTTTATGTACCAAACTTAAAGTGTAATATGATTTCTATTATCAAGTTAACGAAATACTCAAATTGAATGGCTAAATTCTTGTCCTCCAATTGTGAGTTTTAGAAATTTGACTTCGAGAAAAATGATTGGCAATGCTAAAAAACATGAAGGCTTGTATTATCTCTACAACTCACATCTTCACGAATAAACAAGCCTTAGCTGCCATTCATGATTCTGATTATGTTTCAAACTACATTATGTTATGGCATTTTCAGTTAGACCATCCTATGTTACTCGGACTCGGATACGGGTATGTGTTTAGGCGTCATATTTACTAAACTTAAAATTTTAGGACGCCAACATGGCTATTAAATATGTATATTTTTTAATTTTTATATTAATATATATATGTGTATATATATACACATTAATTTTTCTATTGAGTTAATAAATCAAAATATCGAGTTGACTTGTATTGGTATTTTTTTCACTAATGTTTTGTTATTAAATATGATATCAACAACCAAAAAAAATAATTATTGAAATTAAAAGTTAAGTAGAAATAATAAAAATTATACCTTGATTTTCAAGATTAATAATATCCTCTTTTTATTTGTGTTTTATATAAATAACTATTTTTTTGTTAGCAAGGATTTGCCTTTTTTTTATATTTTTCGTCCATCCTTTTCTAATTATTATATTTTTCAAAACTTCTTATTTCATTGTTAAATACATTAAGGAAAACTTACTTTTAACAAGAAAAATACTTTTGGGATTAGAGCTTTAAAATTATTGTATAGTACTTCTCATCACAATAGTTTTAATATGAATGTGACAAAATGATAAAATTGTTTAGATAATATTAAGAACTAATAATAGAATAATGGAGCATATATACAAATCTAGTAATCGTATTAGTAAGGATTAAAAAATAGGTGCAAACTATTAAAATAATTCAAAATTCAATAGTCCATAAATTTGTAAAGAAAAACATTTAATTCAATTGGAAAACGAAAAAAACTTCGTGAAACGAAAGGTCCAACCGACTGTTTTTATCTAATTAATAATATACAATTTCATGACTATAAAAAAAATTCATTAATAAAGATCATGCTCATTCCAATTAACCAAAATATGGCCAAATCTATTTCTTCAGTTAGAGAATGTCTTCTTTTTATGTGTGTCGATAGCAACTTACTCCAACTTTGGTTTGCTTGGAATTGTCGCTACATGCATCGCTACTCATCGGCCGCTTACGCTATTGATTATCCCAACTTTCATAAAGCCTTTTTCAATGTGATTTTGCATCGCTTTATTACCAGTACTCCACCACTTGCCCTTTATGTGTGATTTTGCTGTTGTTTAGCCTATACAACCACATCCTCTGTTGCTTTTTGTATCTAAGGAATTTTTTTATGTTACTCTACACTCTTACTTTCTAGTACATGTGGCATAAAACTTCAATCAAGGTTAACCTCCTCAACACAGTGATGTCTCTCATTATTATCAGTTATTTATGGTTGGTTCAATGACTACTTTTACACTCTTTGGCAAGACTTCTGTAAGGAGCTTTAAGATTCAAGTAGGCAGACCTTTTCTGGTTTTGTTTATTTTATTGTTCTTTATAACTATTAAGCCAAACATAACTTGAAGGGAATAACTGGGATATTATATGTTAATATTTAGTTTCTTGGAAACTATTAGAGTAGAATATTAGATAATTATTATACTTTCTTATTTATTTGGAAGTCTTATTTAGAGTTCTATTAAGATTAAAATTTTGATATTGTTACTCCTATAAATACATATGTAATCTTTTAGTATCATTATGAATGAGAATTAAAATATCTTTCTTTAATTTTTTGGCTCTTCTCTCAACCTACTTTGATTTTTTAATACTCGCTTATGCATAAACCTATTTTATATTTTCTCTGTCGTTGCCTCTTCTTTCATCTTTAATACTCGTTTCCGCATAAACCTATTTTATATTTTCTCTGCCGTTGCCTCTTCTTTCATCTTTTTTCATCTCCGTCGGCTCTTTTCTCTGCCATATCCAATAATATTTTGCCGAATGGGACACGTATCCTGTACCAATGTCGGTATCATGTCAACCGTACAGGAGCAAAGCAAAGTGGCAAGTCAAAGTAACATAAAGGACATCCAAGTTTTTTATATTTAAAACAATTGTTTCTTTCACTTTTTATTAATAAATATGTGAGTTGATTGCTATGTGAAACCTTTCAATTTGACAAGCATACTCGTGTTCCATATCTTGTTAGAATACATTTAACCTGTGAGCCTTTTTCTTTAATCCATAGTGATATTTCGAGACCATCTAGAGTTAGTAGTTTGACTAGTTCTAAATGATTTATAACCTTGAAGACCATATGTTAGGTATACTTACCAAAAGTAAAATCTAAAGCATCATCAATGTTTCAAAACTTCTACAAAATGATTGGAACCAAATTCACAAAGAAAATCCAAGTTTTAAGCACAAAAAATGGCAAAGAATAATTATATTCTATTCTAGGACCATATTTGTCAGAGAATGGGAACCTACACTAAATTTCATGTATTGGCACACCTTAAAAAAAGGTCTCTAAAAGTAAAAAAGCCCTATATTAGAAGTTGCCCATGCCCTTTTCATCCAAACTAAGGTGCCCAAACATTTTTGGGATAAGCTATTTTTACAGCTACCAACCTAAACAAATTACCCTCTCGTGTCCTTAACTTTCAAACACACATCTTTAACATAATGGATATGAGCCCTAGCCTTTGAAAATTAGACCCAAAATAAAAAAAATGCATTTTCTTAAGTTATTTTCCCAATCAAAAAGGCTACAAATATTATTCACCCAGTGCTCAAAAAATGTTTGTTTCCCCTCCTAGTGTTTCTTTTTTTGAAAATCAATAATACTACCTTCAGGGGAGAAATAGGAAAGGAAGACAATTGCGGGAGTGGTGACAATTTTCTTTAGGATTTTAGTGTCATTCCTAGTGTTACTCTTCAGTCAAAAATTAGCCCAAACCAAACACTTTAAGCTACCTGAAAACAATTCATCCAATTTGCCACTACAGAAGGATAATCTTGAAACATAATCATGATCACAAAGATAGGGTCAAGATGCTATGTTTCGTGTTTACACGAGAAGACAAAAAACAACTACTAAAATACAAGAATTCATATCCACACAACATTGTCAAGCATCTAACCCGAAGAAGGATCCTTTAGACTCGGGAGCAAATACCAAGGAGAGGCAACAATTTAATGACTTAGACTAACCAATTGTACTACGAAAAAGGGAAGAGATATTGTACTCAACACCCTATCTCAAACTATGTGTCAGCTAGTTGCTACCTGTAGCATTTAAGGTTGTGACCATTCAAGTAGAGAACAAATCTTCCAAGAAATATTCAAGAAGTTTTGGAGATTTCAAAATGGAGAAATGCTTTTGAAGAAGACATAAGGGATTCCCAAGAGATAAGGTCTTAAAAGCCAATGGAACATGGAACTATAAAACTCCCTGAAAGGGAAAGTGTGGTATGTCGCAAGTGAGTGTTTACAATTAAGTATAATGCTGATGGAACTATTGAGAATACAAGGCGAGATTGGTGGCCAAGGGATTTACTTAAATTCAAAGGGATTGATTATACTAAAACATTTGCCTCTGTAGTTAAACTAAACTCGGTCAGAGTTCTATTGAATTTAGCTGCTAATACAAATTGGCCTCTACATATGGATGTGAAGAATGCATTCCTTAATGAAGATCTTAAAGAGGAGGTTTACATGGAGATGCAACCTGGTTTAGAGATCGAGATACAATAATTGTATACAAGTTGAAGAAATCTCTATATGAGCTGAAACAATCACCACGAGCTTGATTTGATAAGTTTACCAAGTCGATTAAAAGATTTGGTTTCAACCAAGGACATATCGTTCATACACTATTCTTTAGACACTTAGGGGCAGGAAAGGTGTCAATTTTAATTGTTTATGTAGATGACATCATTCTTACAAGAGATGATTATGAAGAATTGGCTAGATTAAAGGAGTTCTTGTCTAAAGAGTTTGAGATCAAAGATTTGGGACAACTTCGATATTTTCTGAGAATGGTAGTGGCTAAAAGCATAGCAGGTATTGTTGTTTCACAATAGAAGTATGTACTTATCTCTTTTCTAAGACATGGATGCTAGGGTGTAGACTAACAACTTCTCCAATAGACAAAAATTATAAGACTGAAGAAGAAGCTAGAGAACCTATAGACAAGGGGAGATACCAAAGGCTAGTAAGAAAATTAATTTCTCTCTCACATACCTGATATTGCCTTTGTTGTGATTGTTGCTAGTTAGTACATGCACGCTCCTTGTCAAGAACATCTTGATGTTATGTACAAAGTTTTGAGATACTTAAAGACCACTCCTGGAAATGGACTATTTTCTAAGGAGAATAAAGATAGAAAAGTGGAATGATACACTAATGCAAATTGGGTTGGTTCTATTAAAGATTGAATATCTACATCCAGTTATTGTTCCTTTGTTGAAGAAACATTGTAACTTGAAAAAGCAAAAAGCAGTTTGTGGTGCTCCAAAGTGGTACAAAAGCCAAGTTGAGAGCACTAGTGAGTTGATGTGGCAAAAAAGAATGTTAAATGAGCAACAAATTACTAATGATGGTCTTATGAGATTGTACTGTGACAGTAAGGTTGCTGTCAATAGTGCACAATCCAGTTCATCATAACTGCACCAAACATGTCGACATTTACAGACATTTCTAAAAAATTTAGGAAAGAATCATCTGAATGGTTTAAATTCCAAGCACGTTGCAACTTGCTGACATCCTTACTAAAGGACTGCCTATAGGATTACTTGAAAGATCTCGTGAGCAAGCTGGAAAAGATTAATATCTATTCTCCAGCTTGAAGGGAGTCTTAAAGATCTCGATATTATTCTAAAGATATTCTAGGACATTTGAATGTTGAAGATCTTCATATTATTCTAGAGATATTCTAGGAGATTTGAGTTTGAGTAATTAAAGGCAGATTTCATCTTTCCTTATTTCAATTTATTTGCTTTTATTATTCGAATATGTATCCCATAATCTTAGGGATTTTATTTTGATAGGGCTTTATTTGTATCAATTGTCCCCTATTTATTGTGGACTGATTTCAGTGAATATTGTTCTCCTAATTTTACCTATATGTATATGTGTGTGTGTATTATTCTAGGATATTCCTAGGAATCATATTATTTTGTGTATAAATAGGATTAATTGTCCTACCTTAAATAAGACTTGTGTATTTGTGTATAAATACCCAATTGCGCTAATGAATATATCAAATCTTTCATAAATTAATTAATTTAGGTCTAACGAGATTTTATTTTCATCACTGTCATCAAGCACTATAGCACACATTTTACAGCATTTATGCAGGAAAAAAATAACAAGTAAACACCTGATTCTGAGACAAAGGGCGCTGCTCCCAGTTGCTATTTCGTCTTGTCTTGTTTAGACCAGATCCTAGTATTTTCTGAAAGTAATAAACATAAGTAAATTATCAAAAGATTTTTGGGAAAACAACAAAAATAACACCCTTCAAAACTTCTAATAACAAAACTAGCACCCCTTGTGTTCAAACTTATATTTTTACAATTAAAAAAATGACTAATATGTCATTTTTCTTTGAACACCCATCCAATTAGAATTGAATAACGACAATTTAGACCCGTTTAATATTGAACGTTCAATATTTTACGTTCAAATTGAACGTTCAATATTATTAGGGTGCTAGTCTTATTATTATAAGTTTTAGGGGTGTTATTTTTAGTAATTTCCCAAGATTGTTTTAAAGTAATACAAACACCATACGAAAAGGGAGTTGAAACAGGACCCATCAGGGTAATTATTATCACAAGCAACATGAGAGCAATAGATATAAAGCTCCTACATTACCTCAGCAAGCCCGGATAGACCCCCACGGGGTTCTTTGAATACATTTTGGATGTCCAGTAACATCTCATAGCACTTGAAACACTCCAGCTCTCTATAGGAAAGAGCCAGTTGCTTTATATCACATTGAAAATTATAGCCTAGTTGGCCAAAAAGAACCAACCTTAAGTTAGAAGGGAGGACTGGAAAAGCAACAATAGGATAACATAGCGGTGGAAAAGTTTCACATCCCTATATTATGATAAAAAAAATTAAGAAAATTAAATCCATGAATGAGCTGTTAAATGTTCCAATTCAGAAGAGGTAATTCCTTCAGTTTAATTGTGGATCAAAAATACCTTTTTTTAATGATAGCAAAGTGCATGTGTTGGTGGTGGATAAAAACACAAATTTTGATAGGCAGGAGGACTGATACTATAAGTTAGAAGAAACAATTTAAAAGATAAATGATTGGCATTTTCCCACTTATCCAAGGAATCTAATTTGTTTCTCGTCATCTTTATTTGAGAGAGAACATACAAGTACGAGTAACCTATAAAATTGTACAATCAAGAGAAGGAAAGGAAGTCTATCTGCTCAAGCGTACCAAGTTTTAAAATACTAGGGGACTGCAAAATGCGAACTAGGCATTTATCCAGAATATTGGGGATATCTTCGAACAACTTTATCAGGTCAAATATAAAAACCATCTTCTCAGAAGCAATTTGCAAGATAGAAACCTGAAACAAGAAGAAAAAAGTTAAGATCATAGTTTTGAACAACTATATGGAAACGAAACTTTGTAACTTAACTATTTTAGTGAGATATTTAAAATAAAAACAATTGCTTTGTATATATAGTAAGTCAAGACAAAGAAGATAAAAACAGCGTCAATCAGTTGGCAGATAACATGCACAATTTCTAAACAAATGACAATGTCAGTAATACCTTGTTTGCCTTTCTGCCCTTAATGTAATTTGGTTTCCATTCACAGTCGAGGCCTATGACTTTACAACCTTCAATGTGGCATGTCGCATTGCATAAAGCATCAACATTATCAACCCAAACAATGTCTTCAACAAAGAACTCTTTAAGATGCAAATGGCGACTTTGGCTAAGGCCTGATTCAGGCACTGTACAAAATTTATAGAAAAATTAATCATCCTCCTCACAACTTGGTTACTAAACCTTGATTAATGTACTGAAAAATTCAATAAAACATCTTATTCTTGTAAGAGCCAAGGGAGGACGCTTCACATATTACGTTTATTGCTACAAAGCAATAGAAAAAAAAATCCAAACTATATTTTAGAAGATGAAAGGTTGCATATGAAATTCATAGTTGTCAGTTGAGTATACCAAGGACAAACAGCAGGGGAATTTTAGCATAGAGAATTAGAAGAGGAAATACAACAGAACAAGAACTCTGAACCTCCATCTAATCAATTTTTTTTCTTTACTTTTTGTTTTTACATTTTTCGGGTGCTAATTTTTCTAACCTAACACGTTTGGAAAACTTTAGTGGAAGAAATTGATCAAAGTTGGTGTCTTCTCATAAAGACCAACAAAATAAAGTAAAAGGCATCAAAATGGTATATGAGCATTATATTCATTTCAACCAAAATAACAGCTATAAGTAGTACTGATCAAGTTCATGATAAGGAAACATCAATAATCACAGAGCTGATAAGAATTGATGAATTGCAAGATTACTGGTGACAGATAGTGAATCTACTCAAATTTTGGAATGAATGAGCTGACAGTGCAGATCACATCTGAGCTGCTAGGGCACTGACAGTAGTAAATTCAACATACCTTTGTCATTAAAAAAACCTTCAAGTGAATACCGATTGCATAATTCATCAACCTTCTCTAAGTAGCCAGCTTCCAATGCCAAGTAGACCTTAAATTATCAAGGTTTAAGATTCTCATGTTTAATTAAAAGTGCAAGAACTCTTAGTTAATACATGACTATACGTAAAGTAAAAGTAGCATAGATTCATATGGTTAAGCCAAGATACATAGTTTATCTTACATGCAGTCACGAGATTCTGATGAAACCATGTTATCTAAGTATTATGTTAACACTAACATCTAAAACTGCATCCATATACAAGCAAGGAAGACATTAAAGTTTCTCAAGCATTTTCCCCAATCCTCTAAAACTTAAAACAAATAATTCTAGCATATAACAATACTGGAAAAGTTCAAAACAGATATATCTGCCCTGAATTTCTTCACACCTTATACCCAAGATTCTCTTAAAACTTGAATCTCTACAAACCCACTTAATAGTTACTATATTATGAAATCTCCATCCACAAGCTTTACGACAAAACAGCAATGCAAATATAAATTTATATTACTACACTGAAAATTAACATGCTAAACTAAGAGTTTCAATGTTTCAGTGTTTTAATTACATAAAACAAAAACACAAACTTATCCCATATATTAGTTTTAAGATGTAAACATATGCCAAAGGTTTTAAAAGAATTACACTTAACAGGATCCTAGTACAACCATCAAGAATGAAAAGGCAAAACTTTTATGTTTTTGGGTCAAAGAACAGTTTTTGTTGAAATCTACAGACCAGATACTCAAGAAATTGCTTATCCCTATTGGCTTTTGCTTCTGCAACATCCCAGCATCCTTTTTCTGCAAGTTTCTTTAGGGAGCTGCAAATGAATGGATAATTCTTAAAAATTCATAATCATAATCTTCAAGTAGGAGGATAAAGGTACTGAAAATCTTTCACATGATAAACTAGGAAAGATGAAACATTACAAGTACCTCTCTTTACCCTTGTGATAAACTTCAGGAAATTCCTGTCTCAGACTGTTATGTTTTATAATCTTGTAAGCATCATTTAGCATGTTCCTGTCAATGTATTCTTGAACAAGAGCACACAATGTTGACTTTCCCATAAATGTCGCCCACTTTTCTGCTGATTTGCATTGATTGTTCTGAATCATATTATGGAGAAAAGATTGATCGAACAGATGGATACAAAAGTGTTCTAGTAGAGTAACTGCAGTCATATATGACTGAGATTCTATCAACTCAAATATATATCTCTCAACAAATGTTTTTGCCCTGTCAAAACTACAATCACCTTTTGCTCTCAACGGGCACAATACTTTCTCAATGTTTTCCAATTGAATATCAAAAACTTCAATTATCTTCACAACTATTCTTTCATCATGGTTGACAAAGCCCCCAACAATATCAAGAAACAACTGAGCAGCTAGATCTTTCCCTTCCATGTAACCCACAGTGGTAGACTTTGCCTTACGGAAACGGTTTAAAGCAGATATGATCAAATGACTGAAACCTTCACAATATGATTCAAACATGGGCATGACATATAGGCACTTAAGAACAAATACAGCTGGTCCAAACTGGAGGTCTTTGTGTAATAACAGATGAACCTGTTGTTGAAGAGCTCGAAACTTCTTAGTGGCCTTACATGTGTCTACAATTACAATCAAAGTAATAGATTAAACTAAAAGCAAGAAGATATTTGGATAAAATAGATAAGCATCAGAATTCATAAGTAAAACTATTATACATGCCCATTTAGAATAAGCCCAGTGAGAAAATCAAATTTTGAGGTGAGGAAGAAGTTCTGATATGACAGACTTTTTTACATAATAAGATCAGAGGTCCAAAGAAGAAGATTCATCACCATGAATATAACATTCTTTGAGGAGGTATAAGAATACCAAAGGAGTCATGTGCTTTAGATCAGAGAAAGCATGCATGCAGATAGCTGTTGCTGACTGTGTTTTTTCTTCACCGTTGTAATGCAACACAGCTCTCTTCTCCACGCCCATGTCCACCTGAAGACGAAGATCAAAAAATGCTTAATGAAACTGGCTAGTTAACTGATTAACATTAAGCTAAGAGATTTTCCAATTAATAACATTAACCAAACCATTTTGGCAACTTAGCCTGAACCCTAACTTCCTATATGCCAAACGGTGACAAGTAAACAAAAGTCAATATTAGAATTAGGAATCATCATTCAAGCACTGAAGAAACAGAGATGGGACAATGATACTGACATACTGTCAACTGAAAGAAGTAACAAAGATACATATGGATTAATAAAACTACACTTGTTTTATTATTTATAAATGTACGTATATACACTTCTAGGGTATATATAATATAATTAGTAAATTGAAAATAAATAAAGATATGAAACAATATTTTCAGTTTAAACTAAATAACAAAATTCCTAAACAAATTTCCTAATATTTCGGGATTTCAACACTCCCCTCAAGTTTAGTTTTTCATAGATATCAATCATGTCCAACTTGTTTATGAAATCATCAAAGCTTTAATGCGGAAGCCCTTTAGTGAAAATGTTTGCAATTTGTTCTTGTGTAGGAATGTAGGTCATACAAATAATACAATTCTCAATTTTCTCTTTGATAAAATGTCTATCCACTTCGATGTATTTAGTTCAATCATGTTGGACTGAGTTAAGAGAAATGTTGATCGCAGCTTTATTATCACAGTAAACCTTGAGTGGAACCTCAGTTTCTACTTGTAGTTCTTCTAGAAATTTCTTCTAGAAATTTCTTCAACCACAGTCCTTCACAAATTCTTTGTGCAACTGTTATAAATTCTGCTTCAGCACTACTTCTAGCTACAATATTTTGTTTTTTGCTTCTCCATGTAACTAGGTTCCCCCATACAAAGGTACAGTACCCAGTAGTAGATCTTCTGTCTTCAATTGAACCTACCCAATCAGCGTCTGAAAAAACTTCTATTTTCCTTTGATCTGTTTTTCTGAAGAAGAGTCCTTTACCAAGAGAGCCTTTAAGATATCTCAGAATTCTATACACTACATCTAGGTGGCTTTCTTTTAGGGAGTGCATATGTTGACTTACTACACTTATCGCAAATGCAATGTCAGGTCTCATATGTGATAGGTAGATTAGTCTTCCGACCAGTCTTTGGTACCTCTCTTTGTCAACTGATTCTTCACCATGTTCTATTTTCTTCCCTGTTTCAATAGAAGTGTCACTTGGTTTGCTCCCAAGCATACCAGTTTCATTTAGAAGATCTAGAACATATTTTTCGTTGTGAGACACTAATACCTTTTTTTGATCTTGCAATCTCCATTCCCAAGAAATATCGCATTTGTCCTAAGTTTCTGACTTCAAATTTAGTGGCAGGGACACTCTTCAATCTTTCAATTTCGGGCAGATTATCTCCTGTTAGTATTATTTCATCTACATAAACAATCAAAATTATTTTCAAACCGTCTGAGGAGTGTTTAAAAAATATTGTGTGATATGACTGACCCTGCTGATAGCTTTGACCATTTATCATCGTTGCAAATCTATCAAACCACGCTCAGGGTGACTGTTTAAGTTTGTAGAAAGATTTGTTCAGCTTGCACGCCACATTTTGTTTATTATCTTCACAAAAACCTAAGGATAATGTCATGAAAATTTCTTCGTCTAATACTCTGTTGAGAAAGGCATTATTTATGTCTAACTGTTGGAGAGTCCATTCAAGGTTCGCTGTTAATAACAATAATACTAATACTCTAACAGTGTTTAGTTTTACAACTGGAACAAATGTTTCGGTGTAGTCAATCCCATAGGTCTGGGTGAACCATTTAGCAACTAAACGAATTTTGTATCGTTCAACAGTTCCATCGACTTTATACTTTACAGTAAAAACCTACTTGCACCCAATTGGTTTCTTACCTTTTGGTAAGTCCACTACATCCCAAGTTTCATTTTTCTCTAGAGCTCGTAACTCTTCCATTACTGCATTTCTCCACTCGAGAATTTCCCAAACCTCATCAATATTTTTGAGAATTATGATCCTATCAAGGTTAGTAGTGAAAGCATGGAATGTGGAAGACAAAGTATTATATGACACAAATTTAAATATAGGGTGAGAAGTACAAGATCAAGGTTGTTTTTTGAGTGCAATAGGTAAATCATCAGTGGAATTAGAGTTACCTGGATTCAAAGAGGGCTCAAGGATAGGATCCATCACCGAATTGACTCTTGTAGTGTGTCAAGAGTGAATCTTCCTTTTTACTTTGATTTTGGCTCTTTGAGTAAACAAGTATCTCCTTATCTACCTGTGTGTCTGCATCTCCCCCTAGCTAAATGGGTTTCTGTAGATGGCACGTTAGAGTGATTTGGTGTAACAGGTTCCAGGTGAGTTGTAGAGATTGTATTTGGGAAGGAGGTACTGGTACTGTTATTATTTAGGAAGGAGGTACTAGTATTAGGAAATTAAAGGTCAAAAGAGTAAAACTGATCTTCAAAACTCACATTCTCTCCCTAAAGAGGAGTTTTGGAAGGATAATATGGTGTGGTCTCAAAGAACGTGACATCAAGGCTAGTGAAGACACTTTTTGTAAAGGGATCATAATATCTGTATCCTTTTTGAATAGGAGAATAGCCAATAAAAACACATTTGAGGGCTCTCGGGTCTAGTTTTCCATGGTCGTGGAGATGTACATATACAAATATTATACAACCAAATATCTTTAAGTGGAATGTCTGACATAAGGCGAGAGGTTGGAAAACAGTGTTTTAGTTTCCCAATTGATGTCTCATATGAGAGAACACGGCTGGGCATTCTGTTTATAAAAAAGGCAGATATCCAAACAGCATCTCCCCAGAACATTTTTGGCATATTTGTGGTGAACATGAATGCCCGGGCCACTTCTAAGACAAGTCTGTTTTTTCGCTTGGCCACTCCATTTTGTTGTGGAGTATACATACACACATGAGGTTTGTTGAATGATTCCATGGGTTTGAAGGTAATCTTCAAGTGAATGGTTAACATATTCTATACCGTTATCCGTACGCAATATTTGAATTTGTGTTTGGAATTGTGTGTATATCATAGAGTGAAAGTTAATAAATACTGTTTGAATTTGAACATCAATTTTATCTTTTAGTAAATACACCCAACATACACGAGTATGATCATCAATAAAGGTGATAAATCACTTTGTATGAGTGCGATTTGGAT
Source organism: Elaeagnus macrophylla (assembly GCA_029378325.1). NCBI lineage: Eukaryota > Viridiplantae > Streptophyta > Magnoliopsida > Rosales > Elaeagnaceae > Elaeagnus > Elaeagnus macrophylla. The sequence goes on from CM055642.1 coordinate 30,809,221, forward strand.
GCCAAGATGGTCCCTATACATCGCTATGAATTATGGCGAATAATTTGGAAGGTGGTGTGTATTTGGATTTTGAAAAGGATGTACGATGATATTTTGCAAGTTCACACGTTTCACATTGTAAATTAGATAATTCTTTATTTTGAATAAGAGATGGAAACAATTGCTTCAAATCCAAAAAATTAGGGTGGCCCATTCTAAAGTGCCACAATAAAAAATTATTATTCCTAAGAAGAGATGCAGAATTACAATTTTTAATTTGATTATGTTCACTCACATTGGTTGTCTCAAAGTAATAAACTCATTCACTCTCTCTAGCACTGCCAATCGTCTTCCTTGATTATAGGTCCTGAAAAATACAAGATGAAGAAACAAATTTAGCATAGCAATTTGTGTGAGTTGTTAATTTTACTGACAGATAACAAGTTGCAGGATAATTTTGGAACATGAAGGACTGACTTAGGAGTAATAAATTTAGAAATTTTAATACTCCATTTTTCAACAATTGGAGAGAGGGTGTCATCTGCAATTCTTATTTTTAAGTTACTAGCACAAGATATATATAAAGAAAAAAGTTCATGGTTGTCTATCATGTGATTTGATTTACCAAAGTCAGTAATCAAAGGAATATTTATTTTTTAAAGTAATGTCGTTAAAAAATTACCTTTATGTGCTAGCGAGTCAGAAGGAACATAAGTAGAAGACTAATCCAATGTTTGAAATTTGGAAAACATTTGATAAAGTTGTTCCATTTGCTCTAGATTAAATGTTGAACTAGACATAAGTTTGTCGTTTTCAAGTTGATTAGTAGAGACCTGATATCCTCGAGTCTTGTAATTTGCCTCAGTTTTTAGTCTGTTAGTTTTCCGTGTAACTCCCAGCACGTATCCTTTGTATGACCCATTCTACCACAATAAACACACCAAGGCCTTTTTTTGTGTTAAGCCTGCCCAGCATTGTTTTGTGGCCTATGTAACAAGAGTCCATGGACTACATTTTCATAAATAGGCCCAATATGGTCATGAGAATTGCTGGAGCCCAAACCAGGCCCAACTGAATTATTGGAGCCCAAACCAAGCCCAACTGAATTATTGGAGCCCAACCAGCCCATTGGAATTATCAAAGCCTGAGCCCAGCCCATCAAAATATGTTTTCAGCCCGTGTGAGTGTGCGTGGCCCATGGGTCCTTCGGATTGTGATGGAGCTCCACGGCCCGCATACCTTTTCGACCTAGTTTCCAGCCCGCGTGCTACATAACCACTTCCAACCCTATCTTTCAACATCACCACTCGCCTGGACTCCTCGCGCCGCACCTCTGAGAAGCACTCCCTCGTCGACAGTGGTAAAGGCTGTCGGCCGAGGATTTTGTCGCAAACTTCATCGAGCTCACAGTTGAGACCAACCAGAAACTCAAAAACTCGCTCATTCTCCATTTTTGTCTTATACCAAACACTATCACCAACGCATTCCCACTCCTCTTCACAAATTAAGTCCAGTTCTTGCCACAATCCAACCATTTGCATGTAATAATCCGTTATAGAGATTCTCCTATTGCATTTGCCAAAGATGGGTCTTGATTTCAAAGGTCCGAGAGAAATTTCCAGACTCTGAGTATGTTTCCTTCACGGCGATCCATACTTCTCTTGCCGTGGGAAGGAATAGGTAGGTTTTCTCAACAGATGGCGTCATGGAGTGGACCATTCATGAAATTATCATCGAGTTTTCAACCGTCCATCTCTGGAGACCAACTGGATCATCGGGTTTCTTAGTGTCACTGGTGAGGTAACCCATATTTCTTTTTTCTTGAATTATCAATGTGATGGACCGAACCCACTCTCGGTAATTCTTGCCGTTCAGTTTCTCGATGATGAGTTGGAGTGGGGAATTATCAGCACCACCATGGGTGGGTGTGGCCATCTCCTCTGTCTTCTTATTAGTACGACCAAAGGAAAGAGACTCACTAATATGTTCTTACATGGACAACGAGCTTAGGCTCTGATACCTTATGAATTAATAAAACTACACTTGTTTTATTATTTCTAAATGTACGTATATACACTTCTAGGGTATATATAATACAATTAGTAAATCGAAAATAAATCAAATAAAATAAATAAAGATATGAAACAATATTTTCAATTTAAACTAACTAACAAAATTCCTAAACAAATTCCCTAATATTCGGGATTTCAACAATACATGAATTTTTTGTGAAAGAATTTCACGAACTCCAGAATGCAATGACATCCCAGATTCCCCAGATCTGAAAAAATATACAGAAAGCTATTTATTTATACAAAACTCGTCCAGTGAACGTTTATTAACAGTCAAGATCCAATTCACCAGACTCTGATGTGTAGCAACAAAATTTAGGATAAAAAGAAACACCACTCTTCACTCCAAAACCTTGTTTCATGCTACACCATGTAGTAAAACATATCATTTTAACTTCTCACTAAATAATTAAACCAAAGAGATATCGCTCATAATGGATAAAAAGCTTCGGAGTACCAAACTTAGGTCCATTTTGCACTAAATTATCCAAACTTTTTTCTTTTCTCTACAGAAAGGTAATAATACTTTAATTCTATTTACACATAAATACTTTTTTTATAATTAGTGTGTACCACATAAGAAAATTAACACTAATAACCTCACGAGAATTTGAGGACAATGAGGGACAACATGATATTGGTGTTAAGAAACTGCAAGTCACACAAGGTTATTAGTGTGAATTTGCTTACCACACATTGGTACCTTTTTTGCGGAGGAAAAAAGTTTGAGTACAACTAACTCCTAAGTTCCTCGGAAGTTGTTTACCCCTCAAAATATATACATCTTAAAAGCAAATAAAGAATTGAAAAATTATCCCACACGAAAAAAAGAGAGTGGCATTTGAAAAGCAAACACCAACAGCAATAATTAAATTCAATAATCAATTCTCAAAGCCACCATTTCCTTTCTAAAAAATACTTGAAGCAATTACTTCGCAAACAACCATCGTTCTCAGCATTAATTTAACGAGGCCGAGGCTAATATCGGATTAAAACTCTAAGCGTCGCACTAAGCAAAATAAACGGATTGAAACCACTAAACAATAGAAAGAGAATGAAGCGATTAAAAACATACCTCCTTAAGCATAGCATAAAAATATTTTAACAGCCTAACAAAGCACTATGACCCAAAAGAAACCAGAAATCCTTCAACGATCCTGCATTAGAAATCTACATAGTAATAGCAGCAAAGCTAATTAGAAAGATAATGAAATACATTTTACAGGACAGCTTGACAATTTCCACTTTGAAATTTACTTTGCAGAAAATTTCTCCCCAACCAAACAATGGCACAGGATAAAGAAACTTACGAAAATCTGAAGGACTTCCTCTTTTTTTGTCTAACCCAGTTTTTCAGCGGTGAGACTAGACTTGTCCTATAAAATTGACGCAGAGCCTCGGCTCTCGATACATGATTTTGGGATAATTTTACTCGATTAATCTTATAATAATAAAAGGTTCATTTAGTTTATAATTTTACTTTTAAATTGAAATAGTACAAATTTTTTAAAAATATTTTTTTAATAATATTGAATATTTTTTTATTTAAAACAAATAAAATAATATCAGTTCAAATTGTATTTAAAGTATAAATTTATATCTCTTGTTTCATTTTTTTCAATTCACTCTTTTATCTTTTTTTCTCTAACTCTTTTTGTATCCTCAAACTTTTTGTTATATTGAATTTATATGAATTTAATTTTCAATTATTAAACAATAATTTATTAATTAATGAAAATTTTAAGTCCCACTCATGCGCATTTGTATATAAAATTAGTATTTAATAAACTACAAACATAAAAAAATTAGTGTTTTTAAATATTTTAATTAAATTGTGAAGAGAAAAAAGAATTAGAGAGTGAATTGAGAATATAGATGAGGAGATATAAATTTTACTTTTATTTTTGTTTTTTGCTTTAAATAAAAAAAAATCAATATTATCCTTGAAAAAAAATTAATTTTGACTAATTTGACTCGAAATTAAAATTACTTGACTAAATAAACCAATTTTAATAATTATAAAATTAATATATTAATTAAATAAAATTATAGAACTAAATTAACTCAAAATACGCAAACATTCTTGTTTCTTGAGCCTAACTATGCTGCACATCTTTATCTCCCAAAAAAACAATTAAAAGCCTTTTTCTTTCCCTAATTTTTTTGTGAAAAAAAAAGTTAGTATTTTTGTAATATTTATGTTTTTTTAAAAATACTAAAAATTAATTATATTTAATACTTAAAATTTTAACTTTATTATTTTTTAATTCCTGTTTTTTTTTTAATTTTTTATTGTTTCTTTTCCTTTTTGTGCTCGGCCTACGAAAGTAGGAAAAAAAAAATACACACACACGTCTTCTCTTTTTAATCCCATTGATTTTTTAAATTTTTTTATTGTTTCTTTTCCTTTTCGTTTGTCACCCCACAAAAGTAGAAAAATAAAAAATAAGAATAATAGGTTATCATTAAAGCAGAACACAAAATCTTTAGGGCTTGTATAAAGGTTTGATGTTGTGAGGAAAGAGAGAATCTAACCAAATAAGATTCGATAAGGAGAATGAGATAAATTTGTAAGTTTCTAAGTTTTCTCAAAAATAGAGGTTCAAAAATAATGGAGTACAAGCTGCTGAAAGACGTTAAAATGTAGGATTAAAGAATAGATGTGGGCTGACTACCTTGCCCCTACCCAAATACTCACATGTGGCAAAAGTAAATTGTTGCGGATTTATATTGTTTAAAAATGAACTAAATTAAAACTTAAGTATTATGAGTATTAAATTTGAATTATTTTAAAACATGGTTAATTTTTTGTACTTTTATTAAAATATAGATATTGCAAAAGTACTAAGCTCAAAAAAAGTATATATATAATGAAAAATTTATAATTTTTACTCTAAATATCTCGATAAATAATTTAAAATTTACCAAAATTAAAAATAACTAATACTCCAAAAATAGCCCTTATTCATCTCTCTCCTCCCACCTATCTGAGATTAAAAAAAAATAACCATCAATGCACACTTTCATAAGTCGACTAGCATCACAACCAGCTATCAATTTGCTGCATTGATAAGGGCATTCATAACTAGGGTTGTTTCCTCTCTACAACCTCATCTAATTTTAGGTATTTAAAAAAAAATTACATTATTTCAATCTTTGTTTGATTTTTTTTATTCTTTCATATATTTTGCAATTTTTGTTAATAAAAAATATATTTGTATTAAATATATTTTTAATAAAACCAACAAAAATTGCTAATATATGTGTGTCATCGCAAGCACACAATATATCATCAACACGTAGCCTACCTACAAGTATCCCACATTAGCCACAGTATCTCCAACAAAATCCTAAATCTCCAATACCAATGGCACACCTTTCAAATCCATCCTCAAATGTTCCCCACTTCCATGAGCTTCTCCTCCACTCCTAATCTTGACTCCTATCTTACCTTATTATGGACACCACCCTCTCAAGTATAACTCTTAGCCCGCTCCCCTTAATCTATAGTATGTATATTGCTACCAAATAAAATAGCATCAATACCAATACTAAAATTAAAGCCAAATTCTCTTTACCCACACTCGACAAATCAACAACTTGCGCTTGACTAGCAATACCAAATACATTAGTATTTTTTGACACACCAACGCCATTCTCACCCTTCACTCCCTTAGTAGCCTCAGGAATCCTCATTGACATATCAAAAAAGAAGAATTCCCTAAACTTCGTATAAACCTACCAAAGAGAGTAGATCCTAATTTCTTAAGTCAAATATTTACAATTATAACAAGTCACAGCAATATTTCATACTTAATATCTATCAACATTGTCTCCCTTGAAGGCTAGGAATCCACACATTGTAAATTAACTACTTATCCAACAAGAACTAAACCCTAACCCTAATAGCTCTATCATAACAACTATTCAATGAAAACTTATCAATATCTATAATATACCTCAAATTTTTAGCAATTCAACTAACATTAAACCATACCTAAAATCATAGGCATATCGTGCAATTGAGTCCAAATAGGGGTAGACACATATTGGAGCTCAAAGGGGAGACATACTTAGTTTGATCCTTTGATACATTAGCAAGCCATTCTCAAAGTTCTATGGTGTGCAACGAAGTGTCTATTCCAAATCAACCACTTCTTCAAAGTATAGAAAAATAATACTACAATCAAGCACTTTAATGTTTAATCCTCCATAAGATGTTAAATGCCTACAATAGACAAAAAGCAAACCCTTTGAGTTAAGGACTCTTCCTAAAACCAAGCAAACGCCTAGCACCAACTCAAGATTACTTTCAACATCCTCAATCAAGTATTCAAGATCCACAATCAAATCCCAATCCTTAATAGCATTAGTCAGATCATCCATCTCACTAGACAAAAAACGAACATAAACTCTAGGGATAAAATTTTCAATCGAACAAATCACAAACCAAGATACCACAAAATCCCCAATAATGCCAAAAGACACTCATGCATAAGAAAAATCAAGAACAGAGTAATCAAACAAAACAAAAAATGAAGAAAAAATGAGCAACCAACTAAGACTAGTGAATAGAGAGACATTCGAGGGAAAATAACACTTGGGAAGAAAAGTTAAATAATTCTTAAATTTTGTTAAAAAGTTATTCTCTTCTATTATTTAATAAGAACCAAATCAAAACACAGATTATATTTCCAAAAACTATTAACTTTTAATAAATATATATTTAAAAATTTTAATAAATCAATAGCTTTTATAGTTTCTCAAAAATTCGACACGAGAGGTATAATTTGATGTAGATGGTAAACAAACCAATGATAAAGAAAGTGACAGCAAAGAAAATAATATATTCTTAAAAATATAAAGGAAATATAATAGATGTGTTCTGACAAATACCTATTTTTAGGTAAACGCTATTAGTTAAAAAGTACTATTTATTTAATTTATCACAAAAAGTACAGTAAATTAAATTAAAAAAATAATAAAATTAACACCTTTAAAATTATAATAACAAAAATAGCACCTCTTGTGTTCAAACTTATATTTTCATAATTAAAAAAATGATTAATATATCATTTTTTTTGAACACTTATTCAATTAGAATTGAACGATGATAATTTAGACCCGTTTAATATTTCATGTTTAAATTGAACGTTCAATATTATTATAATATTATTTTTATTATTATAAATTTTAAGAATGTTATTTTTTATAAATTTTTAATTAAATTTGAGTGTACGAAAACTCTTGGTTAAATATTAATATAATTTGATGTACTAATAAAAGCTATTACTTTTAGTACAAACGTTGACCATGTTAGAAGTTAAATATAGGTATACAACTTTATACTTTATTCTAGCAAATATCATGATAAATATATTTAGTCTAATAATTTTGGACATGCGTCGTTAAAACATCAATATAAAAAAAAATGACATTTTTTTATTAGATGAACATATGTGCATGTCTAAGATGTAAGAATAATATCATAAAAATATATCAAAAAAATATACTTGATATAATATAGAACTGTAAAACGGGTAGGTCGTGTTATGTTCGGCTCGACCCGTTTACAACCCTACCTATGTAAGGTTGATCCTGACTCAACCTATTTATTAAACAAATCAGAAAATAAAACCCTAACCCAACTTGAGGTGACCCATTTAACCCGTGTAAATATATTAAATAATAGATATTATCTTTTATATTATAAAAAAATCAGAGATATTATATCGAGTATCAACATAGATTTATATAACTTATTAACATAATAAATTCTAATTAGACTCCAAAAATTAAATTAATGTAAGCATTATTTTAACAAAAAATATAAAAGTATTAACAATATAAAATAAAAATAATACTAATAATCATAAATATTGTGATACATCAAATCTAATATGTTAAAGGCTCAAACAGTAACAAAAAAAGTCTAACAAAAATATATATCATAAATTATTTGTAAGTAAAAACTTGTTTTAAGTCTAAAATAAATAATCAATAATAAAAATATATAAAATTAAACTAAATAATATATTATTATAAATTGATAAAAATAAGAAAATAAAATATGAAATGAATTTAAACATCATCTCAATAATATTTTAAAGTATAAACCTACAAAATAATTAAATAAGAAATAATTACCTATATATCGTAATAATTTTAATTATTTACTTGTGTTACTTATGTGGGTTACAGGTTACCCAATTAACCTATTAAAACTTGATTTTTTAAATGGGTTAAACGGGTAGACCTATTTACAACACAACACATATAAGCTCAATTCAGACGTGATTATTTCGTAGGTAGGTCGTGTCGAGTTTTTAGATCGTGTCAAAAATTACCGGTTATAAATATATTTGTTTAATTAAAAATATAATATTTAAAAAAAAATTGTGATAGAACGATAGAAACTTAAAATTACTATTTTTTAAAGTAAAGAAAATTAGACCTCAAATTAAAATGTCAGTCGGTAAATTATCAAGACTAAAAATAAAAAAAATAAAAGGACTAAAATGTGAACCGGTAAAGTTGCAGAACGTTTCCCTCATCTTCAAATTCAAACATCATGGTGATTCCGTAAATACTTCCTGATCCAAGACCAGTTTCAGACAACTCGCCCACCCCATGTTGCAATTGATGCTATATATACTTCGGCGTTCAGTCACTCTCTCTTCAAATTTGTGAGACCAAACCGAACCCTCTCAGTCTCTCTGTATCTCTAGGGTTTCGAGTTACTGTCTCAGGAACGATGTCGTTAAGGCCCAGCGCTAGAACCGAAGTCCGCCGGAACAGGTACAAAGTGGCGGTTGACGCAGATGAAGGTCGGAGGCGCCGAGAGGATAATATGGTGGAAATCAGGAAAAACAAAAGGGAAGAGAGCCTTCTGAAGAAGCGACGTGAAGGACTTCAGCCTCAGCAAATGACAATGCCCCTGGCTAATGAAAATAAGGTATGGGTGGGGGTGTGTAACTGTGTATGTATCACTCTCGCTTTTGTTATTGATGTTGCCTTCTGAATGGTTGTTTTATTTTTAAATGTGATTAAAATGTTGTTGTTTATGGGTTGGATTAGTTCTGGGTTCTTTCCAGGTCTTCACCTTGTTCGAATTCATTCTTAAAAATTATGGGTTAATTTGATAGTTTTGTTTTTTATTTTTCAGAATTTGATAGTTTTGTTAGTTATTGTTGATGTTGTTTCTTTTTTGGATTCAGTTACTGGTTTTTGAGTACCGAAGTAGGCTGGTAACGTTGTTTTATGTTCAGATTGTGCAAACTCCAAAGGGATTGGATGAGTTTTTTGTACTTATTTTGTGAGTGTTTTGGGAGTTTGGTTTTGATTGAATTACTACAGCCGACTTTTCTCTGCCGTAATAGGTGAAAATCAGGATTTTGCTTTTGAATAGTCAAATTTTGAAGTCTAAGTTGTCTATTTCATTGTTCCGGTAACTGAATTTTAGTTATGATCACATATCATGCTTTTATTGAATTCATCTTTTATCAGGGAGTTAGTATTGGGTATCTGGGAAATGGGATTCATAATTGTCGTTAACTGTGTTTTTATTTCTTTGGTTTTTTCCTTTCTGATTTTTCTATATATTTATAGTCGAGGAACTCTCTAATTACAATTGAACCTGACATTTTAGTGATACGGGCACATTATGCAAAATAATTAAACAAAATATAAAGATGATGGGGTTGTTTCGATTTCAATGCTTGACAGAATTTTAGTCCAGTGATCATAATTCTTATGCATCAAAATCAAAGCCATAAACTACAATGGAGGGAATGTAATTGTCTAGTTCTGTTATTTTTTGTTGGCCATGAGTAACAACTGTTGGGCTTATGAAAATGATTAAACAAAATTTAAAGAAAATGGGCTTGTTATGATTTCAGTGTTTGACTGATTTTTAGCGTAGTTATCATAATTCTTATGCAGCATTAGCAAATTCTTAAACTTCAATGGAGGAAATATAATGGTCTAGTTCTGTTCCTTTTCTTGTTGTCTATGAGTATGAGCTGTTGGCTCATGAAAATGATTAAACAAAATTAAAGATAATGGGCTTATTTTGATTTCAGTGCTTTTCCGATTTTTAGCGTAGTGATCATAATTCTTATGCAGCATTAGCAAATTCTTAAACTTCAACGGTGGAAATATAATGGTCTAGTTCTGTTCCTTTTCTTGTTGTCTATGAGTATGAGCGAGCACTGTTGGCTCATGAAAATGATTAAACAAAATTAAAGATAATGGGCTTGTTTAGATTTCAGTGTTGGACTGATTTTATTGTAGTGATTATAATTCTTATGCCCCAAAGCAAATTCATAAACTTCAATTGAGGAAATATAATGGTCTAGTTCTGTTCTTTTTTTGTTGGCTGAGTAGGCATTGTTGGGATCATGAAAGCTTTGAGCTTGGCTGAAGGGAACAATATCCTTATATTCATGTATCATCTTTTTACCTACCTAAAAGATATGTATAGAAAAACAAAAGTTGAGAAGATTGGTGGAGCATGTAACTCCTCTCGGCTTTGAGTAGCTCTACTACCTGAACCCGTTGCTCAAATCTTGATAGCAGGATACATTTTGAGGTTTAAATGGATGCTTTTATATAGTTTTGATTTTTCAAATACAGTTGGAAAATCTGCCTTCCATGGTTTCGGGGGCTTGGTCCGATGATAATAATTTGCAGCTTGAGTCAACTACTCAGTTACGAAAGTTGCTTTCAATTGGTTAGTGATCTAATGCTGTTCTTGTCCATATTATGTTTTTATTGGAGTTCTATTTAATTGATTTTCTGCCCATTTTAGAGCGTAGCCCACCAATTGAGGAAGTCATTCAATCTGGAGTTGTTCCTCGCTTTGTTGAATTCCTTATGAGGGAAGACTTTCCACAACTTCAGGTTTGTTACTTGCGGAAACCTATTGGAAGCTTTATACAGTGATACCATATTCAATTCTCTTATTGTTTCATGCAGTTTGAGGCTGCTTGGGCTCTCACAAATATTGCCTCTGGAACCTCTGACAACACAAAAGTTGTAGTTGATCAAGGCGCTGTCCCCATATTTGTGAAGCTACTTGGTTCTCCAAGTGATGATGTTCGCGAACAGGTATTGTCCTGATTTGATTTTTTATTTTTACTTTTTGTTTCACATGCAAGTCTATAAATATTCGAAATGGAGATTCTATTTTACAATTAATTTTTGTGAATCTGGGCCAGACTGTAACAAGACTTTTGAGGGTACCATGGTGGTCAACATTCCCATGCAACACTTTTTATTTCTTATTGTAATTGACTCATTCTCGAATTGTTCTTTGTGAGAATATATGTTGGTGTTCTCATTATTTGTAGTGTAGGCCAATATTAGTTGAACAAGTTTATTAGTTGTGCTTTGTATCAGGCGATTTGGGCTTTGGGAAATGTTGCTGGTGATTCTCCAAGATGCCGTGATCTTGTACTTCGTCACGGGGCCTTGGTTCCTTTGCTAGGACAGTTGAATGAGCGTGCAAAACTCTCCATGCTTAGAAATGCAACCTGGACGCTTTCAAATTTTTGCCGGGGCAAGCCACAACCTCCTTTTGATCAGGTTTGAGTTTATTGATGGTTGTATTAGAGATCAACTATGTTTTAGGTTAATGATTTTATTATTTTGTGTCATTCTTTTTAAGATTTCCCCCCTCATGCTATAGCTAATAGCTTAAGATAATATATTATTCATTATTCAAATGCCACAGGTCATTTCTATGTTCATGTTTTCAGGTTAAGCCTGCACTTCCAGCTCTTGCACGCCTCATACATTCCGATGATGAAGAAGTCTTGACTGATGCGTGTTGGGCACTTTCATACCTTTCTGATGGTCCTAATGACAAAATTCAAGCTGTGATTGAAGCAGGAGTTTGCTCACGTCTAGTTGAGCTTTTACTGTGAGTTCTTTTAGTGATTTTCTAAACCTTTTTCGTCAATTATTAAATTTTATTTGCGTAATTACTTTAATTTTATTAACTTAAACATGTTTTCATTCCTATTTTTCAGCCATCCATCTCCTTCAGTGCTCATACCTGCCCTCCGAACAGTTGGAAATATCGTCACTGGAGATGACTTACAAACTCAGGTATTGCTTGTTCTTTGTCATTCTTTTTCAACTGGTCCTCTATTATTAGTATGAAAATTGCTTCGAGGGTTCTACAATAAAAAATAGAAGAAAAATTACTAGAATTTTTTTTCCCTTTTTCCTTTTTCTTTTTGTGCTTAGTTGCCTTGTAAGATTTGATGGTCACACTAATGATGGAGGATCTAGTTTGCTGCATTATCTTTACTAGTTCAACCTCAGTGTCTTGAAATTATTATAGTGATGTTAATGTGAACGCTGGAGAGTGTAGTAAATACCATGTAAAATGGTTCAGTTTTCTGTGAAATAGAGCTTTTAAATATTCAAGATTTTGTTTTAATCAGGTCATCATCAACCATCAAGCCCTACATTGCTTGCTAACTTTATTGACCAATAATTACAAGAAGAGCATCAAGAAGGAAGCTTGCTGGACTATCTCAAATATCACAGCTGGAAACAAGGAGCAAATTCAGGTGTTATTCATTTTTGAACTTCTATAGCAGTATTTCCGTGCCCTAATTGATGCATTCTACATTATTTCTGACTTTGTGTTGTCAATGTATTACTTTGTAACTGAAATTGGACAGGCTGTTTCTGAGGCTAATATAATTGCTCCACTTGTTAATCTACTTCAAAATGGTGAGTTTGATATTAAGAAAGAGGCTGCCTGGGCAATCTCAAATGCTACATCTGGTGGTACTCATGACCAGATCAAGTACATCCTCATCCCCCCAAATTTGAGGTTTGAAGTATATATGTTCTCATTCTTGTTCTAATTATATTTTGCGTTTATAGGTACTTAGTAAGCCAAGGGTGCATCAAGCCATTGTGTGATCTCCTTATATGCCCAGACCCTAGGATTGTCACAGTTTGTTTGGAAGGGCTGGAAAATATCTTGAAGGTTGGAGAAGCTGAGAGGAATTTGGGCAATAGTGGAAGTGTAAATCTCTTTGCTCAGATAATTGAAGATGCTGAGGGATTGGAGAAGATTGAGAACTTGCAAAGTCATGATAACTCAGAAATATATGAGAAGGCTGTTAAAATTCTTGAAACTTACTGGTTAGAGGAAGAGGATGATACAATGCCACCTGGAGATGCTGCTCAGTCTGGTTTCAACTTTGGAGGTGACAATCCAGCTGTTCCTTCCGGCGGATTCAAGTTCAGCTAAAGGTACATTTGCTCTTGCTATGCTTCTGAGATGAAGTAACCATGTTGGAAATTTTCTTATAATGATTTAAATACTGGATCTTGGCATTGTTGATGGTTTGTATGATGTCTGGACCTCATTGATCGACCTCTTCCATGCTGTAAGAATGTAGTGCCTTGCGTCTTGAGAGTTGCTGGACCGTTATGATGTGGTTATTTATAGATAATTATATGATGAGCAGCAAAAGTTGCTCATTTATGAAACCGGGGATTCAAAATGTGGTCAAGCTATCCCCAGACCCCAATTGGTCAGCTATTGCGCAAAGAAGATTTTAGTCTTTCATAAACTTTGTTCTTCTATTGTTTTCGGTTGTCATAAGTGCAGTGCAGTAGCTAAGTGTTGATGACAGTTCCAAGTGATTTTGGCGCTTCTAAAGTCTACGTGTATTTGCCCTGTAGTCAAAGACTATTTCTGTTATTTTTCATGCTGTGTGATGATACAACTTTTTTGTCAATTGTCTTTTGTCGGGTCTTTGCTTTGGAGGTGGGATGTTTCAGGCTTTATTTAAAGTTATTCAGTCAGAGTTCTTTTGTCAGGGAAATACATCTGCTTTTAACCAAGAGTTATTTGCAGCAGAGTGCTCACATTATAGTTATTTGTATTCCTCATGTAGGTTAATGGCTTGGTCTGTCTGAATTTGGTCTCTTTTGAACTCTTGTAATCATGTAGATGAGGATAGTAATGTCACTGGGTTGATATGTTCACCTAGTCATATTTGTGATCGGAAACTAGATGTGTATTGTATTAATAAAAAATTACATAGCATTCTAACTTAATCCATTTCAATACATACATCCCAGTACAATACATACTTTTATTGTAAATCATTCTACATGGTTGATTTGCCAAAGAAATAGAGTTTTGTGCAAGCATTTGTTATTGGGATACCGAGTGAACCCTGACTTCGAAGCTCGAATTGTGATATTGTATTGATCTTCCATAGATTGATCTGATTGTGTAGCTTTGTCCTACATAGCGACGATTTCGAAAGTCCAGCCATGATATCTAATCCCTGATTGCAAGGTTTTGTTAGTCTTTCAGAGCCACAATTTTAAAGCTCTGATTGAATAACTCTGTTTGTACTCCTTAACCTTGAGCTTAAATCTCTTATGTAGTAGCTCTGTTAATTTTCACAAGGGAGTGATCCTCCTATATAATCTACTGATCCCCATTCTACCCGGGTGCTTAGCTTCCCTGGATTCTGGCTGTGTAAGTTCTTTTGTGTTGATTATTACTCCTTGGTTGTGATAGTTTGTGTTCCCTTGGATCTTTATAGATCATACACTCTCATTATGCTGGCAATTATCTGTAACTATCAAGGTTTAGGGAAGTGAGAAATATTTCGAGCTCTTAGTGATGCTAAACTCAACTACTAGTATGATCTTTATATTGTTGAGCCTAATGGTCAATCAGAAGGAATGACAATAATGTGGTGTGATCCTATCAAGCTGCTCTGATACTTGAAGCACTGTTGATATGGAGGTTGGTAGATTTACTGTTGTCTATTGAAAAAGGCCTGAGAGATTGAGCGGAAGAGTTTGATAGGATTGTTCGTTTGAAGGCTGGGCATTATAATGAACTTCTCAGGCCTGCAAAGAATCTAGGAGGCATGTCTACCCCTGAAGGTTGCCTGTGGCTTTATAAAATTGGTTTTTGCTCATTTGTTTCAGAGGATATGAATCAAAAGCTTATGACCAAGTGTATTTATTGGATGAGAAGATTGATAAAGCAATGCTTGGAATGGGTCCACTGAAGGCACCTTGGACAGATTCTTGCGCATGTAATGGGATATTGACACGTGGTAGAATATCTTTATTTTAGCATTTTATTTTTATAAAAAATGGAATTAGTGTTAGAAGAGGTGGTAAAATCAACTACTATTACTAACATGACCATTTTCTCTTGGACCTGACGGGTTCTCATATGCTCTTTTTTTACCCCTATTTTTTTCTCTTTAGAATCATTGACCATTGATCAAGTCTTGATGTCTAAGGTAATTTTGAAATTATCTAAAAATGATTTTGTTCCTGGAGTTCTGGACTTATGTAACTTACGTATATCGCTAAAAAGATGGAAAATGACAAAAAATAGCAGCATGCTCGTGCAAACAACGTTGGCTTTACGAAATTGAAAGAAATCACGGCCGAGTACGCAAGTTTCCCGTGTAATATGAAAGGAAATCAATTAATATCAGTAGAGAAAAAAAGGCAAATTATAAAAAATGCTTCTAAAATTTATATTAATAAAAATAGCATTATAATAATATTAAATTATTTGGATAGCATTCAAAAAAAAAAAAATATAATAATTATATTTTAATTATGAAAAGATATGATATGAACACAAAAATTATTATTTTTGTTATTTTAAGTCTTGAGAGGTATTATTTTTATTGTTTTTTTAAAGGAAAAAAAAAAAACTAATGAGAATTAATGATACACAACAGTTAGGGGTGGCAGTTTCTGACACGACACGATAGCACGATCCGAACACGACACGACATGAATTTTTTTTAATAAGAATTGATCACTAATTTTTGTATGTGCTTAAAGGTTTTGTTATTTATTACTATTATAAATAAGTAACACAAAAAAAATTCAAATAAATTTTTTAATGTGTCAACTAACACGAAAACACGACACGAATAACATGAACAAACACGACACGAGCACGAACAAACACGACTAACACGACATGATTGACACCCCTAACAACAGTTGAACACAAGAGAGGAGAGAGCGGAATTGTTTGTTTTTGCGTTAAGAAATAAAAACACCATAAAATGGAAAGACAAGAAAATTAATTCGGTGTGTCCAAAACAAATTCAAGGAAAAAGGCTGATTGAGGCATTGGGCCTAGGTCTTTAGTCGATCTCCAACCTAAAACTTTTGCATTATTTTGAGGCAAAAATTGCATTATTTTTAGCTTATAGTACTAAAAAATATATTTTTAAAAATATTCTTTTTATTTTTATTTTATCTTTTTTTAATCTCTAACTTATTATACTAATTATCAAACTAAAAATGTACACTTAAAAAACTATTTTTTTAAATAGTGCGCGAATAGTGTCATGCCAAATATAGCACGATACTGTTCATCATATTATTTTAGTGCAAAAATTTAGAGTCTCTTTAGAATAACTTTTATTGCAAAAATTGTGCTAAAATAATAAGATAAAGCCTTGTTAGAAATGACCTTAATACACAAATGTCCTATGCTTGTTCTTTAGACAAAGTTATGTCATTTTACTTATATCTCACAATTACTTCTAATATATAACTCTAACATTTTAAATCATAAAAAATATTAAGATAATATTTAAATAATGTAAAGAAAAAAAAACCAAATACAGGTTCTGTATTCAACAAACTTGTTTGAACGTAACTTACATGATCAGTAAGTTTCACTGAACATGTTTTATTTATCCGCATGTGGTTCATTAAGCATTTTTCAATTTTTGAAGAAAATTGTAGAACTAATGATATCTCTTTCAATTTCTCTGCATTCTTCAATTTTGGAGTGTCTTGGTTTTTCATTTTAAAGTAAGTAAGAAGTATAATAGTTAAATAATTATATAATTTGAGTTAATATTGGAGGTTTTGTTAGTGATGGTGGAGGTAGACAATGATGATGCCTAATTATTTTTTTCACCTTAAAGAGGAGAAGTGAGGGATGTATTAGTGAATGATAAATATGTTTCTTTTTATTATATTTTAAATTTGAAATCTTGGATATGTACTTAAGAGTATGTATGGGATGCAAGTAAAATAACCCAAATGAAATTTTTGGTTGTGTTAGAAGGGTTGGAATGGGCTTTGAGGCTTATTACAATAAAATGGGCTTTAAGGCTTATTACAATAGAATCATATTCAAAGAAAGTCAAAAGTTGGATAATCTCTTCACCACTTTATTTTATTTTTAAATAACATTATAAAACTCACACTGAATATTGAACCTATAACCTTTGATTTAGGCATATTGGAAGGAGATTTTAGTGTCATTGTTGAAATTTGTTGGAAAATTAACTTTTTTAAAAGCTTAAGTTATTTAAAGAAGGACCAACAATGCTTTTACCTATCTATTACTCCCACGGGTGTTTTCTTTATGTATTATGTAAGTCAAACACTTGCAATGCAATAATTGAAATTATTAGATCTTAAACATAAGATCTCTAGTTCTAATTCCTATTATTTAAATAGCCTTTGGTGAAAACCATCTCTAAAAATAAATCTAGAAACATTAATGTCAAAGTACCAAGAATAAAAGACGAATATGTAGAAGCGCACATGAATCTATAGTGACCAATTGCTTTCTAGAGTTGAGTGGTTTGCCTTTCAAATCTAAATATTTTTCTTAGAGAATCATTTAATTTTCTCTCTGATGATAGGATACTAGATAGAATAAAATTTTTGAATGTGTGACTTGAGGACCATAATCACTATAAATTTGGATAACAATTATATTTTTATTTTAGCTCATCATAAAAAAAGAAATTACCCTTAGGTCTCCACACATTAAAGGCACACACCTTATTAGATACATTAAAGCCTAAATTACTCAAACCTTAGCATATCACTTTTAAAATGAGTTTAATCTCATATGATAGTCCACAATATATAATTATTCACATATAAGCCCAACATTGGATTAATGATCTAACAATCTCTCACTTTCACTATATGTGTAACCTTATAATTATACATTGCAAAAATAATTGTATGAGCTCAACTTTGCTATCATTATTAAAATGTATTTGTATCTAATCTAGTCCATCAATCATACAAACGTAAGATCAAAATATGTCTTTGATACATTTGTGTATTATGAAAATTTCATGCAATGTGCTCTTAACATACTTATTTCTAACTAGTCCACCCTTGCACCTTAATGAGATCAAACTATACCAAAATTAAAGTGTAAATAAACCAAAATTTTATTTATGCAAAAAATAAGATCAAAATATCCATAAATTGAAATAACTGAAAATGTGTCTATATCAAAGAAACATTTAAAATTACAAACTCTTGCTAAAACTGAATATCCTCAAATGACATGACACCCATACGAGCAATATGCTCATAAAACACTTTGGGTGACAATTTTTTAATAAGCAGATGTGAAATTATAGAGTTTGTACGGATGTTCTCAATAGAAGCTTGTCCATTTTGAATTATTTTATTGACAACTAGGAACTTGATGTCTATATGCTTTGACTTCGTCAAGCTCCTATTGTTTGTGGAATACGAAACAATTGACTTGTTGTCACAAAATAACTTTAATGATATTTCAATACAATCCACTAAGCGCAACCCCATGACAAAATTCTACAGCCCTATTGCATAATGGGATGCCTTATAAGATGCTATAAATTCTGTCGCTATGGTAGAAAAGGCTATAAAAGATTGTTTATCACTCTTCTAGGAGATAGAATCCTTAGTTAGCTAGTATATATAGCCCGACGTAGATTTCATATTATCTTTACATCCAAAAAAATTGGTGCCAATATACCAACGATTTCAAGCTGATCCGATACGTGAGCATGTATTCTTTTGCTCTTTGTAATGCTGTAAGGCATGCTTGATGCCCTTCCAATAGTCTATTCTTGGATTGCTTACATATCTGCTCAACATCCTAACAATATATGCAATATTCGAACACCTACATACCTGAGCATACATCAGACTCCTTATTGTTGAGGCATAAGGAATCTTGTGCGTTTTCTTTTCCTCAAAATAATTCTTAGGGCAATGATTGAAACTAAACTTGTCTCCTTTAACCATATAGGAATCACTTGGTTTTCAATTCTGCATGCCATATCTCCAGAGAATCTTGTGCATTTCTTTTTCCTCAAAATCATTTTTAGGGTAATGACTGACACTAAATTTGTCTTCTTTAGCCATATGGGTATCATTTGGTTTTTAATTATGCATGCCATATCTCTAGAGAACCTTTTCGATATAGATATTTTTTGATAATCTTAGAATACCCCAAGAACGATCCTGGTGTATCTGTATGCTTAATACAAAGAAGCATCACCAAGATCTTTCATATCAAAATTCTTAGCTAGAAATCTCTTGGTTTTGTGCAATAAATTGTATCATTTCTCGAAAGAAAAATGTCATTGATATATAAAATAAAAAAAATACTTGATGTCACATAGTTTATAGCATATGCAATCATCGACTAAATTCATCTCAAAATCGAACAAGATGATTACTTGATAAAACTTGAAATACTATTATTGAGATGCTTACTTCAGTTCATAGATAAATTTTTTAAATTTGTAGAGCATATTCTTTGGGTCTCCTAATACAAAATTTTTGGTTGCATATATAGATCTTCTCATTAATGTCATCATTGAGAAATTGCATCTTTACATCCATCTGATATAACTCAAGATTGAAATACGCAACCAATGCTATTATAATTTTGAAAGAGTTTCGTGAAATTAGAAAGTCTCTGTATAGTTGATTCCTTCTTTCTATATAAAGCCCTGTACCTCTCCACATCGCTTTTCGAATCCCTCTTAGTCTTAAATATCCATCTCTAACTGATGAGTTTCACACCTTCTAGAAATGGGACAAGATCTCACAAGTCATTGTCCTTCATGTACTTCGTCTCTTCATTTATGAAATTAATCCACTTCTAAGAGTTAGAACTTTTCATGGCTTTATGAAAATTGATCAAATCTTCTTACATCACTCCAATAACAACCTCATGTTCTTGGAGAAATGTAATGTAGTCATCTATCACATCATATTTCCTTTCTCTTGTGGATCTTCTTAATGACATAGATTCTTAAGGTGGTAGAGTTTGTTCTTCTGAAATAATTTCTTAGCGAGGTTCTCCAATATTGATTTAATCTATTGTGTTTTAAACAAAGTCAGTAATGAGATTCAAATCAATGCCAATAACATCTGTAGGAATATCAACATACTCATCTTCAAAGACAGTCCCTAACTGTATCTCCAATTGCAAACTCGACATTCTTAAAGAATGGGGCATTTCTTGACTAAAAAATCCATTTAGATGTGGGATCAAAAAACTTATATCTTATTGATCTTTCAAGGTATCCAATAAAATAGGTACTCACTATCCTTGAGTCCAATTTCTTTTTGTTAGGCCTCTAAGTCTTTACCTCAATTGGACATCCCATATGTGCAAGTGTTTAAACTAGGCTTCTTTCCTGTCCAAAGTTCATAAGGGATTATTCTGATAAGGTAGAATGACAAATCATACTCCCTACCAAGTCCTTAAGCGTCTTATTTCATCTTTTAGCAACATGATTCATAGTAGGAATGTATTGTGAGATGTCACTGTATTCCTTTATGAACTTAGCAAACAGTCTTGGACGTTGTTAACCTAAATCGTCATATCTTCTATAGTAATCAACACTATGATATGATCTAACGCTCTTGGTTCTTTTGCTCAATTGGTTCTCAACTTCAACCTTATAATTTTTTATCACATCCAATGACTGTGACTTTTCATGAATGAGCAATATATAGCCATGCCTAGAAAAATCGTCTATGAGCATTATAAAAATTATTAACCATTCCTAGCAACTGATGCACAAAAACTTGATAGTCAAATTTTGTATTTTATAAAAAAGCTCGCAAGTGCACGAATCACTTGTAATGAGTGATAAGTATACTCCCAAGATCGTCTCTCAAGGAATTGCGGTGGTTCTAAAACGTTATTTATTTTCTTATTCAGTCGAACAAACAATCCTAAACATTCTAACAATTGTCGGTTGAAGAATAGATTGTAAATTCAGAATTAAATCAAAAACTAAAATAAAATGTAAATAAAAGTAATCACAACCAAAGTGGGGATGATGGATGTAAATGGGAATTTTAGTTCGCTATCTATTCATGGCAAAAACAAATTAAGCATTCAATTAAAAGTTGGATTTAATGATTTTTCCGCTAAACCTAGAAAATCCCAAATCAATGGCAATTTTCACTACAATCAACTAATTAACTTCTTTGATCCGGACCGTTAATTAACTAATTGGAATTAGCTCAAGGAAATAATTCTAACCACCTAAACTAACACAAATCAATGCAATCAATTTAGGCTCTTGTTCATAATGCACAATTAAGCAAAGATGGCGTTTCTAATGCCTAATTCTAAAATATTCTTCCTAATTACAAACTAAGGTTTGGTCCACCATTAATTCACAATCAGAAAATAATAAGAACATGAACAAGAAATAAATCCAATCATATATAATTAAATTACAAAATTATTCTTCCAATTATTAGAAGCAAGACTAAAATCCCAATTACATAAATTAGCCAACCATAACTAAATTGGTGTCAATCAATTTAGTCATGGAGGCAAACCACAAAATCAGAGAAGAAAAAGATATTACACTAAAAATACCCCAATGAATCCTCTAGCTCCAAACCTTGAACTTGATTGATCCTCTTTCTCAAATCCTTGGAGTAGCTTCAACAATGGAGGGTCTCTTCTTGATTTTGGGTGAAAAACCCTTGCTGCAGTAGCAGCAAAGGTGGGGAAGAAGTTGGCTGTGAAAAGTTGTGTTTGGGAGAGGTATAATGTAGTATTTATAGGAGGAATGAAGTGGAATACGCGTTTTAGGGTTTCTGGGCAGTTTTGGCACGCTCGCCTCGGCGCAGGCTTTGCCCGCCGCGGCGCGCCTTGTATGTAATGGTATGTAAATGCCTTTACATACGTTGTTGAGATCCCCGCCGCGGCGCAAGTTTTCTATGCCTCGGTGCGCTATATTTTCCTGGAATTCAAATCAAGACAGAAACCTCCCCGCCGCGGCGCAGGTTTTTCATGCCTAGGCGCGCGTTTCTTTGGTCTTGTATGTAACCCTTACATAGTTTTTGACTCCTTATGTAAGCCTTACATTTTCTGGCTTTTGTTACTCCATTTTCTCTCTTTTTGTGTTATTTCAATCCAATATTCTTCAAGAGCCCAAAAACCTACAAAACACAAAAATACCTTCCAAAACACGAAAATAATAAAATAAAACATAAAATGAATGCTTAAAAACATAACAAAACATAGGTCAAAATTGTGTTCATCAGCAACTATAGTGAATGACACACAAATATATGTATGTATGTTCTAAGACTTCTAAAATCCTATTGGCTTTAAATCTCTTTTTATTGATTTGTTTTTCCTTTATACAGTTTACACAAACATCAAAATTTGTAAATTTAAAGGGTCTAGAATTTCATCTGACACAAGTTGTTATATTCCCTTACTGGAGATATGATCTAATATATACTAGATTAGGCACATTGATGTGAATTATTGCACCATAATTTATCAACCGTGCATGTCTAGTTACATAAGTTAAATTAATCCTAGAACAAATCAAATTAACAAGCATACATTTCTTAGCATGCCATGTGTGATAGTTGATGTAATGCTTCTTCTTATACTCTTCAGCTCCACAGAAGAAGCAACCAGTACTTTTTGTGCACTCCATAGTATTACCTTTATCCCTATACCTCATTGAAATTAGACTTGTCAAGAGCATACCTATTTTAGCCTTTTCATTATGGGCAAACCTCATTTCAATGACCGCAAGGAAATCTTTAGCTGTAGTGATCTTTTTAAACGTTGTTCCCTTAAATTCTTCCGTAATAACCTTCTTCATGATCATCATACACATATAATTTGATTTCTCCCACCATTCCTTATCCTTCTTTTTATCACAAGTATTCTTATTTGTAAGAATGGAAGGAGAATCAACCATTAACACAAGGTTGAGATCTATGACTCTGAGAATTATTAAGAGGTTCTTTTGCCTTGACTTAAAGTTGGTGCCATTTAGCATAGGAATAGAGTTGATGTTGACGTTTATATTAGCATGATTATTCACAACTGAATTCAGAAAATAACAAGCAAACAAAACAAGCTCACATAAGTCTCAAAACTTATATAATAATAAATTCAAATGAAGGTAAATCTCATCTCAAGATACAAGACACTCCATTAATATTTTGTATTTGGAATAAAATAACTTGTAAGTAATATATTGGTGTATTAATCAAATACTAACAATAAGAATATGTTGAACAATAAAATATATTGGTGTAGTAATTAAATATTAACAATAAGAATATGTTAAACAATAAATTTTCATTTAGGCCGATTTATTGTTCACATTCAAAAATTGAATAATTATCATGTGTTTATACCACCTAGGTACATTGCAACTTTGTTAAATATCAACATTCATTTGGGTTGGTTAATAATCACATAAATTACATTCACACAACTATTTATATTCCAAAATAAATCATTTTTCACTTTGGTGACATGATCCTTCAATTAGTTCATCTCAAAATATATACAAACATACAAATATTTGAATTTAAAATTGCTCCAATTTTTTTTGGTCAACGTCAGTGCCAATTATCTCTTGTCAATGTCGCTCAATACCAGTCAATGTTAATCTCAAAATTAGTTGGATCAAGGTTCATTGAGTCATAAAATTTATATCCATATATTGACCCATCAATCCAAACTTAGGTCTAAAACATTTTTAAGCCCATAGAAATGTCTTTTGGGCTTTTTTTTTTTTTTTTTTTTTTAATTGTTTATTAACTTTAAAAAATTGTGTAAGAATCAGTTAAAAAAACCTTAGCTTCAGTAAGGTTCTGCAGCATGCAGCTTATTTTTTTAAAAACATATTTCTTTATGCCTTACGAAACTCAATGAAACCCATAAACAAGAAGAAAAATTTATTATCAAAACATATTTAATGGCATAAAAATAGCAATTATTCTTTTCATATTTGAATCTAATTAATCACAATTGTAAACTTTTCTTAAATCTAAAATTTTGAAATTATTATCTTGTAATATTTGTATTTACTTTAAATTTATCTTATTCTATGTAATGTGTTCCTTAATCCTTCTCCTCACTATTATTTTATACACATATTTGCCATTGCAGGTTTGTTTTTGCTATTAACAATTGAAAAAAATTATTAGTTGTTTTGTCGTGTGATGGTATATACTTCTTGTGCTATAGAGAAAGCATATATTAAAATTTCATCATTATATATATATATATATATATGCGGGTGTGTGAGCGTGTAATTATTTTTAAAAATAAAAAAAATTAAAACGTCATTTTTTTAAGAAAATAATCTTGAGCGTCAAAATTATCCCTTTTTATTTGACCAAAATTTTGAATTATTTTTTTTATTTTTTTACAAAAATAATACCAATGGAGTAACTTAGGTACTAAAATAGAACACTTTGCTAATATAAGTGAGACTGAGTACTAAACTAATAATACAAAAACCATTAGGTTATATACGAATCTTGGATTATTGTTGACGTGATATTACAAGCTAATAAAGTGCAAGATAAATGCAATAATTTTAATTGGAAAACATAACGAATAAATACTTTATTTTTATTAGTGAGTAGTATATATCACTTTCTTTAATGATTAATGAATAATTTTTCTGAAGGTAGATGAAAATTTGAAATTGTCTTTAACATGGACATGCATTTTTTCTAAAGTTAAAAAAAAAAAAAAAAAAATTAAAGATAAGATGTCAATTACAAAAGTAATTCACTTAATATTATAAGATTTTTTTAAATTTAATGTACTTAAAATTTTTCAAAATTTAAAATAAAATATAATGGAAAAAATATGGCATTATTTAAATGTATAAGAGTATTATTGTTCAAATTTATTTATTTATTATTTAGACTTATATATATATTAGTTATAATCATGTGGAGCTGCATGCAATTTATTAAAATGTTAAAAAGTAATTATTAGTAATTTTATTTTAATTTAACTTATTATCATCTAAAAATTGAACATGCTTTTATGCTAATATTTTAAATAGAATTTAAACAATTGTCAGTAATATAAATGCTAATATTTAATTACTTGGTTGATAAAAATTAAGAGATTAACTAAATATACAATAATTAATGGGCTAAGAGCAAAAGTACTCATTATTTTAAAATATGTGGGTAGTTTTGTCCAAAATTTTATAAGATAATATTTAAATTTTTATATATGGTATAAATATAGATAATTAATGTGTATATATATATATACTTTTTTTTTTTTGCTACATTCAACCTCGAATCGAGAGCTCCACCTTATTATGGTGGTTACAATGCCGTTTGGCTACTAAGGCCTTGACATATATATATTACCTTAAAAGGCTTGAGAGTTGATTTTTTGTGACACCAAAGTCTTCTTGTTATTTGCATGTAAGATAACTGTTCTATTTTCAAAATGTCCGAATTATGAAACATTTTTTAAAATAAATTATTTTACCTTTAAAGTTACTTACCATAATTGGATTGCAGATTTGAAATTAGAGGCTTTGTTTTGATTTGGTTACAATTTGAACTTGGACAGTTTTTTTTTTTTTTTTCGTGACTTGGACAATTCTTGAATAATAAAATCTCCGTTCTAACGGAGCGATTCTTACATATGACGGGGACACTAGTACGTGGCGGAACAAAGTTCATTTTTATGTAAAAAAGAAAAAAAGTAAAAGATGTGTGGAATGAATAAAACGACCGATACTAATAGGAAATATATATAATAGAATATGAGATTTTCCTATTCTAAAAACAAATATATTTAACAAATTATACGATTAATAAAACGTATTAGTTAAAAAAATTCCTTAAATGAAGGAAAATATTAAGGTAAGATAAAATCACATATAAACATTAAATTGAGCTAATTTAATAAGTGAGAAATATATATATATATATATATATATATATATATATATATATATATATATATATATATTATGTATGTATATGTATACATATATATGTATATGTGTGTGTATATATATATGCGGTGACTATTTCCTATACAAATGATTTTAACAAATTATTTTTAATCATTGAATTTAGTCAATTTAATGGTAAAAATGTCTTCTTTTTTTATTTGATTTTTACCTTGATTTTAGAAGTTATTTATTAGATTAATTCAAATTTTAAAATATGATGGCATTCACATAACTGATTTAAATTATTCTAGGGTTAAGATGATTTGTTAATATTATTTGTCATATCTATTTGTTTCAAAAATGGGCCCCATAAATATATAAGTGTATAGACAATTTAAAATATACGTATTTTTGCAAGTAAAATATTATTATATATATTTTTAGGTTTTTCTATTTGTTAATATGTATTCAATATGAGAATTTCTTGTGGTTCATGTGATAAGATTTCCAATTCTCTACCAGAAACCAAGTTCAAATCTCATTCGAGTGTGTGGGTGTCTTTTCTCTTTATTAATAAAAAGAAGGGATGT
This sequence comes from Elaeagnus macrophylla, assembly GCA_029378325.1. Lineage (NCBI taxonomy): Eukaryota > Viridiplantae > Streptophyta > Magnoliopsida > Rosales > Elaeagnaceae > Elaeagnus > Elaeagnus macrophylla. The sequence continues at coordinate 30,835,891 of CM055642.1, forward strand.
TATAGGCCCCTTTTTTTTTTTAAAAAAAAGAAGATGTCTTCGATATAATAATTAAATCAATCATAAATTTTTAGTTAATTAGAGATCCATTTTTGCAAAAAATTTATAAAAAACTATCGGCTCCTTGAGTTTGAAATTATTTTTGACGTGAACATACATTTTTTTTCTTCTAATAGGCTCCAAAAAAAAAAAAGATAAGATATCTATTAGAAAAGTAATTTACTTAATATTACAAGAATCTTTTTATTTAATGTACTTAAAATTTCCCCAAAATTTAAAATAAAATATAAATAAATCATTTAAATAAACATTTGACAAAATTCAAACTTACCTTCTTCTATGAGGTTTTGAAATTCAGAAGTTCAAACCTAATTTTCATCTTGTTTCCCATCACCCTTCTTTCTCTATGAAGCCAAATAATCTTGGTTTTTGTGAAAATTAATAAATAAAACTAAAAATTAACCATAAATATATTTCTTCATATTCAGTCAATAATAACATTTGTCTTATCAAATAATAAAATGTAATTGTACTATTCTTGCAAGATAAGATATGGAAAAAAAAAAAAAAAAACCCTCATATAATTAATAGATTACTGCTAGAGAATGAAATAATTTAATATTTTATCTTTCTTATGTTACCAACATTGATTTATTTGAATGGAAGTTTCTTTTGTTTAAATATTCCCATTTTCTGTCACGAGAAGTCTTAAATAATGTAAGGATTAAGTTACCAAAATATAATTAACCTGAGGCTCATCATCACCATTCACCAAGACCAAGTGCTATGTCACATCACATGTATACTAGAGAGCTTTTACCAGACCCATCTGGTCCAATCAGTTATGTTTCCATGCAAATAATTATCTTCTCTTCTCAATCAAAAAATTTGAACATCAGCACTCCTTAAAATTGTTGGAAAACACTGAACTTTCATTTCAGTACTCTTGAATACAAAATAAAAACAACGGAACTGATCATACAAAAACAATATAAGTCAGAAAAGCCTTTAGTTGCTTACAATTCTTCTTTTATTTGTTTATGTATGTTATCAAATAATAAAAGCAACAAATGTCCATT
>CM055642.1:30837069-30941944 GCA_029378325.1 Elaeagnus macrophylla
TAACATTGAAATGGATGAAATTGGGTACTAAATTAAAATTTTTTAAAAATATGAGTGAAAAATAATTTTATTTATTGAAATTAAATATTATTATAATACTAAATTGGTAATAACGTATATTCATTTTTCACAGAGCAAACTTGAAATTTATATAACTTTTACTTTCTATGCAATTAATTATTACTTTTAATTTAGAAGATTTTTTTAACTTAAATGTTAAATCTTTCGTAAATTACGTCTATTTTATATTATTGTTTAAAACAATTTTAATGTGTGAGATTTGCTTAAAATATATAAAAATTTAAATGTGCTAGATATTTCTTATAGACTATGTAAGGTAGAATAACTGTCGAGTACATCTAATTTGGGGGGAAAATTCAATAAAAATAGATTACTTGTTTTTATTAAATAACTTAAATTAGATAGATGTTAAATTTAACTCTACTTGCCAATAAATAAATAAAATTAGAAATTTAAACCTCAAATAATTGGGTCTAGTTTAACTTAGAAAGATGATATGTCATCATGAAATCTGAAATTACGGAAAAGCCATGCCAGATTGAGCAAGCAGAGCAGAGCCACCAAATACGATCTTGCCTTCCCTCTTCGTTTTCCAGAAATACCTGACAAGATAACAAACAACAATTAATGTATTTTCTTTTTCTTTTTCATCTTCGTTTTCTTCTCAATGCAATTTAACCATAAAACCAAAAACTTTTTTGTAATCTTATTCTTCTTCAAAAACCCAAAACTTTGTCTCCACCCCTTGTCTTTCCGAGATATGTGAGAATTGGGCTTTATTGGGATTGAAGGATGTCGATGTAAAATCTATTTGGTGGCTCTGCTTCGGTTTCCGAGACAATGTCAGCTCCTACTCACTCCTTCCGCATGGTGGAAGAAGAAACTTGCGTTTTTGATGAGTTGCCACAAGCAACTGTTGTATTGGTGTCTCGGCCCGACACAAGTGATATTAGCCCTATATTGCTTTCTTATACCATCGAGTTTCAGTACAAACAGGCACGCTCTTTTTTTATCATTATTTTCTGATTCGTGGTTTATAGAATCTAATGCAACATGTAATATGTTTGGTTGGTAGTAGGATGTAAATTTGGGAGGTTTAGCTACTTCTTATTTTTTAATTGGGTCTATGTGCTATTGATTGTCGTTCTGAGTAGATTGATCATTGTTAAATTGAAAATACCTCCCATTTTATTTATAACTAATTTATTCAACTAATTTCAAATTTCATTTAGAAAATATATGTTCATGGCCTAATAAAAAATATATGTTTGGCACATTCATAAAGATGTATTAAACATATATTATTGCATTATTAAAAACATATGTTCAATGTAGGGTTAAAAATGAAAATTGATGCATGGATTATGCTTTGCACTTAAATTTTAAAAAAATAAAAAACTTCTAATTTTTTCCCACATGTGGTTTGTTAGACTTTGTGTAATGGGTATTGAAACCAAAATAACATGTGTACATATCTAATTTTTCTAATTTATGTACTTTATACATAAATTAATATATATTATGTATAGTGTATAGATATAATATATGGACACATTACATACAATTGACATGTTATTTTAGAAATAATTTGTTTATCGTAAAATATGTACATGTTATTTAAGACCTAGTAAATGAGAAATGTTTTAGCTTTGAGTTTGGGAAGTTAATGTAAAGAAAATGGATTTATGGGTATTACAAATTTTGTTATTTTAGAAGGGTATTTTTTTCTTTCTTTCTTTCTTTGTTTTTTTTTTTTTTTTCCTTTCATTTTCCCTTTTGACTTGGTGAAAGCCAAATTATAGTGGTTAGGCCACTGCCTAAAATCATACATGTCTTTAACAGCTGGACTTTGCAAATTTGATTTGTGGCTCTATCTGGTTCTAATGTTGAGAGATGGGCAAGATTGAATTGTATTGATTATTGTATTGATTTTTGACAGTTCAAGTGGCGCTTGGTGAAGAAAGCATCAGAAGTTCTATTTTTGCATTTTTTGCTGAAGAAACGTGCAATTATTGAGGAATTTCATGAGAAACAAGAACAGGTTGCTTATTATTTTATTATCATATGTATGTTAGCATTAAAAATGTGGATAATATTTGAAGTGTTGATATAATATCTTGACATTTTAAAGTCTGACATGCACATGTAAAAGGTCAAAGAGTGGCTTCATAACTTAGGAATAGTAGATTACGCGGAAGTAATGCACGATGAGGAAGAACCTGAAGATGGATCTATTCTTTTACATCATGAAGATAGTGTAAAAAATCAGTAAATATCATTTAATCCCCTATTTTGTTTTGAGGTAAAATCAAGAATAGGTGTTCCAACTAGTTTTGGTCACTTAATATGTTGTTTGATATGCAGAAATGTCCCATCTAGTGCTGCTTTGCCCATCATTCGCCCAGCATTGGGAGGACAACATGTCGTTGCAGATGTTGCAAAGAATGCAATGCAGGGTTATATGAACCATTTTTTTGGGAACTTGGATATTGTCAACTCTCTAGAGGTGGACATAGTAACTTCATCTATCACAATACATTCCTTTTGAATTGTTGATTACATTGTACTATTCATCTTTATTTCATGTTACATCGACTCTTCAGTTCTTATGAAATATCCATGTCGAACGAATATAACATGGAAATGGGAATTAATTGGTGGAAATTTATAAAAGGTTGAGTAAAGTAGGCATGTCTAAAACCCAATGCATATTTGTTTACCTTGAGTCCTAATACAGCCTATATAACATAGGTTTTATTAATCACTTTACTTCCATATTGTATTAGTCTTCTTCAAAAGGTGTCACATTTGCAATTTTTTATTTGATTATTAGTATGAAGTTCAGACAAGACCTACTGTGATATTGGAAGAGTATCTTTAAGGCCATGAGTATTGTTATTTGATTTGAGCATGTGATGCTTGATTCTTGTTTCCACATGTTTAACCATGCAATTTTAACTAGCATAAAATGTTATTCATCCCGTTAAGTAAGAGATTGTTTTGGTATTAGGTCTGCAAATTTATGGAGGTTTCTAAGTTGTCATTTTTGAGAGAGTATGGTCCAAAGCTTAAAGAAGGTTATATTATGGTGAAGCACCTACAACATATTCCACCACCAAGGGATGAATCCTTAGAATGTTGCACATGCCAGTGGCTTGGTTGCTGTAAGAACAGTTGGCAAAAGGTTTGTGTTTTTTGCCTTGAGATGAAAATTTAGACCATATGCTTTTCTGAACCTATGGGCACTTATTCATGCACTTCTAATAACAACGATATGCTCTCGATAAGTTGATTTTCCTTTGAACAAATTCTCTGATGGTAGCCCAATTTTAAGCTTGATTCTTTCTTGTCTATACCTTGATTGAGATTTCTATATATTAAGATTGATTATCCACCACCATGTGACGTTCTTTGTTTCTCATGCTTATGTCAATTGCATTACATTGTAGTTACATGATGAAAATAAAACTTAGATGCATATGTACATACGTGTAAGTTTTGGGACCCTTTTTTTTCAAAAATTTCAACACATGTAGGGATGTAAGGTATTAGAGTCTTATGGACAATGTACCGCGCACTATTTGTTCATTGCTAAAATAGAATTGGATTGTATTGCTTCTAACTTGATATCATAGCAAAAAGTCCTGGGTTCAAAGACGTCCAACTCTTTAGTTCTCACTTGCATGAGTTAACACCAAACGAGACTCTTTCATTCTCCACTTGATTGAAAGGCACTTCAGAAAAATATTTACTATCTATGTAGTCTTTTACATTATGCGTAACTCCACTTGATGGATTTCAAAAACTATGGACTTTGCCTACTAATTTAAGGGGAGTGTTATAAAAAAAAAAAACCAATTGTAAAAAAATCCATCAAGCAAGGGAGATTTAAAATACTTAAAATATAACATATAAGAAGAAAATTAGCTTACATTTTAACGACTTGAGTTTTTAAGTGAATTGGTTGCTAGCAGTATTTTAACAACATAAAATGCAGTCAAGTATAATATGTGTGAATATATTTTCTGGTGAGCTACAGTTAATGTACCATAATTCTTGACACATGGATTTTCTGCTGGCAGGTTTGGGCAGTCCTGAAACCTGGATTCTTGGCTTTGCTGAATGATCCTTTGGACAACAAACTCTTAGACATTATTGTATTTGGTGAACTGCGGACCTCAATTGGAAATGAAGGGTCACAAGCACATTTAGCAGGTCACATAAAGGAACACAATCCTTTACGTTATACATTTAAGGTGAGTCATTTTCGTACTTTAATGTTTACTTGAAGAAAATATGGGAGATCATTGATACAAATGAATTTTAATGGGTGTTTTATTTATGTTATCATAGATATATTATTTTCACATCAGGAACTAACTGCTGTAGTATGATCTCATTAATTTACATATAAAATTTTCAAAAGGTTAGCGATGGAAGTCGAACCCTAAGGTTAAGAACTAGTAAAATTGGACAAGTTAGGGAATGGGTTGATGCAATCAATAAGGCTGCTTTAAGGCCCGTTGATGGTTGGTGTCAACCTCATCGCTATGGATCCTTTGCTCCTCAAAGGGGTTTGATTGAAGATGGGAGCCAAGCTCGATGGTTTATTGATGGGCAAGTTGCCTTTGAAGCTATAGCTTCTGCTATAGAGAATGCTACTTCAGAGGTTTGCCTTTTCTTTTCTTTCTTTCTGGAAAAAAAGAAGGAAAAAGAACACTTGCATAATCCCAATTCGGTCCATAAATGGATGGAATTTTGGAGATTTAATGAAAATAGTCCCAAAATCACGTAATGATTCATGTACATGATGCAGTAAGGTATAGTTTGTACATGATGAGTGATTTTCGTACAATTTTCACTTAAGCCCAAAAAACCTACAATTTTGGGCCTCAAACTCTGCATATCTTGACTGGAGAACTCATATGGTGCCTGCAGATTTTCATTACTGGCTGGTGGGTTTGTCCAGACCTGTTTCTCAGACGTCCATTTGATAACCATTTTCCCTCTCGGCTTGACTCGCTGCTAGAAGCAAAAGCTAAGGAAGGAATTCAGGTGGAAATATAATTTCTCATTTTCTTCCTTTGTTTCGCCTTTTATTATTCTTCTTGTCTTCTATATCTATTCTATGTGCTCCTAAGAACAATTAGCACAATGTAATTTATTGATATGCAGATATACCTTCTTCTTTACAAAGAGGTTGCTCTTGCTTTAAAAATCAACAGTGCATACGGCAAGAAAAGGTTCCTTAACATTCATCAAAATGTAAGGGTATTGCGCTACCCTGACCATTTTTCTTCAGGTGTCTATTTGTGGTATGCATTATATGGATTAATGTCAGTTGTTTTGCTGGTCTATTATTACTTGGCTTCTTCTTGCCTATATTCATCAATTGCTGTTGGGAACTTACAGGTCACACCATGAAAAACTTGTCATTGTTGATTACAAGGTTAGCTTCATTGGTGGATTAGATTTATGCTTTGGCCGTTATGATAATATAGAACATAAAGTGGCTGACGTCCCTTCCTTTATATGGCCGGGAAAGGACTATTATAATCCAAGGTGTTTCTCTGTTTACCAATAAATGATTCAGGAACATTATTTCAGTAAGAAAACATGTAAATTTTTTTTATTGCTGCTAGAGAATCTGAACCGAATTCTTGGGAAGACACAATGAAAGATGAACTTGATCGTAAAAAGTATCCTCGTATGCCATGGCATGATGTCCATTGCGCTGTTTGGGGACCAGCCAGTCGTGACATAGCCAGACATTTTGTTCAACGCTGGAACTATGCTAAGGTTAATTTTTCTACAGTTTTAATTTGTTGGATATAGTTGCTTTCTTATTTAAGTAAATCCCATCTCCTAACTTATTGAAGCCTGTTTTTAGAGAAACAAAGCTCCCTATGAAGACACAATTCCATTACTAATACCTCAACACCATATGGTCATCCCTCATTATTTGGGAAAAAGCAAAGAGATAGAAATTAGTAAAAATAACACAGTACAAAACCATAATCCTTTCAGCAGACAAAATTCATTTTACTCGCAATCACCAATGGAAGATATCCCGTTGCTTTTGCCTCAAGAAGCTGATTGTTTAGATGATCCTAAATTAGAGACAGAGTCAAATGGTGTTGAAAAAAATCATGATATTCTTGGCCAGCCAAATGGTTTTTGTCAAAATAATGACTATGGTTCTGCTGAGTTTCGAAGCAGTAAAAGTGTAAACACAGTGACACAGTCTGGCACGAATATTTCTGATGAACGTTGGGACAATCTAGAGGAGTTCAATCATGATGATCCTGCATATTATTGGGGACAAGTTGGTCCATGTGCTACATGCCAGTGTCAGGTTAGTAAGACTTACTAAAAACCCATCAAGAAATTATAGTCTATAGAGCTTCTTTTGAAGTCATCCTTTAAGATTTCTTTACTTTTATTTAATTTTTTTTTTTTTTTGGGATAAAAGGTATCACAGATTTTATATATGCATATTTGTATAAGTTATCAGTACGTTTGTCAGATTTTATATATAGAACTCGAACCCATATCTTCAACACACCCAAGTAGGTTCATGTCGTTGAGCTACAACTTGTTGGCAAAACTTTTTTTTTTTAAATAACCATTTTTGAGCCAATTCAGCCAACTTGCTCAGCAACTCAAGCCTTTATGAACCCTAACTTCTTAAAACTATATCTGTTTTTTCTTTTCAAACCAGAAAAAATTGTTATATCTTATGAATGCTTCCTGGGATAACTCTGTTTATTCTGATGTGTGTTTAGGTTATTAGAAGTGTCAGCCAATGGTCTGCTGGAACAAGTAGAACTGAAGAAAGCATCCATAATGCGTACTGCTCTCTCATTGAGAAAGCAGAACATTTTGTTTACATTGAGGTAACAACCTCCAAATTATATGGCTTTTCATTTTTCTAAATGAACCCCATAAAAAGTTGCACTTGAGGATCATTCTAGGTTCTGATTGTAGTTCTATTAACCAAGTTGCATTTTTTTTTTGTTGGTTTTGGCTTCCAGAATCAATTTTTCATATCAGGATTTTCCGGGGATGATATTATACAAAATCGTGTTCTAGAAGCTTTGTACAAACGTATTGTCCAAGCACATGAAGAGCATAAATGTTTTCGGGTTATTGTTATCATCCCTCTCTTACCTGGATTTCAGGTACATAATGTTGATCCACTTTCATGCATTTAAGTTACCTGTACATATCGTTCTAATTTTTGGGCTTCTTACCAGCTATGCTCCCAATTGTTTTGAACTGTGTACTTATAAAACAGGGAGGCGTAGATGATAGTGGTGCAGCAACTGTTAGAGCCGTAATGCATTGGCAGTATCGAACCATTAGCTGGGAAAAAACATCAATACTTGATGCACTCAAAGTTTTGCTTGGACCTAAAACAAATGACTACATATCTTTCTATGGTCTAAGATCACATGGTAGACTTTCTGAAGGTGGTCCTGTGGCCACAAGTCAGGTACCATACTTGGCCACATATCTACAATGTTTGTGGACTTTTCTGACCAGGATAGAGTTTAGTTATTTACTATTTGAATTGAGGAATCAAATCATGAAATATTGATATCACCTCGAATGCATTTAATGGCACAATAAAGTAGATTGAACTTTTTTTGTGAGGTTTGGAACCCTACTGCGAGAGGGATGCCTTCATCCTAAAGTTTTTTCGCCTTGTTGATGAAACATATTCATGCTTTTATGCCCTTGTGATTTAGTCAAATAGCTTATGCTTTGGTACAATGCAGGTATATGTTCACAGTAAGTTGATGATAATAGATGATCGCATCGCCTTGATTGGATCATCAAACATTAATGATAGAAGTTTGCTTGGATCCAGAGATTCTGAGGTACAAATTCTTCTTGTTTTTTCAATCAGTACCTTTGCCAATTGTAATGTGTCTTCTTCTTCTTCTTTCAGTTTATTGTTTTCTTTTGATTCAGTTTATAAGTTATTGTTCCAGATTGCGATGGTTGTAGAGGACAAGGAGTTCCTACAATCATCTATGGATGGACAGCCTTGGGAGGCAGGAAAATTTGCTTATACTCTTCGGTGCTCCTTGTGGGCTGAGCATTTGGGTCTTAATGTCGGAGAGGTTTGTCGCATTGACCAAACACAAATATTCTACTATTTTCTTATTCAAAAATACATGTTTATGGGATTTATCTTTTCCTCGTCATTTATTTATCCATTTTTTAATTATTCATTTATGAAGTAGTCCTATAGGATTGCAAGTTTGATCCAATAAACTCATAATTCTTGCAGATAGATCAAATCAAAGATCCTATATCAGACAAAACATATAAAGATTTATGGGTGGCAACTGCAAATGTGAGACTAAACTTTTAGTAAAACTTCAATCCAGTTTGTAGTTGTGTCATACCTGGCACGAATTTTTCATACAGAACATGCATGCATGCGCAAAGCAACTCTTCGAGAACTTTTTAAATTAAAACTTCACCATGTATCACCTATGCACTACGTGTATGGACTTTTCATTTTCATGAAGTATTATTGTCCAATGTAAATTACATGAATAGATATGTGGATACTCGACACTCCAAATTGGTGAAAATTTTAATTTTTTTTTGAAGAAAACCAATGTGTTTGACACTCAAATAAGCATTAAAAAAATATAGGACACTGAATTTCCTAAAAGAGTCCATGTAACATAAGTTTGTGCATGAGAATAATCTCCTTAGTCAATAGAGGACACATTAAAATTTCCATTAGGACTATACATGAATAGCTATTTTAGTTTCATAGTTTTCTTTCTCTAATGATCAACCTAATGGAGGTGCATTTTACTTGCTTAGGAAAACACAAAGATTTACCAAGATGTCTTCTCTTGCTTCCCGAATGACCGCATCCATTCAAGGTACACTATTAGACCATACGGTTCGTTTTCACTCTCTTATGCTCATGCCTTCTAAAACTTTATTAGTTTCATGTCATACAGAGCTGCTCTTAGACAATGCATGGCATATTGGAAAGAAAAAATTGGCCACACCACAATTGATTTAGGAATAGCTCCTGAGAATCTAGAATCTTATGAGAGTGGCATACTGAAGGCCACAGATCCAATGGAGAGATTGGAGTCTATAAGAGGACATCTTGTTTTGTTTCCTTTAAAATTTATGTATAGAGAAGATCTAAGACCAGGATTCAATGAGAGTGAGTATTATGCAGCTCCTCAAGTATTTCATTGAGTCACCCTACAGAAAAAACAAAGTTTGCTTGAAGATCTACTACGGACAGACCACTTGATATAAATATAATATATCTTTTGTAGATATATAATAGGTGAATTAGTTCAAGCAGATCATTAACACTAAATTCACTAATGTACTTGTATGGACTAACCAAGTAGAGTGTATTATTCTTTGTAAATATATGTGCATAACCGATTTTGTTTTCTTCCATCAAGAGACGTGTTCTCTTTGAAGATCTTTACTATTATTATTAGTAGTAGCAGTAGGATTGAAATACTTCTTATCTGTTTTAGTCTACGGAGAGGTCTTTTTTATAGTGAAAAATGAAAATAAAAAAAAGGGAGATTACGCTATATATACATGGTGTAAAATTACTTATGTCACGTGGCACGACGTTGCTAGTCATACTCAATAATGTGGCCTACAGGCCAACATAATAAGTGTTGAGTCAGCCGATAAACTAATTGTTGGATAAATGATCAAAAAGATAAATAATCGACAATTATCTCCTAATTATCCTGTGAGAGATAATTATGAAGAGACAACTCTAATCTTAGATTAAGTCTATTTATACAAATAAGTGATCGTCGTTAGGCTTATATTTTCCCTTATATACATTAACATTGCTCACTTCACACATGACATAAGTCATAAGATATAAATACAATACATCTATAACTTCTCTATCTCTACTTATTCTCTCTAAATTATAGAGAGACTCTGGTATTTTCTATTATCACCAATTACTCGAATTGACCTAGTATAGGATGGCCAAAGGCCACCACACCCCATGGTGATCCAAGGTTCTATCAAGTGTTCTTTATTCGTAGGACTACAGCAAAATAGCAAAGAAAAGCACACCCTTCATTTGAAGTTGACAAAAAACGGCATCAATATTATATTTGTCCCCAACCTTAGTTGCAAAATGGGTACAAGTTCTGAATGGTACCAAAACTTACTATAGTACCACAATTATAACTAGTATCTTACTTCATATAAGGGTACATTATTAGTCTTTTTTTGTTAAAGTTGACTAAGTTTGATCAATTTGAGCTATTATAATGGAAGTATTTGTGTCATTTTTAATTTTGGCTTCTATCTTATAAATTTTCCACAAAAAATAGTTATTTGTGTTATTTCTTCCACCACTCTCCTTCCATTATATTTTCTTATCGTTTTTTTCTCACGCTATTCACTTTTTTGTTTTGTTACTAAAATTAGTTTTTTCTTCACCTTCAAAAGAATCCCAAAATATCAACAAAGAAGCCATTAAATAGTGCGTTCAATTAAAATGATAAAAAAAATGCAAAAAACAAACCCAAACAAAATAATAAAAAATTATTTGCATGCATTCGCAGTATTGCCTCTCAAGATTGTAACTAGTCCAAAATATGAAATGAACTACAAGTTTTTCACAAAAATAAAAATACTCATGCTAATTCATTTTATTGTAAAATGGAGCAATTTTAGTAAAAATGAAGCAAAAGTCAGTACCGATTTTTATGGAGAAAATTGAAATATACATTTATTTTATAAGATTTTTTTTTATTATCATTATTCTATAAATATTATGCATTTATTACATTTTCTTAATTAAGATCAATACATGTATATATACCTATTAGGTTAATGAGAATAAAACAACACATTTTTTATTTTCAAAGTTAATTTGGTATCAAAGCCGAAAAATAAGAAAAAAATTATTTTCACTGCCTACCAGGAAATCCCTGCTCCGCCGCTGTCCCTATGCTGATGGAAAAGAAGCTTCCATCCTTCTATGTGCTTCTCCCCGTCGTGTATTCCAGACTTAGGTCATTTCGCATTGGTTTTGAGTTGTCACCGTCGCCACTGTCGCATACCCAGTTGCCGGCCATTTTAGCTTTACCCAGCCCCGTTGCCTATGGGTATGTAATTTTTTTCCCTTTCTCGATCTGTTTTTTGTTTTCAAATTTTTTTCCTTGGATCTGTACTATTTTTCTTTATATATTCATTCCTTTTATTGTCATTTTACAAAAAAAAAAAAAAAAAGAGGTAACCCTAAAGTACCATCACAACTATATCTAAGGATCCAATAGAACTACTTTCAAACACTCAGGCCCCATCCAACAGTAAAATTATTTATACCACTATACATGATAGTTCTTTCTCTATTAATATTAAATTGGATAGTACTAATTATCGAATTTGATCCAAGATTTTGAAAATACATATTGCTGGTAGGAAAAAGAAGGGTTATATCACAGGAATGAAAGTTACATCTAAAGACAATGATCCAACTTATGATAAATGGGAAGCTGAAGATGCCATGGTAAAATCATGGCTAATTAACTCTATGACAAATCAGTTGATGTCTCACTTTGTTCAATGGGAACTGTCAAGAAAGTTCGGAATGCAGTAAGGAGAAGTTATTTAAATGTTTCTAACTCTTCACAAGTATATGAGTTAATGAAGAGGTCATTTTAGGTTCGTCAGAGTGCCCGATCTCTTGCTGAATATTACAATGAAATGAACTCTATTTTCGTTGAGTTGGATTATCACAAACCTCATGATATGGTATGTACTATTGATATTGAGAAATGTAGAACCCGTACTATTGAGGATCGAGTTATATGTTTCTAGTTGGTTTAGATCAGAGTTTGGATCAAGTTAGCAGTCAAGTATTGGCTACTTCTCCTTTGCCAAGTCTCAAAAAAGCATATTCTTTAGTCCGTCGTGAGGTACAGAGGTAGGCTACAATGGACACCAAGGACCACCCTGAACCATCAGCTCTCATTTTCTAATGAAATAGGCCACATTTGGATCCTCCATCTACAAATTCTGGTTCTAGGTTCTGCACCTACTACAATAATTTCAATCACATTGTTGATGTTTGTTGGAAGAAACATGGTTATCTAGAGTGGTACAAACTTAAGCAAGCTAAGCGGAGGAAAAAATCTACTCAAGCAGTTGCTTCTGCCTCTCAGGTTTCTAGCATAACTACGCAAGGAGGTAATTTTGGTTCAGTATTTATTTCTTTTACTTATAACACTTAGCTTATTGATGCAAGGGCCACTGATCATATGACTAATAATGTCTCTATTTTTGATTCTTTAACACCTATTGTGTTAAGTCTGTTCAGGTTGCCAATGGAGTCCCTATGTCAATTTTGGGCACTGGCAATGTCTCATTATCACCCACATTTTTCCTGTTCTCTGTTTCATTTGCACCTATTCTTAAGAATAACCTTTTGTCCATTCAACTCACGAAGAATCTTGATTGTTCTTTAACTTTTTATTCTATTCATTGTATATTTCAGGACAATTAAACAAAAATGATGATTAGCACTGGTAAAGAAAGAGGATGTCTATATTACTTGGAGACGGGGCCTGGCAATCCTAGTTGTAGTTTTCAAGTGGATAGAGGAAGTGATAAAACAAGAATTATGTTATAGCATTGTCGTCTTAGACATCCATCGTTTATTTATTTTGAGGTTTTGTTTCTTGAACTTCTTTTTAATATTTCTGCCTCCAGCTTAGTTTTGTGAACAATGCATCTTTGCCAAAACTAATTGTGCTAATTTCAAAATTAAGTTATAATAAAGTACTGTTCCATTTGTTTGTGTTTATACTGATGTGTGTGGTCTTTTCTCTACCCCAATTGCCTCTGGCCATAAATATTTTATTTCTTTTATTGACGATTGTATTCGTGTCACTTGGATTTATTTGTTGAAATTTAAGGGTGATGTTTCTCATGTTATTCCTCAATTTTATAAAATGATTGTCACACAGTTTTAAATATCGGTCAAAGTTTTCCATTCGGATAATGGTCGTGAGTTTATGAATCAGTCACTTACTCATTTTTTTAAAACTCATGGCATCCTTCATCAAATGACATGCGTTTATACCCCTTAACAAAATGGTGTAGCAAAGCGTAAAAACTGTCATCTTCTTGAGGTGGTGCATGCCCTATGTTTTACTATGCGCGTTCTTAAACGTTTTTGGGCTGAGGCTGTCACGATTGATGCCTTTCTTATAAATTGAATGTCTGCTCGTATTCTCGACTATCAAACTCCATTGAGAAAATTATCTATTTTTTACACTTTATCCTCTGCTCTTAATATATGTCCTAAGGTGTTCAGTTGCATCTGTTATATTCATGTTCATGCACTTCATTGGGACAAATTTGATCCACATGTTTTTAAGTATTTTTTTTGGTATACTCGAACACACAAAAGGGATATAAATGTTTTCACCCACCTACCGGTAAATATTTTGTGTCCATGTATGTTCAATTTTGTGAACATATGTCTTATTTCTTCGAAGATGTGTCTTTGACTCCTCTTTAGGGGGAGATTAATAGTAAAGAAGATGAGAGATTATGGTTGGCTGAGAAAAAGTTGTGAATTTCTTGTAAGGTGGAGGACTCTTCTCATTTAGAATGTAATGACCCTCACAATTCATCACATCCTTTGGGAGAACCCGAACTTGAAAAAAAAATCAGCTAAAGAGTTGAGGCCACCTCATATGTTCAACTTGCAGTAGTTTGGCAGAAGGAATAAGGACATTATTGCTACAGCCCCATCTTCTAACTCAGATGCTCCTCTTGATGATACTACCATGCCTTCAAATAGCTCTTCTAAGGTTGACCTTAAGGTACATGTTCCTTTATCTTCTACTAATGAAATCTTTGCTTCTAACGTACCTTCTGATCCTGCAGTGACATAACCTACTATCTTAGATCCATTGAGTAATGATCAAGGTAGGAGGTATCCTTACAGAACTCGTAAATAGCTTGATAGATTGGGCTTATCTAGGCCTTCATATAATATTGTTTATTCCATATCTGACTTTATTTCTTATCACTATCTGTTTAAAGCTCTTTATATTTCTTTTGTACCTATTCCTAGTCATTTTTAGGAGGCCCTTGAAGACCCTAAATGGAAAGCTACTATGATAGAAGAAATGAACGCTTTTCAAAAGAACTGTACTTGGGAGTTGGTCAAACTTGTCTAAGGGGAAGAAGACTGTGGGTTGTCAGTGTGTGTTCACTGTTAAGTTTCATTCTGATGGAACATAGGAGAGGAATAAGGCTAGAGTAATAGCTAAGGGATATGCTTAACCTTATGGGATCGACTATCAGGAGACATTTGCTCCTGTGGCCAAGATGAATACTGATTGAGTTATACTTTTTATTGCAGTGAATCTAGATTGGTCATTACTTCAACTTGATGTAAAGAATGCATTTCTTCATGGAGATTCGTCGGAGGAAGTGTATATGGATCCTCCTCCTGTGTTCCCAGCTGAAAATGGAAATGTGTGCAGGTTGAAGAACGCCTTGTACGGATTGAAATAGTTATCTAGGGCATAGTTTGGCAGGTTGGGCCGATCAATGAAGAAATATGGTTTTAGACAAGCCTAAGCAGATCACTTTTTTCTATAAAAGAATAGATTATGATATTACCTTACTTATGGTTTATTTTGATGATATGATTATTACAGGTAATAATTTCGATGAGATAGAAAGATTACGCAGTTAATTGGCAAAAGAATTTAAAATGAAAGATCTAGGGAATCTGAAATATTTCTTAGAAATTAAGTTTCTAGGTCTAATAAATGATTTTTTCTTTCTCAACGGAAATATATACTAGATTTCTTGACATAAACTAGCAATTCTACTTGCGCTCCTGTAGACACACCTATTGAGGTATATTATGGTTTAACTGTCTATTCTGATCAGATTCCAACTAATAAGCAGAGATATCAAAAATTAGTAGGAAAATTGATTTACTTGACTCATATACGACCTTATTTATCTTATACTGTTAGTATGGTAAGTCAGTTCATGCATAATTCAAATGATAGGCATATGGAAACTGTGAATTAGATCTTGGCCTATTTGAAGTCCTCCTCAGGCAAGGGTATTTTGTTTTCAAAACATGGACACCTAGACATTATGGGTTACACAAATTATGACTTTGCGGGATCCAAAATGGATAGGAAATTTACTTCAAAGTACCTTACCTTTGTTGGAGGAAATTTGGTGAGTTGGAGATTGAAGAGATTGAATACCGTGCTCTTCACCATGGTATTACGAAGCTTTCTTGGTTAAAGATTTTGTTAAGTAAGCTTGGTTTTGGCCTAAAAAGTCTATGACTTTATTTTATAATGATTCTACAACAATTGAGATTGCAAATAATCCAGTGCAACATGACCGAATCAAGCACATAGAACTTGACATAAACTATATCAAAGACAATTTGGATGCTGACATCATTAGAGTCACATACATCAAGAGTATTAATTAGTTAGCTGACCTTTGACCCATACTGTTGCAAAAAGCTTTTTTCATATATTAATATTCAAGTTGGGCATGTATGATATTTATGCTCTAACTTTAAGGGGAGAATTGAAATATACATTTATTCTATAAGAATTTTTTTTCCCCTTATTATCATTATTATGTAAATATTATGTATTTTTGACCTTTCATTAATTAAGATCAATAAGTATATATAAATACCTATTAGGTTAATGAGAATAAAACAACACATTTTTTATTTCCAAAGTGAATGGAGAAGAATAAATTTAGCAAAAAAAAAGTGAATGGCATAAAAGAAGAAATTATATGAGAGAGAAAGTGGCAAAATAAGTAACACATATATAATTATTTTTTACAGAAAAATTATTAGGATAAGAGCCAAAAATAAAAATGACACAAATACTCCCTTCATAATTGGCCAAGCTTCCTCAACCTTATCATCCTATGGTCATTTTCGACTAAATTGTACATATTTGACAGCAACAAGACTTTTGATTTATCCTATAAAAATTATATTACTCATGTGTATCTTTTAAGAAAACTAAGGAACCACTTGGTACCCAACCCCATTGCAAAATTACTCTTTAATTTTTTTTGGAAAATAAAAATGATGCAGTGGGTTGTTAGATGTCGTTTTAACTTACATCTCAAAAGAGAAGAGGATAAAATTCTCAAAAAGAACTTATAATAGAATAATGAAATTGATTCAAATATTTGATGGTGAGACTTTTACCTTAAAACTATTTATAATGAAAATAAGGTAAATGAAATAAAATGAAAATAATCTTACATGGTCTCCGAGCACAATTAAATTTACTTGTTCTTCAAGTACAAGTATAGTTATATAATATCTTTAATAAATATTTCTATTTAAACTTGGTGATTTTTAAGACAAATATCTAGACATTTTAATGGAGTATTCTAGATAATTGTTTGGCTTTAAACATGGTGGTTGGGTTGCTGGACTGTTACATCAGTTCACCCCATCTTGAAAACAACTTGTCCTTGAGTTGATACATGGATAGATTTTGATGGTAGAGTCCAATGGAGAAGTCTTTCCATAATTTGTCCTAAATCCTTAACAGTATCAAAGTAACTTCTAAATGGAATTATAGAAATGTCTAACATGGGAGCCATCGATGATACTTTTTCTCTTTAATCTTGAGGTCACGTTTCAGAATGTCATGAAAATTTCTCATAGGACATGTTTAGAATAGACCAATATTGTAATTAAAATCGACGGTATCTTCTATCAATTTCAGCCTCAATTAAAGCTAGGTCCTCAATACTCAATTTTAATCCAATAATTTTACATTTTTATGGCTAAATTAATAGTTTTAGATTCTCCCTTAAGGATAACAGACACATTTCATTTTGAATTTCTTCATTCAACCCATTGATAAATCGAATAATATGTTGAATCTTGGAATTATCAATATCAAGGGTTGCCCTTAGCTGAGCAAACTCTTGACTATATTATGGCACAAATCATTTTTCTTTTTAACAGTAACGATACTGTTGGAATAAAATTGAATCACACGTAGTTAGAAGTAATAACTCGCATAAGATTTGCCACATCGTTGTCCTATCTTGACTTAAATTTTGACATTCTTTCTTTCTTTGTTGCACTAATTGAATCCAATGAGCTTGAGCACGTTCTCTTAATTTGTTAACAACCATTTGACATTCTTTTCTTCTTCCATATTTTTACAATTAAAATAATAATCTATAGATCAAATCCAATAAAAAAAATTATCTATGGGATCAAAACGACCACCAAAAAATAAAATTTTTAGTGAATTTATCTTCGACATTTTTTTTTTACTTTTAATTTATTTTTCTCCCCCTTTATTTATTTATTTTTTTCTCTTTTTTTAATTATACAATAAACAACTCTCCAAACAATAAAGAGAAGATTGACAATTTTTTTTAAGATTGAAAGTAAAAGGTATATGTAGGATTTGATATGGACTTGAAATATGATAAAATAGGATAGTTATTGTGTTTAGATAGCAGTGAATTAGGATTCAATTAGATGGAAATAATAGATGAAGATGGAGTGATTTTTTTTTTTTTTTTGAAAATAGTGATGATTTGTAAGGATGTTGAGAATGAAAGTCACAATGACGTTGAGAGTGGTGATGGAAATACCTTAGTGGTGTTAAGGATGATGATAGCTAGGAAAGTTCCACTTGATATAGAAGAAGGCTATGATATTAATTGACACAGTGGGTTGCTAAATGTTGTTCTATCAAATATCTTAGGTTTTTTGAAAAATTTAGTGATTTTCAAGACAAATATTTGAATATTTTAATGGAACATTTTAGATAATTGTCTAGCTTTAAATACAGTGGGTTGGGTTATTGGGCTAGTACCCAAAAAATTACTCTTAACTTATGGCTTTGTTAAATGTCCTATGTTCATGTAGTTCAATATTTGGCATGTTTTACGATAAGTGAGGTCAATGTGGAGTTTTGGTTGTTTTGTGGTGGGTGACAGTTGAGGTGAGTGTTTAAGCATTTATGCACTATGATTGTCATGAGTAGTTTTTTTTTTTCCATATTAAGGGTCATGGTGCCAAAGGGACACCAATCCACAACCCAATTTTTTGTTAAATACTAGCTGATCACAAGTTAGTACACCAAAGCTTAGTCTGAATAAGGAGGAAAAATTCGAGTTTCGAAGGTAGCACCTCTCATTTGTAAAGCACTTGTGTGCACCAACAGGCCATTTGGATTGCACTTAAGCCAATGTTTTAACAGCAATTTAGAAATGAAACTTCAAAAATATTGTAACAGTTTGCCACTTGATAACTACTTGCCTTAATTTGTTCATATTTAATGTTAAACTTGATTGAATAATTAAATAATAAATCGAAATTAAATTCTAAAAACATATTATGAAATAAAAATGTTGGAAAATTATAAAAAATAACATCCAAAAAATTTATAATAACAAAAATAATACCCCAATAATATTAAACATTATTCAATTAGATAACCTTCAACATAAACATGTATAAATTACTGCAGTTATACTTGAATGACATCTAATTCAAATGATGTTAAAAAAAAAATTAATGATCTTTTTAAATAATAAAAATATATATTGAACATAATAAGTATTATTTTTATTATTATAAGTTTAAAAAATATATATTTTTTTGTTTTTCTTAAAATATTTTATCAAAAAATTAGGTAATATTTTTGTAAAAGTGTTCGTATTGAACAAACCAAAAAGAGACTATTTAGAATGAAAAATATAACAAAAGTAGACAGTGATAAAAAGAAAATATTATAATTATATAAATTTATACTATATTATTTAAATCATGCAAAATTATTTAAAATATGAATGATTTTAATTTTTAAAAGTAATTATTTAACATGATATAAGTCATGCATGTACAAAAATAACAGTTTCTCTAAAGCAAACTGAATGAAGAAAAAAAATACAGAGAAACAAAAGTCAAAGGAAAAAGAAAGAGATTATGGTCCTCATAAAAAAAACACGTGACGAGTGAAGCAAAACTTATTAAATTTTTTTAAAAAAATAACAAAAATAATATTTTTTAATATTTATAATAATAAAAATAAGATTTTTTATATTTAAATTTATATTTTTATAATTAAAAAATAATTAATATATTATTATTTTTAAACATATGTTCGATTAAAATTAAATGATGATAATTTAAATTTTTTAATATTAAATATTTAATATTATATTTTTAAATTAGACGTATAATATTATTAAAATATTAATTTTATTATTATAAATTTTAAAAATATTATTTTTAATAATGTTTTAAAATTTTATTACCAAAATGGTTATGGTGATAAAACGCGAGAAAGATATATAGATTAGCACAAAAGTACGAAAAAAGATTAGGGGGACGACAGGACTTTTTTTTTTTTTTTTGAGGCTGGGGACCACTGGACTTGTGTAGCGAATATTCACTAAATTTGAATTAGTAGTTTCGAATCCGTTAAACTACCCACTGACTTTGCAATCTCACACGGAAAAATAAGCTGATAAGCAGATTGATAAGTGCTGGCTTTTAATGTAATAAGGGACTGTTCCTATCACTGATAAGTACGTTGCAGCTAAAAAAAACCATCCCTTTTTCCCTTACAACGCATCGAAGAGAGCGAGACCAAGTCTGTCCCTTTTTTTCTCCAAACTACTTTTTTTTCTCTTCCACACAGCCTTAACCCTAGCATCCTCGTTGTCCGAGCTATATTGACCCTTAAGAATCACGAAATTTCGAGGATTGTGAGGTAGTTTTAGCTCAGCTTCGGAGTTGAGTGTGGAAACTGGGGTAAAATTTGCTTGATTTGTGTTCCTGTTCGCGTTTGTGTATGCTTTTGCTGCTTCTTTTTCGAAACTCTGTGATTATTTTGTTGAATTTTACGTTTGGGGTTTTGAGATCTGAGAGTCAGAAATGTCATCATTAAGCAGAGAATTGGTGTTTCTCATACTCCAATTTCTGGAGGAGGAGAAATTCAAAGACTCTGTGCACAGGTAAGCCTTGTCCTATCTATGTATACAATTCTCTGCATGGACATATGTGTGCTCTGTTATTGTTTTTCTCTTCTTTTTCGAAAGGGGTATTGGGCAACTATTGAAAGAGCGAAGAAAAATGGGAATCTGAAGTTTTGTTGTTTTTGTACTCGGCCTGCTTATGAGTTATGAAGATTTGCTGCAACCGAGCCATGTGGCTGTATCTGTCAGTTTCAGTTGAAGTCTGGTGATTTTTTTAGATTTAGAACAGTTGCAATAATAAGACGATTTAGTTATTTGGGGCTGTTCTGTTTTTATTCGTCATATGAATTGAGATTTTGTTTAATCTCATACTGGAGTTTCGTGATTAGTTCTAATTCTATGCTTTCATTTGCTAAGGAAGTTGTAAATAGTTGCGATACTTGAGCTAATCAATGTTTTAAAAGGCGTCTTCTATCCTCAATGTATCCCCCTTTCACTGAGGGCCTTAAGGTAGTACGAACGAGGCTGAAGCCTTAAATTAAAACAAAATAAAAAAAAACCTTTTAGATAAACATTAAAAACTACAAATTATAACAAAATAATATGATAATAATAACTACAATAACATCAAATAATTTATAATGTAGCAATTCAACTGCCACTAAAACATAAAAAATATATTAATAAAATTCATCAAAAATCTAGCTGTTTAACATTGAACTAAGATATCTCTTGTGTTTAGAGCCTATCATCATATTCTTCATTATCACTTCTATCATTATAAGCATTATTATTGTTCTCATTACAATTATCACCAAATGTATAGTTCTTATAATCACCAAAATGATTATCATTATCATTGTCAAAACCACCATATTCATCAAGTAATTAATTCTTTCATCTATTTCTTCAAGTTCAATATCCTCTACTTCAATACACTTTTTTTGTGATTTAACCTTATTCATTTAGTAAAGAAGAATATACCTGCTTGTGTTTTTCGAAAATTGTTTGTTGGAGGAAACATGAGGTTGTTGAAAGAAGAAGGAACCAAGAAGAACAAGACTAGGTAGAGAAAGAAAGAAGATGTTAAAAAATTCTATAGTTAAAATTAGGGATTTTTTATTTTTACTCTCACATTGTCGATAATTTTATTGGTTTTTTTAGCTTGTATTTTATTTACTTGGGTCGTAATATTAATGTGTTATCTAGGAGTCTAAATGGAGCCTTAATTTTACATTCTACTCTACCAATTTTTCTTTTCCTAGTACTAAATGGAGGCTATATGCTTCAATAGCCTCAGTGTATAGCATCAGTGCATAGCATCAGTGCGTGAATAAAGGCTTAAGCCTCAACAATAAAATGCATTTAATTTTTTCAGTCCCTAATAAGCTAGCCTCAAGGCTGCCCTGGTGAAAAAAAAAAGCTTTAAAGCGAGCCTTGAAGCTATCCTCACAACGTTTTTTTTAAACCATGGAGCTAATTAAATATATTAAGTTTTGTTAAATAGTGAAATGTTAATTTAAGTACGGTTGGACGATGTACAACGAAGAGTACCCATATTTAAAGCTCATATGCTCTGTTGTTATTGCCATCTTTCTATTTGTCATGAGAAACAGAAACAATTATGGAACCAGCTTTTGATATGTTATACAAGAGGGATCATATGGTTGTTTTTCGAGGATTGACTAGTTTGTACGGTAAACCTTTTATGTTGGTGAATTAGAATTATGAATAGATTATTAGATATAAGTGCTCTTCGCCAACAAAAAAAAAAAACCAGTGGGGAGAGATTAATATGCAATTTCCTTTTCTTTTTGTCTGTGAATAGTTGCTAATGTTTGTTTCATTTGAATTTGGTGCATTGCCTTTAGAGGGGTGGCAATTCGTGCAGGTTGGACTAGTTTGAGCTGGCTTGAATTAACCTAATCTAAATTAATCCAACATAGCTTTAATTAAATTTAATTTGAGCCAGTAAAAGTGAGCTGGAACATGAACCAAATACAAATAGGTTGACTCAAATTGGCCCAATTATTTATTACATTTTTTTTAGTTAAGTGGTATTCTTTATATATAATTTTTTTTTTCTTAATATCATTAAATCTTAATTAGCAAGCATTACGTATTGTCCATATCATATAGAGCTACTTACATGAAGTGCATTATTTAAAATAAATGATAATTATTGATCATAATAACAAAATAATATCTTTGAGCGTATACCTATTTAAAATTTAATCTATGAATACTACTAAAAGCTTATAATAGAAAATTAAATTAAAAAAATTCATAACAGTAAAAATATCATTTAATAGACAGTGAAAATTGAGAGAGGTAGGTGGTGGCGAATTGACTGGACAACATAAGACAAAAAGAGAGAGATATGATGGTTGGATAACGTGAATGTTAGAATGAATGGTGTGAGTATGTTGTGATTGAAAGGAGTGAGGATGAGGGATAGAGTAACGGCGTGAGAGTGAATTTGGAAGTCAGCAAGAAGCTTGAAAGAGAAATAAAATTTGTTTTAGTTTAACTTAATTTTTTTTTATTTTAATTTTCGATTTAAATTTTATTTTATCTAATAGGCGGGCTCGAATCCAACCCTATTTTTTTTGGGTTATTTGAGTTGGACCAAATTTGGCGCAAATTTAATTTGATTTGTGTTCTTCGATTCTGGTTTGATTCGTTCAATTGAGTTACAACACAAATTATCACCCCTAGAATGGAAACCTTTATACTAAAATATTTGACAGTGGTAAAACTTTTATTTTTGTAGACTTGAGAAGGAATCAGGATTTTTCTTCAACATGAAGTATTTTGAAGAGAAAGTTCAGGCCGGAGAATGGGAAGAGGTTGAGAAATATTTGTCGGGATTTACTAAAGTTGATGAGAACAGATACTCAATGAAGATTTTCTTCGAAATAAGGAAACAGAAATATCTTGAAGCACTTGATCGGTAGCACCCTAATTACTGTACATACTGGGATCTTAGTATTTTGCTCTTGTTCTGGAAGATTCTAATGCAGTTTATCTTTTCTACAGGCAAGACAAGATGAAAGCTGTTGAGATATTAGTTAATGACCTGAAGGTGTTCTCGACATTTAATGAGGAACTTTACAAAGAAATCACTCAACTTCTAACACTTAATAATTTCAGGTGATTTAATTTCCTAGTGGTTAAATGCTGCACCTTTTTATGACTTGTTTAGCTGATGAGAAGATTTAGGTAAGGAGAAAGGAATTTTCTAATTTCATTGCTAAGAGTATAATGCAAGAAAGAATTTGTAGGAATTTTCTAATTTCATTGCTAAGAGTATAATGCAGAAAGAATTTGTACTCTTTCTTTTACCATGGATTATTCTTATCAAAAATATTTTGTAAATCAATGATAGATTCTTAGTATAATGAAATGCTAGGTGTCTTTATGACAAACTTGATGTAGAGCCAGGATCCTAATGGTTGTTTATTTTGCTGTATGCACAATGTATTTTCTTACTTTCCTTATTATCCTATTAATATCAGGGAAAATGAGCAGCTGTCTAAGTATGGTGACACCAAAACAGCTCGCAGCATCATGTTAATAGAGCTGAAAAAACTTATAGAAGCAAATCCTCTTTTTCGGGATAAGCTTGTCTTCCCCACTCTGAAGCCATCAAGATTGCGCACTCTAATTAATCAAAGGTAAGGTTTACTCGGTCTTTTATAAACTAAGATTTTTCCTTTTTAGAAGGGGCATATTTTTTATGTCATTTGCCAATTGCAAGGACCTTTTAACATGTAGAGGACCATAGTCGTCTTGTAATGTTTAACTAATAATGGAAAGCTTGTTTCAGCAGTTCACAACCTTTCTCATAATAGGCACATATTAAGTCTTAAGTGAATTGGTCCCTCCCCCAAGAAAAGTGTGTTTTATAAATGTTGCTCTATATGTCATGTAGCCTGTGTTTATAAGTGAGATGATTGGTTGTGATAAGCTGTTGCTTCTGTGATATCTGATGTGACTATAATTTCCATGCAGTTTGAATTGGCAGCACCAGTTATGCAAGAACCCAAGGACAAATCCAGACATTAAGACCTTATTCACGGACCATACCTGTACACCTCACAATGGTCCTATTCAACCTACCCCCGTCACTCTTCCAGTTTCTGCAGTTGCAAAACCTGCCACTTACAGCTCACTTGGAGCTCATGGAGTATGTTCTCATGCATATCAAAAGTTTAACTTTTTGCTTAATATTTTAAATAAGTTTATTGAGAATTTATATTAAAATGGAAACTAATGCAATCTTATTTTCTTTATTGTTTGTAGCCCTTCCCCCCTGCTGCAGCCACTGCTAATGCCAACGCTTTAGCAGGTTGGATGGCCAATGCCTCTGCCTCTTCATCTGTCCAAGCTGCTGTTGTCACTGCATCATCAATCCCTGCTCCACAGAGTCAAGGTTAAATCTCGACTTATAGTTTTGTTTCTAGTGATGAAATCTCTTTCAAAAATTTGAAGATAGTTATCCAAAACTTGTGAGTCAAACAAACATTCAGAAACAAAAGAGTCAAACAAAAGTTGACTAAAATAGCCTTTCTTTTTTATTTGTTTTCCTTCCATTTTTTAAATAAATTTTTTTGGCATGTGGTACAGCATAGCCTCAAAGCTGTAGCTTTCTTTTAGGAAAAAATTTCCTTTTCTTTTGGATAGAATGTGTTTAGAAAATGGTTAAAGGGTACAGGTCTGGACATTTTATATCTCACTTTTATCTGTTAAAGTTATAATTTATTCAAATTGATATTGATAAGAAGCAAAAGTAAATGGCTTTTGCTGTTCTAATTGGTGTGTGGGTGGTGATTTTAATGTTTTATGATGCCCCTCAGAAACTGTAGAACAAACCATAGAAACAGTAGAACTAAAGAATTCAAGAGCATTATTAGAACGAAATATACGCACAAGAACACCAAATTGGGTCTTTATTTCATTAAAAAAAGATTGAATTATAAAAGGAACTTTAGACTTCTCTTTTAATAAATATAATTAAGTGATTCAATAAAAATCATCAATAAAACTTAAAAAATATCTATAGCCTTTATTGCTGGGAATACGACAAGGTACCTTAGAATGCACCAACGAAAAAGGACTACAACTATGCTTATTGACTCGAGGAGGATAAGGGGGCTTGTGATGTTTTCCTAGTTCACAAGCCTGACACTCTAACTCAGACACACTAGTTAGGAGAAAAGCCCATAAGATACAAAAGACGAACAAGAGATGTCCCAAACGACAATGCCATTGAAACACCTCATTAGAAGCATGAAAAGAAAAAGGGAGTTGATTCAGCTGGTAAATTTCGTTAACCAAGTGCCTACTACCAATCTTCCTTGTACAAAGATCCTGAAAGACACAATATGAGGGAAAAAAGTCATAGAACAATTGAAAGCCTTTGTTAATTAACCAACAAACAATAAATCAATAGGAAAATGGGGAACATAAAGCATTGACGACAATTATAAATGGGGAATAGGAGACACAGTGCCTTCACCAACAAATGAGGTAGTAGAACCATCAGCTAAAGTGACAGATTTATGAACAGAGATAGAAGATGTACCTGTCATATGAGATGTAGCACTTAAATCAACGATCCTAGATTAAGATGAGGAGGTGGAGAATGCAGTAGTATCTGACTTGGTTAAAGTAGGAGTCTGACACATGAAAGGATAATAGACTCACTCGTTGCTCCGAGGGTACAGTAGCAGAGTTAGAAGTATCGCGATTGTCAGAGGGAATCTAATTAGTCATTGGAGGCTTGCCAAAATTTTGCCAACATTGATCAGAAAAATGGTTAGTTCTCCTACAATGAACACAATAATGATAACCATGACCACGGCCACGGCCACGGCCAAAACCATGACCTTGATCAAAAGTAGTCAAGCATCTTAGGAAAGGGACATAGATAGTATTGAGACTTTGTGGCCTGAGCGCATCACCTGGGCATAAGCAAAGTGAAGTGATGGTAGCTGATCATCAACCAAGATAGTTTACTTCAGATGAGAATACTCTGAATCAAGTCCAAACAAAAACTTAGTGACATAAGACTCTTCTCGTTGATGCTTTAGAACATCCAAATTAGATGTAACATGATATAATTTAAGTTCTTCCAAAAAACTGACAGTAGTATTTACTAATGAATTGTCCATTGTGTGTGCAAGATATAATGCCAGAATACAAGTAAAAAATTCTTGAGACATTATATTCTTGAGGATATTGATCACGCATGGCTTCCCAAACCTCCTTTGTTGTAGCATAAAACATTTTATTTTGGGCAATTTAAGGTTTCATACTATTCCACAACCAACTCCAAACCATCAAATTGTCTTTTTTTTAATTCTTATATTTTGGTTTATTATGTGTCGGGATCATCTGTCAAGTATTTTTTTCTTTAGCTTCTAGAAATGTCATAACTGCCTGAGCTCAATGTAAATAGTTAAAATCATTCAATTTGAAAGTCATTAACTAAAGAGATGAAGTTTCATTGATAGACGTTATAGTAGAGGAAATTGTAGTAGAAACAAGTAACGAAGGATCAACCATAAAAGAAAATGAACACTCACTACCACAATAACAAACAATGAATGATAAGAGTGGCACACGACAATAGATTAATCTACTAGCTTAATAACAGTTAAAATAACAAAACTGAATTGAAAAAAAATCTAGAATTAGCATATCACTAAAACTTTAAGGGACAGCCACACATAGGCAAGCTCAAATCTAAAAAAATAAAGCAGAAACCATACCAAAACTCGACAAAGTCAGATCTGACCATTATTAACTGAGATTGTTGCAAGAGATCTCTCAAAGAGGAGTTGTGAATCCAAAAATTGCGACAGAGGGAGATGGGGTGCTAGAAATCTCGTTGTGGGTGGCGACGGTGTTGAAAATTGCATTGTGGGTGGCGACTTGTATTGGAAACCATGTTGGGGTGGCAATAGGGGTTGGGTTTTGGTTGGGGGTGGCGGCAAGGGTTGGTTTTGGCTGAGAGGTGGCGACAAGGGCTAGGTTTTTGAATGGGTGGCCTAAAATTGCGATGGGTGGTTGCAAAGGGTGGCGTCTAAGCATGGGCTAAGGGTGGAGAGGGGTGATAGCTGAGTTAGGGTTTCATTTGTATTATAATAAAACCTGCTTTGATGCCCTATTAAAACATAAATTTTTATTTTATTATATCATAATGAAGATAATGAAGAGAGGATACATAATATATATAGAGATAAAATTGAGCATATAAAATAACTAAACTATCCTTAGTTTTAATATTAATTGTTACGTATTTTAATATAACTTCATTTTCTTAGAGAAAAAAAAACAAATTAATATGACTAACTAGTTTATATGCTTAAGGTTTTAGTAATATTGGTAAGCTAACAAACCTCTGCAGTTTCTATTCCTCTCATTATCTTTAAATTTCCGCATGTTTGGGCTTCCCAATGATGCCCAGCTCACCTGTAAAAAAGTAATAAAATATATGTGCTACTTTTGTCTTGCATCACATGAGCTTAAGCAGTTAGGATAAGTGGCTAGTTAATAGAATTCATTTTATTATTTATGTTGTCTTGTTTACTGTGTTGATGAATTGAAAACTCTTGATGAGCTTTTTAATTCTTGATTTCCCAGCATTGGAGGCTTCAGGAACATTTTGTTCCAATTTAATCCTGGATTTAGCAGACTTCAATAATATTCACTTGTACACATGATTTGAGACTTCATTTCTCTTGCGGTTGATTTTTCAAGATTATTTGTTTTCTCAAAGTTAACTTTTTCATAAACTCCGTTCTCTGTTTTAACATATTTGCAGTTTCAATCTTGAAACGACCAATAACTCCTCCAGCAACACTAGGTATGGTTGATTACCAAAACGCTGACCATGAACAACTAATGAAACGAATGCGAACTGCACAATCTGTTGAGGAGGTATTGTAGACTTCATTCTCATTAGTTGTACCGGAAGATACATAATCAGCCCTTGAGTTGTTGCTCTTATATTATTTACAACTTGTTTATGTTGCAATAAGGACTTATGCTAGTATTCTATTTGCTGGTTTAATATTAGGTTACGTATCCAACACCAAGGCAGCACGCATCTCGTTCGCTGGATGACCTTCCAAGATCAGTGGCCTGTACTTTGCACCAAGGATCCAATGTTACTAGCATGGATTTTCACCCTTCTCATCACACATTGCTTTTAGGTTTAGTGCTCTATCATCGTTTTGTCTCATTCTTGCAATATCTTTATGGCTAAGCTCTTAGTAGATAGATACAATTAGACAAATCCACTGAATCTCTTTCTAACTTTATTATTTGTCTGCCAGTTGGTTGTAATAATGGAGAAATCACTCTCTGGGAAGTTGGATTGCGAGAAAGATTGGTGTCTAAACCATTTAAGATATGGGAAATGTCAGCATGTTCGTTAGCTTTTCAGGTTTCATTCCAGCTTTATTTATAATATTCTCGTTTTCTGTTTTGGCTGATATTCATATCTTCATGTCTTTTATGGCCATGTTAAGGCAATGCTACAAGTCAACCTGATGCTACCCATCATGCTCTTTCTTCGATGCTCATTTATGTTTGAAATTGAGTCCAGTATATGTTGTAGTCATTTGGCTTATATTCTATGCAGACCTCCTTTGTCAAAGATGCACTGATATCTGTGAGTCGTGTTACATGGAGTCCAGATGGGAATTATATGGGTATGTTTGTTTCTTAATTAAAGAACACATGAATAGTTTTGTTTCCTGTATATATCATGTGTTTCCTGTATGTATCATGTTTTACTGATTGCAGGAGTTGCATTTACAAAGCATTTAATTCAACTGTATTCCCATGCTGGACCAAATGATTTAAGGCAGCATTTAGAAGTGAGGTTCTATCATGGTAATTTATCTGCTCCTTCAGTATGGCTAAATTTTTTAACGCTTTTTTGGCATCTATCAAATTTGCAGATTGAAGCCCACAGTGGTGGTGTGAATGACTTGGCTTTTGCTTATCCCAATAAGCAACTATGTGTTGTGAGCTGTGGTGATGATAAACTAATAAAGGTAGAATGAGATTCCAATTACAATATCTGACCACAGGTTTGATTTTTCTCTATCTAATGAACAAGGTGACAGGTGTGGGATTTAAGTGGAAGGAAACTATTTAACTTTGAGGGTCATGAGGCACCTGTTTATTCTATCTGTCCTCATCACAAGGAAAGCATTCAGGTATTGTAGATTTGAAGAAAGCTCACAAAGTCAGATAAAAGCATAGGTTTTTTTTTTTTTTTAGAATTAAAAGCAGAGCAGAGTTTTCTGGCTATTTATTTTATGCTTCCTTATGGAAGTAGACATCCCTTCATCAAATTGGTTTCTCTCATGCAGAGAGCAGCTTATCTTTTGTTTGACTCTTTTGTTTCTGAATATTGAGTGCAATTATGGTGGATTTATTTTTTTAGGGGCCCTCTCATGATTTCAAGTTATTGAAGTTAGGTCTACATGACTAGGCTTTTAATTAGAAGGTGACATTTGCTTTTGTTTTGTTCTGTTGAGTATATGTCTGTGTGTGTGTCCATTATAATTATCTAGAAGAATAAAATCGAAAATAAATCGACATTTTTTAATTATGTGATCCACATTCCCTCTTTTATATCAAATTTATTTTGGTCTGTAATGAATTTTATACATATGCTGAAATCAAGATAATTTACATTCTGCCACTTTTAAATGACTGGTTTTTATGCGACTTCCTGACCTATTAAAATCCATCATCTTTTCTTCTTTCATGCATTCTAGCCCCGCTGCTACTCTTCTAGTTTAGTTGCAAGTCTTGCAGCTTTATAAACCTAACTGCATAGCTGTATGTACTTGACCTACATGCCTCAGCATTTTCATAAATGATGACATTTAGCAGGAGCATCGTAATGTCCATTACTAGAGTTGAGACTTTAAGTGCAACGACTTTGGGCGTTGTGATGTCCATACCTTTTTTTCCTTATAAAAAAAACATCTAGGTTTCCAGTAGCTAGAGTCTTGGTACCCTATTTTTGTTGGACTCAGTGGTCTGAAATTGAGCATCATGATTTTAGTGTACCTGCGTCTCTCACACTTGTTGATCTGTGTGGATTTATTTATTCTATCACCTGGAGAGTCTTAGTGATATTGGTGGTTTACTCCTACCTGCAGTTCATATTCTCTACTGCTATTGATGGGAAAATAAAGGCCTGGTTATATGACAATATGGGCTCTAGAGTTGACTATGATGCTCCTGGGCACTGGTGTACTACAATGCTTTACAGTGCGGATGGAAATAGGTGAGAAAGTGAACGTAAAACTGGATTGTTCCCCCCTTCTCTTCTTACTTGTAATTTTTTTTTTTCTTTTCTCGTTCTCAGTTTAATTCAATGATTCTATCATTCTATGTTAGTGCTGCCTTTCTTTTACTATTTCCTTGAACATATATTATCAGTATTATTTATACTACAGTTGCATTACCTCGTCATTTCTTGTAGACTGTTCTCTTGTGGAACAAGTAAAGATGGAGACTCTTTTCTAGTTGAATGGAATGAAAGTGAAGGAGCAGTAAAGAGGGCCTACTCTGGATTCAGAAAGAAGTCTGCAGGTGTTGTGCAGTTTGACACGACTCAGAATCACTTTTTGGCTGCAGGTGAAGATAGCCAAATAAAATTTTGGGATATGGACAATGTCAATCTTCTGACTAGCACTGAAGCTGATGGTGGACTTACGGTATGTATCTTGCTATGCATTTTTGTATCTTCTGAAGCAGAATTGAGTATTACAGTAGTTTCTTATCCCATTTTTTTAATGCTTCAGATTTTTCCACGCTTGAGATTCAATAAGGAAGGAAATCTTCTTGCTGTTACTACAGCTGATAATGGGTTCAAAATTCTTGCAAATGCTATTGGTCTAAAAACTTTAAAGGCTATTGAATCTACATCTTTTGAGGGATTGAGATCGCCCATGGAATCTACTTCTATGAAGGTCGCAATTATTTTGTTTTATGGTTTTCAAAGTTTTGAATGAATACATATGATTGACTTTTCTCTTGTTTATTAGGTGATTGTCTCATCAGCTGTTCCACATGCTGTTCCTGTCAATTGTAAAGTCGAAAGAAGCTCCCCTGCCAGGCCCACTCCAATTCTTGTATGCCATTATAATCTTACTCAAGTTTTTTGAAAATTTGTATTATGGCAGACTATTGTTGGTTTCTTGATGAAGCTGTACCATTTCAAATTGTTGGAATGAGTCTAGTATATAAACTCATCAACTAAAATGTGTCGATTTCTCAGCTAGGTAATGGTTTCAATATAAACTTGCCAAGTAAAATAGGGTTAACTGGAATATGAACTAGAGTTTACCTTTCTCTACACTTCATTCAAATAGAAGATGCTCCATGCCATGAAAAGAACCAAGTGGTATATGGGATAATGCAACCTTCAGCATATGAGGGAGATAATCTGCTTCTGATATTTTCCTTTCCATCTAGAATAACTTCTTCTGACTACATACCACATGTTTGCTATATCCTCTATTGCAATTGGCAAAGCCTTGATTCATTGTTTTTGCTTGCTATTCAAGAATGGAGTTGATTCTATTGGTAAAGGTGTTGACAAACCAAGAACTGTAGATAATGTAACTGACAAAGCCAAGCCGTGGCAGTTGACTGAAATTATGGATTCTGTCCAGTGTCGGTTGGTTAGCATGCCTGACAGCACAGATACTTCCAGTAAGGTGTGTCTTGTGGCTTTCATATTTATCATGAAATTTATTTGCTTGGTAGTAAATTTAACTTTGCATCTGTTTTAGGTTGTCCGACTTCTGTACACAAATTCTGGTGTTGGAGTTTTGGCTCTTGGTGCAAATGGGATTCAAAAGCTATGGAAGTGGACTCGTGATGAACGTAATCCTACTGGAAAGGTAATAGCTAAAATAGTGAGAGCTAGATTTTCTTTGGACTTCACAAATGCAGTGTTCTGAAGCCAGTGAGTTATAAAAGGCCACGGCTAGTGCTGTTCCACAGCATTGGCAACCAAACAGTGGTCTTCTTATGACTAATGATATTGCAGGCGTGAACCTTGAAGCAGCAGTCCCATGCATAGCACTCTCAAAGAATGATTCTTATGTAATGTCGGCCTGTGGAGGAAAAGTTTCATTGTTTAACATGATGACATTTAAGGTATACCCATACATGCGTATATTGAAACATCTGAACGTTCTGATACTTTAAATTTTCATTTTGATGATTGACTATAAGTTGCTTTGAAATGTAGGTTATGACAAAGTTCATGCAACCTCCTCCTACTTCCACTTTCTTAGCATTCCATCCTCGGGATAATAACATTATTGCCATAGGAATGGAGGATTCTGCCATTCATATTTACAATGTCAGGACTGACGAGGTAACTGTTACTGATTCTTTTTAGTTGATATTTATAAGAATCTTGCTTTTCTACCTTAGAACAATGTTATTATCTTACTGTTTTTAAAACAAGTTAACATGACCACTGAGTGATTTTTATATGTTTTTAGGTTAAATCACAGTTGAAGGGTCACCAGAAGAGAATAACTGGTTTAGCTTTCTCACCTAATCTCAATATCCTTGTTTCATCAGGTGCTGATGCTCAAGTAAGTAACATCCTTCATGGACCAAAAAAAGAAGACAAAAAGAAACATCATATGTTTGTTTTGATTTGCACAAAATATTTATGAATTGTTTGCACCCCTTAAAATTCTCAAAGTTATTATCTTTGGTTATATTCCTAGCATTTATAACATTAAATTACTCTTTTAGATGAAAATAGTATGGACCTTTATAGATGCAAAGCGGTGTAGTATGTAAAGTGTTTAAAATGGTGATGTCATCTAGTTTCAATTTAAGATTTCAGTTGTCTTTGCCTTGATAATACATGTCTCCTATTGATCTTTTAGGACAGGTTGACTTATCGCTTGTGGTATTATGCCACATTCTAATTGTCAAATTCTATCGAAAACAGAGTATAGGAAACTAGGAAAGTGCAAAGGTTGGTTATGATGTCATCCACATCTTGAGATTTTGTTGCTTCTGCATAATTGCAGTGTGCATTAATGCATGTCTTGGCATTAAATTTCTCCGATCTGCTCCTCCTATTGTGTCTTTCTTTGGCTCCTTCCAAGTGTATTATATGTCTATGGGTTTGACATGAAATATGAAGTTTTTCTAGTTCTACATTTTATAAAAAGTCAAACATGCTCTGCAGCTTGTCCAAAATTTAAGCAATTTAGAACTCGTAACAAATTACTTTCTCCCTCTTTAAATCTCTCCCCTGAAACCACTGAACATTGGAAACCCTAAATCACAAATCAATTTGCCTCTTCACCTTCTACTATCCCAAATCTTCTATATCTAGCCTCCACTTTCATTGCGTCAACAAAGCCTCTGCCGCACCATTAGCTTCAGTTTAGCCATCTTCGTTTGCCTTTCGCCATCAGGTGTGGTTTCTGCTGCATCTGCTGCCGCCTTCACGGATGCCGTGCTCTGCCGTGGGATCAGGTGTTTCGAATCTGAGATTGAACTTTCAGATCTAGTGTCTTTATTTTTTGTTCTTTCAGCATATATTGTGTACTGTTTGGAAAGCTTGACTTTCTCAAACTTAATTCTAATCCTTTGTGAGGCGAAATCTGTGCTGGTATTTCTTGTTTGTGGAATTGTTGGTTGGTTTTTAGCTTGTTAGTTTCAACAATAGAGGAAGGTTTAGATAATGATCCAGATCTATTGGCCTTTGGTTCTTGAAAGGGATGGAAGCTCCCTATTCTTTTGGTCTCATTAGGTTTTTGTGTTTTATTCTCAGTTTTGTGTTCTTTTTGATGATGTGTGTACTGGTTTGAGTGGTGGTGTTTGTTGTCTGTTTGATGGTTTTTTACTTTTATATTGATTGTCTTTCGGGTTAGATGATTGTGGGTGATTGATCTTGTTTTTCTCAAGTTTGATGTCATTTCCATATGTGCTTGCTTGTAAGTAAGAGCAGTTTAGGGAATGTATCTCTTGATTTTGGTTCTTCTGCAGCCATCTACGATGTTACCGACAAGAAAGTATTGAGATTGGGTTTTTGAAGCAATCTTAATGAAAATAGATTGCTATGATTGGGGTTTTTTTTTGTGTTGGGCTTTGATTGAAGGTGGTGTATTGTGTAAGCTGCCATGTTTAATGAAATATTCTATTTTTTGAACAAAAAAAAATGCTTTGCAGCTTTGTGTATGGAGCATTGATACGTGGGAGAAAAGGAAATCAATTCCAATCCAGCTACCAGCTGGAAAGGCAGCTGCTGGTGAAACCCGGGTGCAATTCCATTCTGACCAGATCCGTTTGCTGGTAGTTCACGAGACACAACTAGTAATATATGATACCTCCAAGATGGAACGCATCAGACAGGTAAAAGATTCACCAATGCATTTGACATAGATTGTTGTTGACACTTGACAGTACACTTTTGTAATATTTTTTGTTTATTCTACTACAGTGGCTTCCTCAAGATGTACTTTCTGCTCCAATATCTTTTGCAACATACTCCTGCAACAGTCAATTAATCTATTCTACCTTTTGTGATGGTAACATTGGAGTGTTTGATGCTGATAGCCTGAGGCTAAGGTGCCGAATTGCACCATCAGCTTATTTTTCCCAATCTGTTTTGAACGGGTCAGTTGCATCTCAAACTTGTTTGCGGTTATTGAGATGTATTATTAAAACAAATCTGTCAACGTTTTTGTAATCTGAAGTTTTACATAATGCTTTCTCACCTAATCTACACGATTACTATGCCTTTCTATAGGAATATATGGTTCATGCTGTCACATTTCAAGATCTCTGTATAGAATAAAAGCAAAATTATTGGTGTTTGATACTGATATTCACTTGATTGTTTGCTTACAAAATACTTTTGTATTGTATGAGAGTAATTTTTCCCTTAACTAATGGTGACACATGCTATCTTGTAGAAGCCAAGCTGTGTACCCATTTGTTGTTGCGGCTCATCCACAAGAGCCCAACCAATTTGCCGTTGGGTTGACAAATGGTTCGATTACAGTGATTGAACCTGTAGAATCAGAGGGAAAGTGGGGGACATCTCCGCCTGTTGATAACGGGTTACCGAATGGTCGGACAGGATCATCTACTGCAAGCAACCACACACCTGAACAGATGCAAAGATGAGAACCCTCTGTTCTAATCGTACAGCCCCTCCTTGTATAGAAAGTTTAGGTTTGAATGGCCCTTTTGTCCCTTATCAAAAGGTAAGTTCGGACGTTAGTGTTTGGTTACATGGTTAGAGATAACATTATTTTGTACACCTAATTTGGTGTAGTAAAACTTATGGTGGATATTTCTAAATTGTATCTGTTGTAATGTATTTGTTGTAGTTAACTCAGGTTGGATGTTGATTCTTTTGTTTGTTAAATACATATTTGATGCTGATAACCTTTTGCTCTATAGTAGTTGGTTTTCAAAAATGTGGGGAAGTATATCTTACGTGACAGAAAGGTTAAGGCCACATAGAGATTATTGCATGCACTAATGATATGGTGGAACATCCATCTTAACTTTTCAATTTTACAAAAATGAAATATATATATATATATAAATGTAAGAATGGAAGGGCAATTACTAACAAGAAGAGTTTCTTGCATGCGTTGAGGGTATTGACACACAGTAAAATATATTGAAATTCAATTTAAAATATTGTAATTAATCATAATATAATACAATTAATTTAAATGGCTTGTAAAAGTTTGATTTAAAAATGAAAGTCATTTAGTTTTTTTGTTTTAGACTTACGAGATTTTATTTTGTCATAATCAACACAAAAATTCATAAATGCATAAAGTAAAAAAATTCAAAATTAAAATCAAAATGTTGAGTTAAAAATAAGGCAAATAAATATATCTGATACTAGGAAATATAGACCTACCAATAATGATAATGACATTTAATAAATTTTGTAATTTATTAATTAAATGAAGATTCATTTATTGCTCAAATTTTAAATTTCATATTTATCAAAATAATTATATATTTGTATACATGATTACACAATTTTTTTAAACTAAAACATAAAAGAAAGAATCACCTTGATATTATTTTGCTTTTCTACAAAATATGCTTTGCATTCAACATAAATAATATTTAAAATTAGGAGAAAAAAAATGCTAAAAGTATTAAAATTTTTAAAATATTAGACGCGTTATGAAATTATAAAAACAATTAAAAGGAGAGTGTTTCTATTTATAATTTTTTTAATCACAACTCTTGGATTGCATTTTATTTTTATAAATGGATTGCAATTTTTTTTAAGGTATATTAGTTTAGCACATATTTAGAACTTTTAATTTTCTATTTTTAATTATGTAATAATAGATAATTGCTATAATATTTTATGAGTCTTTTGATATTTTTTTAACTATCAAAGTCATTAACTACAAATAATCAAATATTTCAGCAAAAAAAAAAAATATTAAATTTTTTTTTTTGAGTCTTTTAGTTTTTCCTCTTAATTCTTCTAACAAAAGATAATTAATAACAATTAATTTTTACATAAAAATACATTAAAATTTAAAACATATTTAGAATATTTTTAGTTTTATCCTTTAGTTTTGTAATAATAGACATTATAATAATGATGAGTCTTTTGATTTTCTCTTTTCAAATTTTCACTAAGAGATAAATTTATAATTTTTAAATTTATTCCCTTAGAATTAGTTATTTTAAGATTCTTTTAATTTTATACTAAAAGTAATTAATATATAATTAATTATTTTTATATTGAATATAAATTAAAAAATAAATTAACTAAAATTAAATTATAATTTAATTACGTTACATGAGTAAATAAATTGATACTTATAATAAATTTTAGCAATTAAAATATGAAAAATTATTTATAAAATTAGGATGATTATTTTTATATGAAAGTAAAAACTCGCTCATTATATAAAAAAAAAAATAAAAAAATTGAGGATTGCATTATAATTTTATATATAAGATTTTCTCTTATTTAAAATAGGTAATTGGGATACTTTTAAGACGTTGGAGCTTACTTGTCATGTCATCGTCGGGAGAAGGGTACAACAACATTTAAATGTGAGTATTATTATATATTATAAATATATTATAATTATAATCGATAATTTTTTATTGGATTAAGATTTTTACATATTTTTTAATTATTTAAAATATATATTTTAGTATTTTATTTTTTAAGGTATATTTCTAAAGTCTTGTAATTTTTTAAAATGTATACTTTATTCCTCTATTTTTAATTGTATACCTTAGTATCCTATAATTATTCAAAAGGTTTCAATCAAGTTTAAATAGTTTTTTTTTTTCAAAGATAAATTTAAAATTTGAAAAAATAAAATAATATTTTTTTCTAAATGAATATTAAAAATTTAATATTTAAAATAATATAAGTAAATAAAAAATTAAATTTAAAATAGATTAAAAAAATGAAGAAAATTAAAGAATTAAAATTTTGAATTTTTTTTTATTTTATTTTTCAAATTTTCAAATTTACTCTTGAAAAAAAAAGATTATCTGAATTTGTTAGAACTTTTGATTATAGGATCTTAGGAGTATAACTTAACAAATAAAATACTAAAATTTACATTTCGAAAGATTACAGAACTCTGAATATACCGTAAAAGATGTAAAATTAAATTATGCATTTTAAAGAATTACAAAACTTGTATATAACTTAACCTAGTTTTTAATGAACAGTTATGTGGGCTTGATTATAATTGGACTTGAGATATATATAGGGTCAATTTTGAACTACTTCTTTTGGTTTAAAATGCTTTTAAATTGATCAAAGTATTTTTATGGATGTTTGAGAAGTATTATTTATATTTTTAAAAGAAATAAGTAATATTTATTTTTAAGAGAAGTAGTCTTAAATATATGTTATCATCTTAAAATTATTACTAAAAGTATAGATTAAAATTACTTTTAACATTCTTATCTCAAACAATAAATAATTATCTTAAAATTAATTTTAACCAAACTATTTCATTTTAAATAATTTTTTTTAAAAATTATTTCTAGGATGAGTACATTCAAATGGGTTCATAGAGTTATATTTTAAATATGTGGATTTTAGTTTTCGTATTATTGCAATGAAAATGAGGTTAAATGGATGGTAGAAGAATTGACCTTATAATTACTTTACGAAAATTATTTTATTTAGGGCCAAATTTAACATATTTTACAAAGGAGTTAAGTAAATTTTTAATATTTTTTTTTTGATTGAAAAAGCGTCTGACTAGGATTTAGAGAATATGACTATTGTTATACATTTACACAACCACAGTTTATCATATATGAGATAAACCCTCACCTTCAAGGAGATTGTATACCAACCGCAAAAAGTGAAAAGTTAGTATTTAGACTTAACATTAAAATGTATATTTTAAGTTTCGAACCCAAAATTTTGCTGTCAAATGAAACCATAGGTGTTGAGTTTTACATATTTGTGTTTAAAAGGAACTTAAATGGGTGTGTGAAATTTTCAAACATATATGCGTCATTAGTGTGGAAAAAAAATTAAAAAATTAACAATAAAATAAATAGCGACTAAAATACATAAAGCTAACTAAAACTTAATTATAAATTTTAGTATAACTCAATTCAATTAACTCATTAATTTTTTTTTTGGAGTAGTAACATATTAACAAAATTTCTTCAAATTCAATG
Source organism: Elaeagnus macrophylla (assembly GCA_029378325.1). NCBI lineage: Eukaryota > Viridiplantae > Streptophyta > Magnoliopsida > Rosales > Elaeagnaceae > Elaeagnus > Elaeagnus macrophylla. The sequence goes on from CM055642.1 coordinate 30,875,863, forward strand.
AAATCAAAATCAATTCAAACTTAGAAAAAAAAAAAAATGAAAAATATTAGTAAATTAGCATATACCTTAAAACTCATAATAATAATTAAAAATTTTAATTACAAAAATAACATTTTTTATATTTAACTCATATATTTTTGCTAAAACAAGCTCAACACTAAAATTTCACAACATCGTTAAATTGAATTTTCAATCATTTAGATTTATTTTAATATTAAACTCTATCTAATTTGATATGTTCAATATTATTGAACCATAATTTTTTATTGTTGTAAATTTATTACTGTTATTTATATAATTTTTCAAAAATAATTAAGTTAGTTAGACCTTCGAGCCTTTTATTTATGAGAAAATATGAATTTTATTAAATTAAATAACTGAAATATCCTTGACCTCTTTCAGCACATATAACAAATATTTTAAGAGAAATTTTGAAGACATCCTTGCTAATTTAAAATAAAAATAAAATTATATTAAAAATTAATAAATTTATAAAACATCTACTAACATTCTAAATACAGTAAGGTGTATTGAACCTTCTTAAGGATGTTTAATAAGATTGAATCATCTTAAGTAGGTTTGACAAGACCTACTAGCGATTTGTAGAAAAAGAAAATTATAAGATAAACAGTTTTAGATAATTATTTACTCAATTTTCTTTGAAATTTTTTATCTTATTTCATACAATTTTCATTTGGAGTTTGTATTGATAAGTAGTGACGTGATGGAATCTACGTTGAGTTTGAAATAAAGAATAAATAATATAATGTATGAGGTTAGAGAATTTTTTTATGTGAAAAAGAAAATATTTTAAAAGTGAGATGTCTTGATTATGTTAGAACATGTAAGGATAAATAAGTCATTTCATTATAATTTTAATTAATTTAAAATATTTTATTATTAGCGGGATCTTTCATAATAAATTTTGGATTTTTTTTCAAAATTTCTCATCTTTTAATTATTTGTTTTATAATTTTCAAAATTATTTTTTAAAATAATATTTTTATATTTTAAAATAATAACATATCTTATTATTTTTATTTTATTTTGAATTTAAAAAAATTAAATTAAAACCTTAAATAAAAAGGCTTTATAATTTTAAAGTAGTTAATTTTTCTAATTGATATCTCAATCTTATGTTTTTCAAGTCACAATTTTAAAACTCAAGCTGTTTACGCTAAGTAATTTTAACTTTTACTTGCTCAAATTTTTTTTTTTTTTAATTTTTTTAAAGATAAAGTGCACTAGTAATTTTATAATTTTAACTTTTTAATTTAAATAATTTAATCTTATATTTTTATAAAAAGGTACATTTTAATTATAAAAATTTAAAAAAATAAAAAATTAAATTATATTTTTTATATTAAATTATAAAATTAAAGTATATGTTTTAAAAATGTATGATTTTGCATTGCTTAAAAGTTATGGTTTGACCAAAGCTATTATATTATTAGTATCCTTCAACCAATTTATTTGGCAATGTGTATCCAATAAGCTTCAAATGTTGATAAAAATTAAAGCTATAATTGTTCTTAGAAGAACTACAACAACGTTTCCATAAACTTCAATATTAGACAACAAACATGAAATAACTTCGGCTTCAAATTTTTACCCTTGTCTGCGCTCTCTTTCTTACTGTTTTCATTTTCTAGATTTCTCTCCCCATTCAAATCACCTTTAAAGCTGTGTGTGTCTCTCTCTCTCTGAAATCGTTTTCTCTCTTTTAGGGCTTTTAAGCATTTGACGAAGCTAATATGCAATGAGGCTGCATTTAGAGGCTTTTAGAGCTGAGAATTTGTAAATTCGCTTCAATGTATGATTCTATCTGCTCGATCTGCCCATGTCTATCGTTATTCAGACATGATCTCATCATTTCTGACATTTTCGACAATGTATGCTTATGCTGGCATTGTTAATTTTTCTTTTCTATTTTTTGGTAACCCTTTTTATTCCGTCTTTAGCTAGATTTGTCTGTTTTTTCCATTTCAGCCAGGTGAATATCCTGTAGCTCTAGGTGTGTTGTCTTAGGAACTAATTATTGCACATTTGTGCTGTTTAGGTTGCATATAGTTTTTCTTATTCATTTACACCTTAAATAAAAGTTGGTGGAGATGTGCTTAAAATGCGAAGATTTTAAAGTGATAGCTCTTTCATTGATTGTTTTGAAAAGTGTTTTTTTTTTTCCTGGGAAAAGAAACATGGTAAGTTTTAAGATGGGTCTAAATTTATGTTTGCATGTAGTAAATTTCTTGTCTATTTTTACGTTTCCTTAGATCTTTTGGGTTCCGTTTACTGTTTAGACTACAGAAAACAGATTGATACATGAAAACATAGATCTCTTGATAATAAATCTTACTAATTGATTTGGGTGGATTGTTTTAGACTTGGCTATGTTGATACTTTGGTTGCCATTTTGGTCTCTCGTATTAGTTTTAGAGATCCAGTTATTTTTTTTCCTTTTATTCTAATCGTATTGTGTGTTGTTTTGTCTGACTTGCTAAATCTGAAATGTATGTGTTAAATGTTACAGCCAAAAATAAAATGTAACTGATAAATGTTTGGTCAGATTGGAGCTACGTTTTGTACACACAAGTGGTCATCTTGTGAATTTTAGTTGGTTGATCAGAGATTTTGTATCAGGTTCTCCAAAATGTCAAAAGATAGAATGAAATGAGCCGGACTGAAGTATCAAGTATGAAGCAGACTTTGGTTCCACTCGCAACTTTGATTGGTCGCGAGCTGAGGAATGACAAGTTTGACAAACCTTTCGTTAAGTTTGGGCAGGCTGGTTTGGCAAAGAAAGGAGAGGATTACTTTCTGATAAAACCTGATTGTGAGAGGATTCCTGGGAATCTGTCTACTTCATTTTCAGTATTTGCGGTACTGTCTTGTTTTTGTTGCTCTTGATTATCCAATTGAAAAGATGTTCACCCCATATTTGGTAGCTTAAAGACCAATCAAAAAAGAAGAAATTTTTTTGAATATGAAATTGATAAAATCTAGCTCAACCAAGCTTTATTGTCTCGATTACTTCTTTGATTGGAACGTTCTTTTATCATATGTTAAGGAATGAATGTGACAAATGAGCAATTAATAAGCCCCCCCCCCCCCCCCCCCCCCCCCAACCCACACACACAACCTAAAAAAAAATGTAATTTAAAGAAAATAAAAAAAGATTTTATTTGTTCTGTGTGATGTCAACAAGGAATTTTTAATCTGCAGATATTTGATGGGCATAATGGTATATCAGCTGCAATATTTGCTAAAGAGAATTTGTTGGATAACATCTTGAGTGCACTTCCTCAAGGAATCAGGAGGGAAGAGTGGCTTCAAGCTCTTCCACGAGCATTGGTTGCTGGTTTTGTAAAAACTGACATAGAATTTCAACAAAAAGGTATGTACCAGGGTTTCACTCTTTACGTTTTTGTTACGACAAGTTCATTAAATTATTATCCTATTTTTTAACATCTTTATCAGGGGAAACTTCTGGGACGACTGCAACATTTGTTGTGATTGATGGTTGGACTGTAACTGTAGCATCCGTTGGGGATTCTCGATGCATATTGGACACCCAGGGGGGTGTGGTCTCTCTCCTGACTGTTGATCATCGACTTGAAGAGAATGCAGAAGAGAGAGAACGTGTGACTGCAAGTGGGGGTGAAGTAGGAAGACTCAATGTTTTTGGCAGCAACGAGGTACACCACAATGTCATTTACCTTTCAAGTCTTATCCTAAATATTTTTAGGGGAATGTTTCTCTTTTGGCCCAAACATTCAACATGTTTATGATATTTTAGGTTGGCCCTCTTCGCTGTTGGCCTGGTGGATTATGCCTTTCTAGGTCTATTGGCGATACCGATGTAGGAGAGTTTATTGTCCCAATTCCACACGTGAAGCAAGTGAAGGTTGTCATGTTTTTCTCCTATTGTTATTAGTTTTAAACGTTGATGCAACATTTTGATACTTAGGTCTATTTTTGTCATATAAATTTTATATAGTATATAAGTAACATGAGACGTTCACTCCTTAAAAGATTAACTTTTAAAGTAGCTAAGTCTTATGATTACTTATAAACTTTATATTTGTTTCATACTTAAGCAATGTAGGACAACTCTAACATCCTTTCTCAACGTGTGGTCTTTGTCTTTTGCAAAAACTATTACTCTGTATTTTTAACATATTTTATTATATTCTATTATATTTGGGTCACTTGTCTTTTTTCTTTTGCAAGGTCCTTTTATTTTTTTTTTGTTAGGCAAGGCCTAAAGTATTTGGCCCATTGATCGACTGAAGCTTTAATAACATGTGAATTTTATATAGTGTATAAATAACATGAAACATCCACTCCTTTAAAGGTTAATCTTCAAGGTAGATAAGTTTTATGATTACTTATAAATCTTACATTAGTATCATGCTTAAGCAATGTGGGACATTACCTTTAACATTCTCTCTCAAAGTGTGGGTCTTTGTGTTTTGCAAAGGTTATTAATTTGTATTTGATTGATTAAAAAGCTTTGATGCCATGTAAATTTTAAATAGTGTATAAGTAACATGAGACATTCACTTATTAAAAAGTTAACTTCCAAAATAGCTAAATCTTATGATTATTTATAAACTTTATATTTGTATCATACTTAAGCAATGTGGGACAATATCTTTAACAGCTCTCAGATGCTGGTGGGAGACTCATAATTGCTTCTGATGGGATATGGGATGCATTGTCTTCGGACATGGTTGCAAAGTCATGTAGGGGATTGCCTGCAGATCTTGCTGCAAAACTGGTTGTTAAGGTAGGATCCAAGATTGATATTTTTCCATGGCTGCGGAAGATGCATATTATTCTTTCTTCACCCCTTCATTTTGTGTTACCTTCATTTTTTGCTCATCCAGGAGGCTCTAAGGTCAAGGGGTCTAAAAGATGACACAACATGCTTGGTTGTTGATATAATTCCATCAGACATTCCTGTCTTACCTCCAACACCAAAGAGGAAACAGAACATGTTTGCTTCACTTTTCTTTAGAAAGAAATCTCACAGCCCTGTTAGCAAAGCTAAGCTATCAGCTGTTGGAGTTGTGGAGGAATTGTTTGAAGAGGGTTCTGCAATACTTGCTGAGAGGTTTGTATATCTCGTTTAATGATCTATAATTTGTGGCAGGTTCTGCTTTGATAATTGGTAGATGAGTTGAAACCGAAAATCCAATAAACAGTGAAAGACTTTAAGCTACTTTATCTGGTGCTTAGCCATCCATTGTTTAACTACTAGAAGTGGAATTGAAAATATTAATCACATTCTATTATGATTTCATTTTATACTGCTTGAATATCCTTCCGCCCCTTGTCTTGCGACCTCTGTTTCATCATTAAAGTAGCTTTTTCATCCAGCCATGGTTAAGTTTGGGGGAGTTAGAGTTTGTATCTATAATTTTGCATCTTATTTGCTAACTCCCTCTTCAAAACCAAATGCAGATTGGGTAAGGATTTTCCCTTGGATGCAAAATCTGGTCTATTCAAATGTGCGGTTTGCCAAGTGGATCAAGCACCTGCTGATGGCTTATCAGTGAACTCTGGACCTTTTTTCTCCCCAGCATCTAAGCCTTGGGAAGGCCCTTTCCTCTGTACAATTTGTCAAAGAAAGAAAGATGCCATGGAAGGAAAAAGCACAATAACACCTACAGTGATCTCATAGTAATTCATCTGATTATATACAGAGTTATATTCTTTTTCTAGCTGCGAGCATGCTTAATTTTTTCTCTTCTGATGGTGATTATATAATAAGTGTGTGTAGAATGAGTTTAAGATGTGAAGTATCAGTAAGAGTTAAAGTTTGTGTGGATTCAAGTTTCTGACCGACGGAGAACAGAAGTGCCATCTGTAAGATATATTTATAATGGTTTGAATGCTAACAGCTTGATTTGTATGTAAGTTGAAGACTGTCACGCTGAGATGGTTCTCTGTACCTTTTATTAATATGTTAATTTGCAATCTAATTCCTTGTCACATCCTGAAAATTATCTAGAAGAACGAAAGTTAAGATAGGCATAACTCGTGCTACGGTTTTTGCATTTGTTTAGGCACTCCTACTACTAGATGTTCTTATGGTTTTGTGCAATGGCTGTGTTTGGATATAATTGTGTTTAGCACTTTAGTTCAGAGATGTGCTCTTTTTTCTTTGCTAAAGTTTGTTGGGAAACTGACAGATAGTATAAAATGATTGTTGACTCTCTTTCTAATCTCTTAAATTTTTAGATTTTTAGAAGTGTTGATTTTTCAATAACTTTTAATATGGTATCAGAGCTGAAAGTTTTGTGTTCAAGGAATTGTAATCCCATATTGAATTTTAAGTGTTTGGCCTACATGGTACATAGAGCCAACACTTATAGAAATCTGATAGATGTATTAAATGATTGTTGGCCTTCTTAACAGCTTGCAACTTTTGGAAAAGTTAGTTTTTCAACAAATTTTAATAAAAACTAATCCTTCCAAAATCTCAAGGGATTGGAAGCATAAGCCATTGGCTGTTGAACTTTGAAGGTTGTTTTCCCTTATATGTATGCAATCTGAACACTTGTAACTGAAGGTTTTTCGCCAGTCATATTTTTATTGCATTAATATAACTGTATTATGGGTAACATTAATGTAAAGATTCGTTTGTCTCATTATATATATAGAGAGGAGAATGGATGTTCTTTACCAAATTACATGTTCCTATTTTGTCCATTCAATAAAAAATTGTTATATATATATATATAATTATGCTTGTTATCTATTAACCTGTTATTCAAGCTCTGATTTAGGGTTATAGATTTTGACAGTTCATTTTTTAATCAAATGTTTTCATTTGGATGGTAAATTTTCTACCGCAAATCTCTGTCTGATTCTTTGCTTGAGGGCTTAACAAAATGAGTAATAGAAATCGGGGTCTAGATCCCCCTCTTAAAACTCACAAAATTTATAGTTTCGTCCGAACTTTTTAAAATGTTTTTACTTGTGTCCTATTTTTACTAACATAATGTAATTTGCTGATTAATATTCCTTAAAGTAGAATAAGTTACTAGTGACATATAAGTCAAATTCGTACCACATGTGATTCATGTTATTAACTTCTCAAGTAGTGTTACATGTGATTCAAGTTATTAACTTATCAAGTAGTGGTACATGAATTACGTTGTGATATACATTAAGTAATATGTTATTTATTGATTGAATATAAAATTAAAGAAATGAAATGAAAGTAATTATAAAATTTTTTGCTAATTAAATTTTACCATATAAATTTTTATATGAATTAATTTATGATAAAAAAATATTTTATAACTTATCTTATGTAAACTAGATTAATAAGCTATAATTATGTTAGTTAAAATGGAAACTAAGTGTAACTTATAAAAAGCTTACGATCTAAATTCTAACTCTATTTTTTTTTAAAAAAAAGGAAAATTATCTTTAAAATTTATAATAACAAAATTAGTACTCCAATAACATTGAACGGGTCAAAATTGTTGTCATTCAATTATAATTAAATGAGTTAAAAAAATAATATATCAATCATTTTTTTAATTATGAAATTATAAGTTTGAATAAAAGAGATGCTACTTTTATTATTACAAATTTTAAGGGTGTTATTTTTATTGTTTTCCAAAAAAAAAAAAAAAAAACCTACCTCAAATATATAAAATAGGAAAAAAATACAATAAAGTTACTTTAATTATACTAAATGTAATTTAGTTACCTAGTTAAAAAATAATAATAATATGTTTTAGCCTTTTTGTTATTGAAAAAGGTGCTAAGAAAATGATAAATAAAATAACATATGTGTTATATATATATTTATATTTTTTAATAGATATAAAAAAAAATTAACAATTAATTAAAAAAATTACTCAAATTTTTTAAGAAATTTTATGTCTTTTAAACTTAAGAAAAATTATTGTCTAATATGTGACATTAAATATTAGACGATAAAATTTTTATTTGAGTTTTATTAAACATTTTATTTAAGTATGAAAGAAAAAATTAAATATTAATTTTTTATATATTAATACATATGATACAACTTTAATTAGCAAATGAATTTCATAATTATTTTATTATTCTATATTTTTAATTTTATAGACATATTATTTAATATATAATATAATTTAATATATGTAGTAGCACTTAAAAGAAAAAAAATGGCATTTCACTTGATTCGAGGAAATGAGTTTTCTTTCTCCTAATAAACTTGATATATTTTCCTTCTTTATTAATAGCCATTCTAAACATATGAATATTTTTTTACTGTTTAATCATACAAGACAACTTTTTTGTTGATAAAGTTTTATTTTTATCATTTCTTTGGCCAGTTTACATGTATTTTTTTTTTTTTTTACGATATAAAAAAAAATTATGTAGAAAAAATGTTTTCGTAAAAAAAAAAAAATGTATTTTCGTATAAAGAATATTTACTTTCTTGTAATATAAAAAATATATTTTTAGAGGTTAAAAGTGAAATCAGTTGAATAATTAAATCATAAATGAATTAGAAAATAAATTTTTAAATATAACATTTATTTCCAATAAATCATAATTATCAATATTATTCATATGTTTAACATTATTTTCTATTTTATAAAAATAATCATAATTAATATAATTTTATTAATGTAAAAAATATAATTATTGTATGCAAAAATCTCACAGTAACAATAGAAAAACTATTTCTCTTTCCCCTTCTCCTTAACCAATGCATAAGTCAAGAAATTCTTCCCATTTCTATCGATCCATCTTCCTCTTCTTCTATGTTATCTCTCCTACAAATCCCTTCTATCTGCTGCCAATCTAGCAGATCCCTCTAATCTCTCCACTGATTTCATAGATCCTACTGCAAGTTCCACAAGTCCTACCTAAATTGCAAGCTTCCTTCGAGCCTCCCTTTGAAGGTGAACTTTCCTCGTATAATTTTCTAGTGGTCTTGCTTTTGCCCTAGAGTTTTCTAGTGTACTTGCTTCTTTTATATTTAGTATTTTGTAGTTGTTGTTGTAGATGAGGATGATTGAGACAATTCTAATGAGAATGATTAAAGTTTTTGTGAGAATTGTAGCACCTGATTGATTATTCCACTTATTTTTTTAGTTTGTTTTTGTTTCTTTTATGTATTGTATTGTTGGGAAGATAATCTTCACGAAATAAATTGTCTAAGTTTTTAGTTTCTAGTTTGGCTCTCGAAACGTAGGTGGTGTATTTTTTTAATATTTGTAATTTTTTTTTGCTGCAATATATATATATAGAGTCTGTTTGGTCGTTGACCATTTTTTTTTTCTTTTCAAGTTTAGTATTTTTTATATTAAAAAATTTATATAATTAATATATTTTTTATAAATAATTATGTGAGTAATTTTATTATATATTAATTTACATTACTACTATTATATAATTATTCTAATAACATTAATGGTAAGGATTCATATGATTTATGTTTATTCATATAATAAATTGATTAAATTCATTTAATTTATTTATAAACTAATCATATTTATAATGAACTAATTATTATCATGAAGATGTGATATCATATTTCTTACCAATCTCTCTCTCTCTCTCTTTTTTTTTTCTTTTGCTAAGGCTTCGACGAATAATTAGTCATTGTAAGACCCAAAAGAGATAACCTAGGTAGAAAGTATGAGACTTTATCTGATCTAATTATTCTAAATTTTTTAATGGCAATATTATAAGAAGTTTTTCAAACCTTTTTACTACATCTTAATTTTCTAGTAATAACTCTAAGGCTTTAAGACCCTCGACTTCTAAAAACAAAGAAGTTATTAGAGTAGAATATATAGAATAAAATCTTCAAAATTGGAACATACCTAAATATGAAAGTTCTCAAATTTATAATAAAGGTATATTTAAATTTAAATATGATTATATTATAAAAACAGTAAAAGATACTCCCCCCTTAACAAGTAGAGAATCTTTAGATATTAATTTATTATCTCAAAAGATAATCAATTTATATAAACACCAATATAATTATTTGCATATTGGATCAGTCCAAATTGTTGTAAAATCTTTAACAAAGGAAGTGCTAAATACTTTAGTTTTATTGTGCGTACGAGACAAACGATACAATAAAGTTAAAGATGCAATAATAGGTTGTGCTGAATCATCTCTAGCTTCTAGACTTATTTATTTTAATTATTTTCCTAACTTTTCTGTGTGTATCAAGGACTCAAATGTCCTTAGATTTTTAAAAGTTGATATACAGACACACAGATTCAATATGAAAGAAGGAACAAGCAACGTAGCTCTTATCGAGTCTACTTCAAGGTAATGAACACCATCTACCCAGATATCAATCTTAGATCTTTCGTTAAAGATCCAAAAGGAGAAACAACACTGTTTCAAATAAATGCAAACAAAACAAAATTAGTTGTTCCAACGATGATTAAATGGGATGAAATCTCACTACGAGAATCACAATCCTTAAGTCAAGAATCAAGGAGCTCATCAGTTCCTCAAAACACAGAACTAGAACAGATCATCGAATATGATGATGGATATGTAGAAATAGTTTTTGACTCAAAAAGAAAAGTCAGAATAAATGAAAGCCCAAGAGTTTCTATTAGAGCCTCATCAAGCCCATTAATTACCTCAAAAGATAAGGAATCAACATTCGAGGGAGTAAGAAGGCTTCCTACAAGAATTAGTCTTCCAGTCTATACATTAGAAAGATTTGTTGAAGAACAGTCACAAAAGCCAGAGAGTCCAACTTTATCAGAAATGAGTTTTGAATCAAGATCCAACCTAGGCTTTTCTAATATAATGATGTTAGCAAACTCTAAAAAGAGTCTTACATTTGATGAGCATATTGTTTCAACCCTTACAGATCCACTAAACAGTGAAAGAAAAAAATATACTTATATCTAAATAGAGATTTACAAAAAATGTAGGAAAAACAACAAAACTAGCACTCCTTAAACTTATAATAATAAAACTAGTACCTCTTGTATTCAAACTTATTTTTTCACAATTAAAAAAATGATTAATATGTCATTTTTCTTTGAACACCCATTCAATTAAAATTAAACGACGACAATTTAGACCCGTTTCAATATTTCACGTTCAGATTGAATGTTCAATATTATTGGGGTGCTAGTTTTATTACTATAAATTTTAAGAGTGTTATTTTTAGTAAATTCTCAAAAATGTATTACGACAAATACAAAGCATTCTTAAAATATGCTTTAAAGAAAGGCGAAAAATCAAAATTAGATTTCTTTGAATTTATAATTGCATACTCCCAAGAAGAAGGAATCAATATTCTTGAGATCCAAAATTTTAAAAAAATTTACAAAACCTTCTCATTAGCCTCAGGAGAAAAGGTGACTGCCATACATCTACCAGAAGCAACAATAATAATATATGAAAAAGCACCAGCAGTTTCCTATAAGACAATATCATCTAAACCAAATGAATAAGTTAAAGATAGCTCAGTAAACCAAGTAGTCGAACAAAATAACTACACCAACTTATATCTTTAAATAATTGGTAATCAATTAACTAGAATCAATCAGTCAATAAAAGTAGCTGAATTTAAACCTTCATCATTGTCATCTTTTCAAAAGAAGAAGGTAGAATCAGCTTTCGTAAAGCCATTACCAGAGTTTCATTTAAAATAAAACTCTAAATTCTTACAAGAATTACTAGCAAAAATGTCTAAATTAGACAACCAAGATAAAGGTAAATCCTTCAAAATGATGGAAGAACAAGACATGACTCAAATCTTTGACCAAGAGATTGAAGAAACACTTAGAGTGCTTAGATCTTCTGATCAAAAGACTTCAATAAAAGATGCAACACCTAAAGACGTGCCACAGATAAACAAGTTGAAAAAACCAATCCCAATTTATCAAGCCAAGCCTTATTATCCAAAGCAATCTTCAATAGACTTCCAGTATGAAGAGGAATTATCAGCTAAAATAGTATTCTCAGGAGCTACCATTCAAGAATGGAATATAGATGAACTGTCTGATTATCAGATAGTTTGAGTAGTCAAAAACATGCTGATGTATGCATCAATAGTTAAATTCACTAGTAATGCTGATCAGCAAGCCTGCCAGGCAATTGTAGCTGGATTTGTTGGCCAACTACAAGGTTGGTGGGATGATTTCCTTGGACCATCTGAAAGATATACCATTCTTCCTACAGTAAAACAAGAAGTAAATGACAATGGAGACGTTCAGACCTTACAAGATTGTGTTAATACACTAGTCTACACGTTATTAACACATTTCGTAGGATCAACAACCTTACAACAAGACAAAAGCCATGAGCAGCTTGCTAGCCTAAGGTGCTCTATATTGTCACATTTCAAATGGTATAAAGATGTGTTCTTTACCAAAATCTTCACAAGAGAAGACTGTAATAGTGACTTATGGAAAGAGAAGTTTATTTGGGGGTTACCTACTCTGTGCGCTGAAAAACTACGTACAAAACTACGAGCCAAACATAATGGTACAATACCATTTGGCATGTATACGTATGACGAATTAGCTGCTGAAATAGTAGCAGAAGACCTTGCATTTTGCACAGACTTAAGGTTCCAACGCCAAATGAATAAAGAAAAAATCTATGGCAAATAGGCCTGTGGCAACTTTTGTGAACAATATGGGTATCAAAATATCCTCAAAGGATATGGGCCTAAAGCTCATAAAACTTAGAAAAAGGCCAAGTTCAAAGCCTATTCAAAGCCTTCAAAGGCCTAAAAGACATAATTGGATTAAAAAGCCCAATTATCAACAAAAGTCTTCGTTTACTAAAAGTAAATGTAAAGAACCCACTAGTTATTAGTGTGGCAAAAAGGGTCACTACAGCCCCAACTGTCGTGCCTACACCAAAATCAATGCTTTAACCATTGACGACTCTTATAAAGCTCAAATAGCTCAAATTCTTAATGATCAATCATCTGAAATGGAGGAGGAAGAGAGAGAAGATGATTATAAAGAAGATTTTGAAGAAACTTCATCTTCATCTTCTAATGAAGACCTTTCTCAAAAGAAAGATTGCGAATGCGATCATTACAAAGCCATCATTAAGATGAATGGTTTAAATATAAATGTCCTTACTAAGGATGAAAATCTAATTCTCGATCTTATTGATAAGATTGAAAATCCAGAGGAAAAAAGAAACTTTAACACGATATTTCGAAGAAGCTAAAGAAAAGGTTCCTATTGTTACAAAGGCAACTACTCAAAGTAGTAAAGGCTTACAAAGCCAATTACAGAAGAATCAATAACAATACTTTTTCAATAAAATCCTCAATAGGATTAAAAGAAATTATGTAACTCAAGAACCTACTCTTAGTGATCTAAAAGCTGAGATCAACCAAACTAAGAAGGATCTTAAAGAATTAAAAATCCAAATAGAAACTCAAACCAATCAAGATCTTAAAGACCTTAAAAATCGAGTCCAAATACTTGAGTTATATAATAATTATCAATCTGAAGAGCTTGAAAAGGTTGAAGCAGAAAACAGATTTGATAATATCATAGTAAAAACTTCTAAAAATAAAGAAGAAAGCAATGCAATCACTGAACTCAGTGATATGCAATTCATTAATACTCTAAATAGAGTTATTAATCATAAATGGTACTCAAAAGTAACCATCGTAATTAATAAAGAATATCACTTTACAGTTGAAGCTTTAATCGATTTAGGTGCTGATTTAAACTGTATCAGTAAAGGAATAGTACCTACCAGGTATTTCACAAAAACAAGTTAAGTATTAAATACTACAATTGGTGGTCGAATGCCTATAAATTATAATCTGTCTAATACAGCAGTATGTAATAATGGTATATGCATTGAAATCACATTTCTCTTAAGTAGAGAATTAAGTAGGATGGTTATCGTAGGAACTCATTTCCTAAGTATGCTATACTCATTTACTGTTACCAAAGAAGGTATAACTACTGATCTAAAAGGCGAGAACATTATCTTCAAATTTACTGAAGAGCTACAATTGCATGAAATTAACAACCTAAAAGAGAAGGTTAATGAAAAGGAAAAATTCATCTGTTCATTACAATGAGAAGTTAATTTTAAAACGATTAAACAAAAATTGCTTCTTATGAGATGTAAAACAAAATTTAGTCTCTAAAACCGAAATTTGAGAAAGAAATATGTGCTGAAATTCGCAGTACATTTTAGGAACGGCAGAAACATGTGGTACAATTACCATATGAGCCTGAATTCAGAGTAGCCCAAATCAATACTAAAGCTCGGCCTATTCAGATGAATGAGAGGCATTTTAAAATTTGCAAGCAAGAAATAGAAGACTTGCTAAAAAAGAAACTAATAAGGCCCAGTACCTCACTATGGTCATGCCCGGCCTTTTATATAGAAAATAGTGCAGAGATTGAACGAGGAGTACCTCTTTTGGTTATTAACTACAAGCCCCTTAACAAGGTGCTTAGATGGATAAGATATCCATTACCTAATAAAAAATGCTTACTAAGTCGTTTATACAAAGCCACTATCTTTTCAAAATTTGATATGAAAAGTGGATACTGGCAAATTCAGATTGCTGAAAGTGATGGGTATAAAATAGCATTTATTGCTTCATTTGGACTCTACAAATGGAATGTTATGCCATTTGGGCTTAAAAATGCCCCAGTGAATACCAAAAAAATAATGAATGACATTTTTAACCCTTATTAAGGGTTTACCATTGTATATATAGACGATGTACTAATCTACTCAAATTTAGTAGACCAACATTGGAAACCCTTAAATGTGTTTTTTAATGTGGTAAAAACTAATGGACTCGTAGTATCATATAAAAAGATGAAACTATTCCAAACTCAAGTAAGGTTCTTGGGCCATAACATTGAACATGGGCTCATAAGCCTAATTGATAGATCCATATGTCTTTGCTGAAAAATTCCTAGATGAAATCAAAGACAAAAAATAGTTACAAAGGCTTTTAGGAAGCCTTAATTATATTGTAGATTTTTATAAGAATCTTGTAATAGACGTTAAGTCACTATTTGGGCATTTAAAAAAGAATCCTCCAGAATGGAGTCCAGCTTGCACATAAGTTATCAAATAATAAAGCTTCGAGCTAAAGAGCTCCCATGCCTAGCCTTATCAGATCTCGATGCTCCAAAAGTAGTGGAGACCGATGCTTTGAAAACAGGCTTTGGTGGCATTCTTAAACAAAAAATGCCTATAAAAGAGGCGCTAGTAAGGTATACTTTAGGCACTTGAAAACCAGCACAGAAAAATTACTCTATAATTAAAAAAGAAATATTAGCTATTGTTCTGTGCATTTCAAAGTTCTAAGACGATCTTCTAAACTAGAAGTTCTTACTAAGAATGGACTGTAAAAGTGCTAAAGAATTACTTTAAAAGGATGTAAAAAATTTAGCATCTAAACTGATTTTTCCCCGATGGCAAGCAATATTATCTATATTCGATTTCGATAGAATTCAAAAATAAAAACTTTGTTATTCTAACTCATATTTAACAAATGAAAACTAAGGCCTTATATAGAGTGCGAGACTAGCTATCAAACAAAACTTTAATAATTAAAGAGATAAGCCTTGTAAGACTTATAAAGTAGATGCTCTCGCATGTGGAGAGTGGGTCCCTTGTCGGTGTCGGCAGATGCTTTTGCATATGGAGAGTGGGTCTCTTGTTGGTGTTGGCTGGGTTGAGTGGTTTATCCACTAGTGCTTGCCATCTGTAAGTCACTCTCTGAAGGTTCTAGATCCAATTTTTCTTCAGAGTCACTATCGCTCTCTTCAGAGCATAATTTTTCTAGTTTCCTAGAGATGTATTCATCGCTTTTTCCATTCTCTTTAAGAGATTCGATGATTTTCCAACTTTAGTTTTCTCCTTTGGAGATCTAGGAGATGGAGGTGTTTTAGTGTTCAGAGCTTGAAATAACTCTATTGGTTTGAAATTATCAAATTCATTTAAGGGAGTTTTATCCCACCATCGTGCAAATGATGTCCTTATTAGGCACCAGATATCTTGATGCGTAGTTAATGCATATCTCCATCTCTAGATCCTTGGGATTTTGTATAAAGCAAAGAAGAACATTAATATATGATCTTCATTTATAGTAGAACTAATATTTAGTTCTTCAAATTGATCTAAAGCCTTTGAGACTTGTTTGGGGAATATTTGTGATGTTGGTTCGAAAAATGAGAACCAATTTCTAAACCATGTGGGAAAATCATGATAAGCAAAATGATCTTCGGTTTTAAATTGTACATACCATGTATGAGAACCTTTTGAGTTATGGTAATATAGCATGTTTTTCCATGCTTGGATATAATCAAAATAGTCATATGAGACTGAGTGAATTTTTCTATTTTTTAATCTTTCTCTAGCAAATAAGTTAAGATTTCAGTCATTTTTAGACAAAATTCTTTTTATTTTATAGGTGGAATATGCAATCTCATGAGAGTTACGCATATTATGGGTGACTTCTATTGAGTTAGTTTATTTTAGAATTTGTTCATAATATTCCCTTGATTTAGGGATAGTACAAGATGATAAATTATCTTTGGGATAGATTAGAGCAACCTGTTCAAGTGACTTTCCTAAATCTTCGTTTTCGACTGAAACAATCGTTTTTCTTCTGATTTCTTGCCAGTCATACTCCTTATGAGGGGTTCTTGTGTAAATAGGTTTTTTATTGGGGGCTGCTTGAGCACCCTTTTGTGCTGCCTGATGATAGTTTATTTTTTTCATGGCTTTGGAGAAACCCTTGGTGAGGAAATCTGGGAGTGAGTTCTCTTCCCCCTTGATATATTCGATGTTGAAATCGAATATAGATAATATTGCTTGCCATCGGGGAAAAATCTGTTTAGATGTTAAGTTTTTGACGTCCTTTTGAAGTACTTCTTTAGCACTTTTACAATCCACTCTTAGTAAGAACTTCTAGTTTAGAAGATCGTCATGGAACTTTGAAATGTGCAGAACAATAGCTAATATTTCTTTTTTAATTATAGAGTAATTTTTTTGTGCTGGTTTTCAGGTGCCTGAAGTATACCTACTAGCACCTCTTTTATAGGCATTTTCTGTTTACGAATGCCACCATAGCTTGTTTTCGAAGCATCAGTCTCTACTACTTTTGGAGCTTCGGGGTCTGATAAGGCTAGGCATGAGAGCTCTTTAGCTTGAAGCTTTATTATTTGACAGCTTGTGTGCAAGTTGGACTCCATTCTGGAGGAATCTTTTTTAAATGCTCAAATAGGGGCTTAGCGTCTATTGTAAGATTCTTATAAAAATCTGCGATATAATTAAGGCTTCCTAAAAATCTTTGTAGCTATTTTTTGTCTTTGATTTCATCTGAGAATTTTTCAACAAAGACAATGGATCTATCAATTGGGCTTATGAGCCCATGTTCAATGTTGTTGCCCAATATCCTTACTTGGGTTTGGAATAGTTTCATCTTTTTAGATGATACTACTGAGTCCATTAGTTTTTACCACTTTAAAAAACACATTTAAATGTTTCAAATGTTGGTCTACTAAATTTGAGTAAACTAATACATCGTCTATATATACAATGGTAAACCCTAAATAAGGGTTAAAAATGTCATTCATTAGTTTTTTGGTATTCACTGGGGCATTTTTAAGCCCAAATGGCATAACATTCCATTTGTAGAGCCCAAATGAAACAGTAAATGCTATTTTATACCCATCACTTTTAGCAATCTGAATTTGCCAGTATCTACTTTTTATATCAAATTTTGAAAAGATAGTGGCTTTGTATAAACAACTTAATAAGTTTTTTTTTTTATTAGGTAATGAATATCTTATCCATCTAAGCACCTTGTTGAAGGGCTTATTGATGTGTTAAATTGTATACTCGCAAGTGTACGAATCACTCGTAATAAAGTGATAAGCAACTTCCAAGGTCGATCTCTCAAGGAATTGCAGTGGTCTTAAATAACTATCTTCTTAATCTAAATAGAGTTCCAATAAAAATAAAACACTAATTAAATAGAGTTCTAGTAAAACTAAAACTCTAAGTAACTAGAATCCTAAAGCTAGTAAAACTGTAAAAAGGTGTTTGATTTGTAACGGGAACTAAGTACGAGCAATTAAACGAAAACAAAATTGCAATTTAACAATCAATTCAGATATATTTGAAGATCAATGGAGGATGTATGGACGTTTAGCTTGGTTGACCATGCTTGCATCGAAAAGGTATGGTGAAATAACATGAACGTTCTATATAAACAAAATTACCGGCTTTCCTTTTAATTACGAGACTGCCTGCGGTCGGGGTAAATCTCTTTGTTGATTAACTAATTAACTGCCTTCGGTCGGGATAAATTAAATAGTAATCAAATTATGCGCAAGGAAAAACATGCCAATCAAATCAATGCTATGACTAAGTCACTAAATTGAAGCTTTGATTAAGTGTTTCGGAATAAAGTTAAGGTGATGTTCCTATAACTAAATTCTAAGATCTTTCAACCTAACTACGAATCTCAAATGGGCCCATGATAATTCATAATTAAATATCTAAGCATGCTCTTAATCAAAAAGTAATTTGTTTATATTAAATCAATAAAACATACACCATACACAGTTCTAGCAAACATGGCAACACAAACTAAACATCCATAATAAAACTAGCCACTCATGTTCATATTAATATTCATAGACAAATAAAATATGAACATACACTCCAACGAAAGAAGAAAAATAGAATTCTATAACACCAAAGAAAACCTAGATCTAAATACCGCTTATGGATGGGATAGCGTTCTTCTTCAAAAGCTTTATCTTCGATTGTCGATGGCTTCCTTGGATCCTTAGAATGGTTTCTCTCGCTTCGTTTGAGTGTAGCAAAGCTCCCAAAGCTGATTGAATGTAGTGTTTGGTCGCAAAATTGTAATGTGTAAAGTTGTGTACAAGTTGTTCGAGTTCTTTTGTAAGGGGGGCTCTAAGGGGGTATTTATAGATGTAAGGGTTTACACAAATCCTGATTGCCATAGGAATAGGCGCGCCGCGGCATGCATTTTCCCCGCCGCAGTGCAACACAAATTTTGAAAATAATGTAAAAACTCGAGAGCTCCCCGTCGCGGCATGACTTTTCCTCGCCGCAGTGCGCGTTGTCTTCAGTTTCTTCACGTTTACCCCCTTACATATGTGATGGCTCGTTATGTAAGGCTTACATATTTGTCTCGTTTAGCCCGTAACTCGTGAACCGAGAGCCGTAAGTATTCCGTCTTTGCGTGTTTTCATTATTTGACTCATTTGACGCTAAAAACACCTGAAATGCACTAAAACATACCCGTGACTTCGAATGGATAGATTTATGAAAATAATCAAATAAACAATCATAACAAATCTATATTTTAAACAATTAAGCACAATTAATCACGAAATATTAGTGCTTTTCGAGCACTCATCACAACCCCTAACCAGCTTCTTGCTAGTCTCTAGCAAGTGAAGCGATCTAAAAACTAAAATAAAAACAAATAAAATAAACTAACCTAACCTAAATCACTTCCGTAGATTGTCACGGTTGCATTTAGCATATGCAACAAGCCTTTAACCCCTAGGTGGCCCTAGTGGACGAGTTATAGTCTCGTGAGGGTTTCCAGTGATGACACCCACAAACATCGTACGACTTTCAAAACTAATAAAGACTCTAAACATACTTGAATCAATCCATGCATATGTCTCAAAAATTGTTAACAAAAAATGGCATACGAAATAATTAAAAATCACTTAAGCTCAAAAACAGTCCAAATATCAAACCTATCTTAGTAATTGAATTTTGAACAACCAATCAAACCACAAGCTCGTTAGTTACACTATCTGATCGTGTCATGCATGATATTCATAGATTACATTTCAATATCTCATAAATGTGCAAGTAAAATATGAATGAGAATTTTGCACTTCCAACCTCCATATGCTCATTTTTCAAATTCATCTCCACTAATATAGAAATCAAACTACCTAGAATCAATATGACTTTATTAAGCTTGTAAAGTTGTGGTTAGGTGTGTGATTATGAAAGTACGGAAATGATATTTTCACTAGGATAAGAGTACTTTTTATTTCACAAACTTATTTTCAACTTTCTCCACCAAGTGTTCTTTTTTTTTTTTTTTTTTTATATCCTCCTATAAATTCCACATGTCCCTTGGATCTTTTTTTTGCTTGATTTTCTTTCGTTACTTTTCTTGCTTATTATTTCAATCATCATCATCATTTTTTTTTGTGATAAAGCAAGATAAATACAACATAATTGCTCATGAAAATCGAATATTACATTGAGTACTCTTATCACTAAGGGTATTACAACGGTCCAAAGATGGCATGAAAAGTACTCTTATAATACGGGGAGGCATGAAAAGTCCAAACGGTCCAAAGATGGCCTAAATCACTTTGTAAGTGGCATTTGATTCTATCATTTCACTTCAATGAATTTTCAAAGGAGTTCTAGAGCTTGTTGAGACTTAAAATATATCATAAACATGCATACATTACACAAATCAAAATAGTCATACTAACCATACAAACTACCACATAAACCACAAAATCCTCAAATTAGATGAATCTAACATTTATGTGCTTCGTTGCTTAGGTAAAAATTTAATTTCTCTCATATGTCACCGTCATTACAATCATGTTAATATCATAGACTTCCGGATTGACTCAAGTAGACACGACACTAACCTAACACAATTCAAGTGACAAAAGTTAAAAATTTAAATTTGGTCAATTTCATGCTCATGGAGTATTTTTTCCACCCCCAACCTAATTCCTACATTGTCCTCAATGTTAAAAAGAAAGACAAAAGAAATTAAGAAAAAGTGAGAGAAGTTACCCCCCTTTTGTATGAGATTGTGTACACTACATGTACGCTCTTGTTCATTGTTCCTCGCTTTTCTCATGATGAAGCAATTAGTGTGCAAGAAACATGTATGAAACCTCTAAATGTGTGCATCACAACTCAAATCCAAATTTAAATTATAACTAAATCAAATGAAAAACAAAAACATTAAACAAAGTTAGAAATCTTAAAAAAATCCAAAGAAAAATAAAATAAAAATAATAATAAAATAAAGGAAAAACTAAAAAAGAAAATAAAAAGAAAATAAAGAAAAGAAAAGAAGTTGATACTACCGAATATGGTGGGTTGCCTCCCACCAAGCGCTTTCTTTAACGTCTTAGCAAGACGTTAATCTGTTTCTATCCACCATCATCAAAGATCTTGAAGTGTGTGATATCAATTTTTCGAGCTAATATGTCATTAAGCTTGTCCTTCCATCTCGGTAGTTGTTTCCTATGAAGCACAACACACACTTTTTCGTGGAAGTGGTATGAAAAGTAATTTGGGAATGTGCAAGTCTTAGGTGTTTTGTGTGGCATGGGAGGTGAAGATAATTCCTCCTTGTTCTCCTTAGAAGTTTGTAGAATTTGATATTCTTTAGCTTAACATTCTTTGAGAATTGCTTGCTCCCCATTTGTATTTTCTACACAAAGTGGTAAATCATCAAAAGTTTCAAGAAAATAAATATTTCAAAATTTTTACCACTTTGAAGGACTGTGTCATCCTTCACTTGCTCAATTTGAGTGGGCAACTCTTCTTGTTTTTGAATTTGTTCCGCTAGTTGCCCAACTTGCATTTCTATTCTTTTCATTGATGCCTCCATAGACTCCATCCTTTCACTAGTAGATTGTATGAAAGCATTCAAGGTTTCCTCTAAGGTTGGCTTCCTAGGTTGATTAGAAACTCTACTTCCTTGTATGAAAGAATTCAAGCTCTCTTCCAAGGTTGGCTTCCTAGGTTGATTATAAACTCTACTTCCTTGTATGAAAGAATTCAAGCTCTCTTCCAAGGTTGGCCTAGATGGATATTGATGAAAACTTGAGCTTTGCATTTGGTATTGTGCATAAGGTGGGTCATATGGTTGAAGATTTGAGCTTTGCATGTTGTATTGGGCATAAGGTGGGGTAGAGTTTGCTTGCCATGAAGAATTATGGTGATTTCCCCACTCAGGATTATAGGTACTAAAATAAGGATCATTCCAAGGTGGGTGACATCCCTCATTACGATCAAAGTTTGAATTAGTGGATGTATAGTAATCACCTACAAAAGTGCAAACATTAGCATAATGCCCATATAAACCACAAATGCTACATACCTCTATGTCTGTCATATCATGCAGCTTTTCAAAAGGCCTTGTATTGGCTCATGGATTTCAGTATCCAGCCTGATTAGGTGCATTTTAAAATTTGTTGATGTTGTCTATGAACGGTACCTTTCAAAAACTAACAAAAACAACAGAGAAATCAAAGCACCACAGATTAAGCAATTAAAAGCACTATTTTTTTTTTTTTTTTTTTGAATTTTTTTTTTGTATTTTTGAATTTTTTTTTGAATAAAATAAAAATAAAAATAAAAATAAAATAAATAAACAAATAAAAGATAACAAATAAAAATAAAATAAATAAACAAATAAAAATAATTAAGAAACTCTAAAAAGTTAAAAAGAAAATTATTTAAAACACCAATTCCCCGGCAACGGCGCCAAAAACTTGATGTGTTAAATTGTGTACTCGCAAGTGTACGAATCACTCGTAGTAAAGTGATAAGCAACTTCCAAGGTCGATCTCTCAAGGAATTGCAGTGGTCTTAAATAACTATCTTCTTAATCTAAATAGAGTTCCAATAAAAATAAAACACTAATTAAATAGAGTTCTAGTAAAACTAAAACTCTAAGTAACTAGAATCCTAAAGCTAGTAAAACTGTAAAAAGGTGTTTGATTTGTAACGGGAACTAAGTACGAGCAATTAAACGAAAACAAAATTGTAATTTAACAATCAATTCAGATATATTTGAAGATCAATGGAGGATGTATGGACGTTTAGCTTGGTTGACCATGCTTGCATCGAAAAGGTATGGTGAAATAACATGAACGTTCTATATAAACAAAATTACCGGCTTTCCTTTTAATTACGAGACTGCCTGCGGTCGGGGTAAATCTCTTTGTTGATTAACTAATTAACTGCCTTCGATCGGGATAAATCAAATAGTAATCAAATTATGCGCAAGGAAAAACATGCCAATCAAATCAATGCTATGACTAAGTCACTAAATTGAAGCTTTGATTAAGTGTTTCGGAATAAAGTTAAGGTGACGTTCCTATAACTAAATTCTAAGATCTTTCAACCTAACTACGAATCTCAAATGGGTCCATGATAATTCATAATTAAATATCTAAACATGCTCTTAATCAAAAAGTAATTTGTTTATATTAAATCAATAAAACATACACCATACACAGTTCTAGCAAACATGGCAACACAAACTAAACATCCATAATAAAACTAGCCACTCATGTTCATATTAATATTCATAGACAAATAAAATATGAACATACACTCCAACGAAAGAAGAAGAAAAATAGAATTCTATAACACCAAAGAAAACCTAGATCTAAATACCGCTTATGGATGGGATAGCGTTCTTTTTCAAAAGCTTTATCTTCGATTGTCGACGGCTTCCTTGGATCCTTAGAATGGTTTCTCTCGCTTCGTTTGAGTGTAGCAAAGCTCCCAAAGCTGATTGAATGTAGTGTTTGGTCGCAAAATTGTAATGTGTAAAGTTGTGTACAAGTTGTTCGAGTTCTTCTGTAAGGGGGGCTCTAAGGGGGTATTTATAGATGTAAGGGTTTACACAAATCCTGATTGCCATAGGAATAGGCGCGCCGCGGCATGCATTTTCCCCGCCGCGGCGCAACACAAATTCTGAAAATAATGTAAAAACCCGAGAGCTCCCCGCCGCGGCATGACTTTTCCTCGCCGCGGCGCGCGTTGTCTTCAGTTTCTTCACGTTTACCCCCTTACATATGTGATGGCTCGTTATGTAAGGCTTACATATTTGTCTCGTTTAGCCTGTAACTCGTGATCCGAGCGCCGTAAGTGTTCCGTCTTTGCGTGTTTTCATTATTTGACTCATTTGACGCTAAAAACACCTGAAATGCACTAAAACATACCCGTGACTTCGAATGGATAGATTTATGAAAATAATCAAATAAACAATCATAACAAATCTATATTTTAAACAATTAAGCACAATTAATCACGAAATATTAGTGCTTTTCGAGCACTCATCACTTATAGTTAATAACCAAATGAGGTACTCCTCAATCTCTGCACTATTTTCTACATAAAAGGCCTGACATGACTATGGTGAGGTACTGGGCCTTATTAGTTTCTTTTTTAGCAAGTCTTCTATTTCTTGCTTGAAGATTTTCAAATGCCTCTTATTCATCTGAATGGGACAGGCTTTAGTATTGATTTAGGCTTCTCTGAATTCAGGCTCATATGGTAATTATACCACATGTTTCTGCCGTTCCCAAAAATGCACTGCAAATTTCAGCACATATTTCATTCTCAAATTTCGGTTTTAGAGACTAAATTTTGTTTTACATCTCATAAGAAGCAATTTTTTGTTTAATCGTTTTTAGATTAACTTCTCAATGTAATGAACAGATGAATTTTTCCTTTTCATTAACCTTCTCTTTTAGGTTATTAATTTCATGCCATTGTGACTCTTTAGTAAATTTGAAGATAATGTTCTTGCCTTTTAGGTCAGTAGTTATACCTTCTTTGGTAATAGTAAATGAGTATAGCATACTTAGGAATTGAGTTCCTACGATAACCATCATACTTAATTCTCTACTTAAGAGAAATGTGATTTCAATGCATATACCATTATTACATACTACTGTATTAGACAAATTATAATTTATAGGCATTCGACCACCATTTGCAGTATTTAATACTTGACTTGTTTTTGTGAAATACCTGGTAGATACTATTCCTTCACTGATACAGTTTAAATCAGCACCTAAATCGATTTCAACTGTAAAGTGATATTCTTCATTAATTACGATGGTTACTTTTGAGTACCATTTATGATTAATAACTCTATTTAGATTATTAATGAATTGCATATCACCGAGTTCAATGATTGCATTGCTTTCTTCTTTATTTTTAAAAGTTTTTACTATGATATTATCAAATCTGTTTTCTACTTCAACCTTTTCAAGTTCTTCAGATTGATAATTATTATATAACTCAAGTATTTGGACTCGATTTTTAAGGTCTTTAAGATCTTGATTGGTTTGAGTTTCTATTTGGATTTTTAATTCTTTAAGATCCTTCTTAGTTTGGTTGATCTCAGCTTTTAGATTACTAAGAGTAGGTTCTTAAGTTATAGAATTTCTTTTAATCCTATTGAGGATTTCATTGAAAGAGTATTGTTATTGATTCTTCTGTAATTGACTTCGTAAGCATTTGCTACTTTGAGTTGTTGCCTTTGTAACAATAAGAACCTTTTCTTTAGCTTCTTCGATATACCATGTTAAAGTTTTCTTTTTTCTTCTGGATTTCAATCTTATCAATAAGATCGAGAATCAGATTTTCATCCTTAGTAAGGACATTTATATTTAAATCATTCATCTTAATGATGGCTTTGTAATGATCGCATTCGTAATCTTTCTTTTGAGAAAGGTCTTCATCAGAAGATGAAGATGAAGTTTCTTCAAAATCTTCTTAATAATCATCTTCGCTGTCTTCCTCCTTCGTTTCGGATGATTGTTCATTAATAATTTGAGCTATTTGAGCTTTATAAGAGTCGTCAATGGTTAAAGCATTGATTTTGGTGAAGGTGAGACAGTTGGGGCTGTAGTGACCCTTTTTGCCACACTTATAACAAGTGGGTTCTTTATGTTTACTTTTAGTAAACGAAGACTTTTGTTGATAATTGAGCTTTTTAATCCAATTATGTCTTTTAGGTCTTTGAGGCTTACTAGACCATTTTCTTGGGTAAGGCTTTGAATAGGCTTTGAGCCTGGCCTTTTTATAAGTTTTATGGGCTTTAGGCCTATATCCTTTGAGGATATTTTGATACCTATATTGTTCACAAAAGTTGCCAATGGCCTGTTTGCCATAGATTTTTGCTTTATTCATCTGGTGTTGGAGCTTTAAGTTTGTGCAAAATGCAAGGCCTTCTGGTATTATTTCAGCAGCTAATTTGCCATACGTATACATGCCATTTGGTATTGTACCATTATGTTTGGCTCGTAGTTTTGTACGTAGTTTTTCAGTGCACAGAGTAGGTAACCTCCAAATAAACTTCTCTTTCATGAAGTCACTATTACAGTCTTCTCTTGTGAAGATTTTGGTAAAGAAGACATCTTTATACCATTTGAAATGTGACAATGTAGGGCACCTTAAGCTAACAAGCTGCTCTTGGCTTTTGTCTTGTTGTAAGATTGTTGATCCTACGAAATGTGTTAATAACGTGTAGACTTGTGTGTTAACACAATCTTGTAAGGTCTTAACGTCTCCATTGTCATTTACTTCTTGCTTTACTATAGAAAGAATGGTTTATCTTTCAGATTGTCCAAGGAAATTGTCCAACCAACCTTGTAGTTGGCCAACAAATCCAGCTACAATTGCCTGGCAGGCTTGCTGATCAGCATTACTAGTGAATTTAATTGTTGATGCATACATCAACATGTTTTTGTCTACTCGAACTATCTGATATTCAGACAGTCCATCTATATTCCATTCTTGAATGGTAGCTCTTAAGTATACTATTTTAGATGGTAATTCCTCTTCATACTAGTGGTCTATTGAAGATTGCCTTGGATAATAAGGCTTGGCTTGATAAGTTGGGATTGGTTTTTCCAACTTTTTATCTGTGGCACCTCTTTAGGTGTTGCACCTTTTATTGAAGTCTTTTGATCAGAAGATCTAAGCACTCTAAGTATTTCTTCAATCTCTTGGTCAGAGATTTGAGTCATGTCTTGTTCTTCCATCATTTTGATGGATTTACCTTGATCTTGGTTGTTTAATTTAGAAATTTTTGCTAGTAATTCTTGTAAGAATTTAGAGTTTTGTTTTAAATGAAACTCTGGTAATGGCTCTACGAAAACTGATTCTACTCTCTTTTGAGAAGAAGACGATAATGAAGGTTTGAATTTAGCTTTTTTTATTGACTGTTCGATTCTAGTCAATTGATTACCAAATGTTTGAAGATATAAGTTGGTGTAGTTATTTTGTTCAACTACTTGGTTTATCGAGCTATATTTAGTTGGTTCATTTGGTTTAGATGATATTGTCTTATAGGAAAGTGCCGATGCTTTTTTAGATATTATTATTGTTGCTTCTGGTAGATGTATGACAGCCACCTTTTCTCCTGAGGCTAATAAGAAGGTTTTGTAAATTTTTTTTAAATTTTGGATCTCAGGAATATTGATTCCTTCTTCTTGGTAGTATGCAATTATAAATTCAAAGAAATTTAATTTAGATTTTTGGCGTTTCTTTAAAGCATATTTTAAGAATGCTTTGTATTTGTCGTAATGCATTTTTTGTAAATCTCTATTTAGTTATAAGTATATTTTTTTTTATTTTCACTGTTTAGTTCTGTAAGGGTTGAAAAAATACGTTCATCAAATGTAAGACTCTTTTTAGAGTTTGCTAACATCATTATATTAGAAAAGCCTGGGTTGGATCTTGATTCAAAACCCATTTCTGATAAAGTTGGACTCTTTGGCTTTTGTGACTGTTCTTCAACAGATCTTTCTGATGTATAAACCGGAAGACTAATTCTTGTAGGAAGTCTTCTTACTCCCTCGAATGTTGATTCCTTACCTTTTGAGGTAATTGATGGGCTTGATAAGGCTATGAAAGGGCTTGATGAAGCTCTAGTAGAAGCTCTTGGGCTTTCATTTATTCTGACTTTTCTTTTTGAGTCAAAAACTATTTCTATAGATCCATCATCATATTCGATGATCTGTTCTAGTTCAGTGTTTTGAGGAACTGATGAGCTCCTTGATTCTTGACTTAAGGACCACGATTCTAGTAGTGAGATTTGATCCCACTTATTCATCTTTGGAACAGCTAATTTTGTTTTGTCTGCATTTATTTGAAAGTGTTGTTTCTCCTTTTGAATCTTTAACGAAAGATCTAAGATTGATATATGGGCAGATGGTGTTCATTTCCTTGAAGTAGACTCGATAAATTAGAGTTACGTTGCTTGTTCCTTCTTCCATATTGAATTCGTGTGTTTGTATATAAACTTTTAAAGATCTAAGGACGTTTGAGTCCTTAATACATACAGAAAAGGTAGGAAAACAATTAAAATAAATAGGTCTAGAAGCTAGGGATGATTCAGCACAACTTATTATTGAATCTTTAAATTTATTGTGTCGTTTGTCTCGTACGCAAAATAGGACTGAAGTATTTAGCCCTTCCCTTGTTAAGGGTTTTACAGCAATTTGGACTAATCCAATATGCAAATAATTATATTGGTGTTTATATAAATCAATTATCTTTAGAGATAATAAATTAATATCTAAAGATTCTCCACTTGCTAAGGGGAGAGTATTTTCTACTGTTTTTATAATATAATCATATTTAAATTTAAATATACCTTTATAAATTTGAGAACTACCATATTTAAGTATGTTCCAATTTTGAAGATTTTGTTCTATATCTTCTACTCTAATAACTTCTTTGTTTTTAGAAGTCGAGGGTCTTAGAACCTCAGAGTTATTACTAGAAGAAGAAGAAGAAGAAGATATAGTAGAAATGTTTGAAGAAACTTCTTACTAATCTTGCCATTAAAAGATTTAGAAAATACCTTGAAGATCATACAAAGTCTCATGCTTTTTGCCTAAACTGCCTCTCTTGGATTTTACAATGGCTAACTGCTCGTCGAAGTTTTCGTTTAGTACATTTTAATCTCTCTTAATCTTAAGATTAATAATGGTTTATCTTATCTTAATCCTACTATATCACCTTTAAAATAACTCTGATGTCAAACTTGACCTAAGATCTATTAAAAGTGATAGAAGAATAGAGCAGAGAGATATAGATATGAAATGCTAGAAAAAATGTGTTTGGTTGTTGGCCAATTTTTGTTTGTTTGTTTTTTTTTTTTTTTCCTTTTCAAGTTTAGTTATTTTTTTACACTAATACATATTAATATATACATAAAGTGCATTGTTTGGTCGTTGAGCAAATTTTTTTTTTTTTTCAAGTTTAGTTTTTTTTTTTTGTTACACTAATAAATTTAAAATATTTATATATTTATTACAAATAATTATTTTAATAATTTTATTATATATATTGATTTACATCACTACCATTATAAAATTATTACAATTTATATGATTCATGTTTACTCATTTAATAAGTTGGTTGGGTTCATTTAATTCATTTATGAATAAATTATATTTATAATAAACTAATTATTATTATATATAGGTCATGTTATATTTCATACTAGTTTCTTTTTTTAGCCCTTTTTTTTTTAATACTAATAAATACTAAAAGGGGAAAAAAATTATTGTTTGGACGTTTCCAATTTTTGTTTGTTTGTTTTTTTAAGTTTGTTATTTTTTTACACTAATAAATATCAAAATATTCATATAATTAATATATTTATTATAAATAGTTATTTTTGAAGTTTTATTGTATATTGATTTATATTACTACTATTAGATAATTATTCTAATTATATTAATGATGATAATTCATATGATTCATGTTATTCATTTAATAAGCTGGTTGGGTTCATTTAATTTATTTATGAGCAGATCATATTTATAATGAACTAATTATTATCGTAGAGAGGTCATGTCATATCTCATACCAATTTTTTTAAGCTTTTTTTTGGTACACTAATAAATACCAAAAAAGAAAATTTTGAAAGAAATAAATACAAAATTTAAGCTTTGTTTTTTTTTTTTTTACACTAATAAATACCAAAATTTAAGATTTATTTTTTGTACATTAATAAATACCAAAATGTCCGTATAATAAATATGTTTCCTATAAATAATAATTTTGATAGTTTTATTGTATATTAACTTATATGATTACAATTAGATAATTATTTTAATTACATTAATGGTAACAATTCATATAGTTTATACTTACTCATTTAATCAATCGATTTATCAATTCATTTATAACTGAATCAGATTATTTTCGTAGCAATTCATTTATATGATTTATCAATTCATGTTATACTTATCAATTAAAAATGATTAATTAATATAAATTATTTTTAAGAAAAAAAAAAAAGCTTATAAAAAAGCTTATTAATTTTGGTTAAGTCATGGTATTAATGTAGAATTAACTTTTCATATAACAATAAAAAAATTAATTAAATATGTTTATATTTGTTGTCCTGTTATATTTGATTTATTTATTAAATTAAGTTATAAAAATTTTATCAATATTATATCAAATCGTTATGTTTGCCTTATGTTTGGATTATAAAATAGTTATGATTATATATTTATTATTTAAAAAAAATTAATTAACTATTTATTTTAAGAATATTTACGCCAACCATTTTAGAAAATTTATTAACATCAAAATTTCACATTGTTATAATAAAAAAAACTTCACACTGGTTCCTAAGCTAGTATATTTAATAAATTGATTGATTGATTAGCTTTAAAGTGATATTTTTTAAGACGTTTCGTGAACGTCCTATTTTTTCGATTCTTTTAGGACGGAACTTTATAGGCCGTCCTATAAATGTAAGTTTGTAGTAGTGTGACGGCTTTTAATGTTCAGAAATTTATAAGAACATGATAAATATTTTCATGTAAAAATAATTGACACAAACCGTGCTACAAATAATACAAATATTAAAATTCACCATCTGCTTAGATCAATCCTCTGCAATCTCCAAAAATTGGTAAAATATTAATCTATAAATAAATAAAAGATTATACACGGATAATTATGACTTACCTTCGATTTTAGCTTCATTATTCTTTAATTTCTCATAGTGGCATGGCTGTTTGTTGAACGTCGTGAACAAAGTTGAAGTAATTTATTCATTGCCACCGTACTCTTTTGTTATGGAGGGAGGCTAAGAAGGAATTTTTGTTCTAGTCATCATGATCACAACAAAAAGGTATTGTAGCCATGCATTAATTAAAGCCACTATGATAATAGGCTTGTACATTGGTGGTTTTTTTGTTTTGTTTTACTTTTTAAGGCAAATTAGAATTTGAATTAAAGACAACTAATATCAAATTTAAACTTTATATATATATATATATATATATATATATTACAACATTAAATAAATTTTTTTAAATATAATAATGAATAAAGACCATATCTAATAAAATTTTGATCATATGATGACTATCACGTTCAGTAAAAATTCTAAACATAATAATGAAATAATAATTATATTCAATAAGAACTTTAATAATAAGATGATTACCAAATCTAATAAGACTTTAAATATATTATTTTACTTTCATAATTAATTTAGAAGAATAAGAAAAATTAATTTCATATTTATTTCAAATAAACATCGTAGAAATCAACATAAAAAAATTAAAATAATTTATGTACAACACTCATATTCTTAACTGATATAAATATCTCAAAAAAATCCAAATTTTGTAATAAATATTCAATTTTAATAAATTGGATAAATACAATCTCTCAAATCAAGCTTATCATAATCTCATTTTTAATCGAAGCATGTATAATACTATAATTTACCAAATCATATATTATCTTATCTAAATATAAATCATATACAATAGACTTTTCAAATCAATAATTAAAACATTATGCAAATCTATTAATATCAGTTTATACTATTTATAAAATTCTTAATCATGTTTAATATATTTTTTATAAAACTATTAATATATTTTAAACTATTGACATTAGTTGCCTTTCTATAATCTATTATCACATTAAATAAAGACTTCAAACATGATAATGAAATAATGTTCAATGAAATAATGATTACATCTAATAAGAATAAGAATAAGAACTCTAAATATTATTTTATTTTCATAATTATCTTAGAAACATAATTTCTTATTTATTTTAAATATATTGTATAAATTAACTAAAAAGAAAAATGAAATAAATAAGACAATTCACTTATAAAGTACACGTTTTTAACTAGCTATCATAAATGAGCCAAAAAAAATTATTAAATTAATTTTTTGTTAAAACAATATTCATCTATGCACATAACAATTTTCAGATGTCAAAATACAACAAAAGAATTAATAAGAAAAGTGAAAATAATATATAGAGACTATATAATTCATAGTATATTAAAAAAGAAAGAAAGAAATAAAAATCTTATTAAACAAAAGGCTAAACTACACGTCACTGATTATTTTTTTCTTTCTTTTTCTTCTTCACATTCTACACTTATAACCACTTATTTTTTTTTCCTTATAATTTAGTCCATTTACTTCTTAATATTTATACTATGATTCCTTACTCTAACGTCTTACAATTTAGTCCTTTTATTTTTATTTTTATACTTTAATTTTTTTTATCGAAGTAATTTCAAGATTAACTGATAAAATTAAAGACCAAAATATAAGAATAAAGCAAGAAAAATTATTTAAAATTTATAACAATAAAAATGGTAACATTTTTTAAATTTGGAGGATATAAGTTAATGTTGAGTTGCTATGTAAGTTTAAGTGATGTTATTTTTTCAAAACGTAAGGAATGGAAGTGTAAATTAAAAAATAAAGGCACCAACCCATAAGGAAAAATAATAACAAACTAATGTGAATTCCCGCCTAATCAAAATAGAGTATAATTTATGTAAAAATCAGAGAATCCTCTCATCCATGAAACAAGATTGAGGATATGTAGCTTAACAAAGATTTCCAAATGAAGACAAATCATTATTTTGTGGATCTTAATAGAAATATTAAACTTTTTTTTCCCTCTTAGAAAGACAGCTTGTTTTCCTATTCATCTAGTCAAATAGGCAAGAATTTCCAAAATAATAAAAATTGGTTATAAAGATTAATCTTCAAAAAAAAAAAAATTATGAATGAGATGACTACAACTTCCTTTCGATTTTGGCTTTGTTGTTTCTTAATTTCTTGTACTACCATAGCTATTTGTTCAAAGCCATAACAAAGATGAAGGAGAGCAGGAGGATATTCACTGCCACTATAATCGTTTGTTTTGGAGGCCTGACTGACAAGTCTGTTATGTGATCTTAGCCTTCGCATCCAAAACAAAAAGGTATTGTAGCGATGCTTTTTAAGTTTTAATCCAAGAACCATAATAGAGTTTGTTTTTTTTTTTTTTTTCTTTTCTTCTGATCAAACATAATAGATACTTGTACTCTATTTATATATTTTTCTTTTAACTTTTATATAGGAATGAGTTTGCATTTTAATATGGTAATGATTATTCTAGCCTAAAAAATAATGTGTCAAAATTTGTTTAGTTAGGCCTACTTTGATTATTAATATATTTCCTCATATATAACATAATTTAATTATTTATGTATTAAATATATAATAATTTTTGGTATTATTTAGAATTTTAATTAATTATAAAAATATAGCTAATTATAACTCCACACTCATTAACTATTAATTATTAATTTATTATGGATTAGGGTAATAACTTATAAGATGAAAACGAAAAGTTATTCATTAAAATTTTCAAATTTTTTACACTTCTTGAACGTACAACTCATAATATTTATATACAAATCTTATAATTATTATAAAAGAGTGGGTTATTCATGTGTAAAAACCATCTTAAATCAAAATTGACATATTTAAAAATGATCGGTGAGGTATGCTTCAAGTATTTATTTATTTTCTCATACAATTTAATTAAACTATCTATCTATTAACCATAATGCAATATTTTGACATTCTTCAAACTTTTGACTTTCTTCCACCTAAATCTTGTGGTTACAGTACTTATTAAACATATGTAGAAGATCCTTCATCTTTTCTACTTTTGATTTGAAGAGACTTCAATATATTTAATATTTGAAGCATTAATTGTTAATTGACTAATATTTATCATTAATTAATAAGTTTTTTAGCCTTTACTATTTCTCATTTGCGGTTTTTTATTTTATTTTATTTTTTTAAATAATAAATTTAAATTATTATTAATTTCATGAGAATTTTATCATAAAATTGTGTGCTAAATTTTTGTGTGTTAATTATTTCTGAATATCATTAGTAGCTAAGTTTTATTAATCTAAGAGTCTTATGAACCCAAATTTTTAACTTGTGATGGACTAAATTATCTCTCTTATTGTAATTGCAATTGCAATTGCAATTTACAATTATATTATTTGATCTGAATGAATTGTTAATTATTGCTTGATCGTCAATTAATCTATAGAAGCATATAGGTAGTTTTGAGAAAAGTATTTATATTTTTGTCTTGATCAAATAGCATACATAATTTCTAGGCTAAGAGATACGATTCATACATAATTGATGTGCTTCATGAGTAGTGATTTAATCTAATTGACATGAGAGTGTAATTAGGTTACATTATTATATTGTGTGGACTTTATTTGAGAGAATTTGCATGCATAGTTTATAGTCAATTGATCATATAATTTATTGCTAATTATTTGAGAAGAATTTGGGGATTCACATGCTTAGGAGATTGAGGGATTAATGACTACCTAGATTATATCTCTCATATATAGTTCCTCGATGCCTTTTGAGTTATTGAGATTTAGTTTAGTTATTTAATTTTAGCTTTTATCTCTTGTTGTCCAAATAGTAGTGTTAATATTTGAATTAGTACTTTGTTATTAATTATTCTTTTTCCTGTGTGTTATACACTCATTCTTTAAATATTTATCACTTGTATACGTCCCGAATACTTGCAGTTTAACATGGTCAAGTTTTTGGCTCCGTTACCAAGAAAATTTGTAAATGGTAACGGATATCAAATTAGGATATTAGTATTACTAATTTGGACTTTTATTTTTCTATTTTTCTATTTTTGTTATATGCCTAGTTTGACAGTTAAAAACTTACTCCCTTTAGATCCTGATATTGAAAGAATTGTACGCCGACTGAAAAAGGAACAGTTAGCACAACAAGCTAGAAATATGGCAGAACACGGGAATCAATAAATTCTGGTTGCTCCTAAATCTTTAAGGGATTATGCAGTCCCCCAAGCAAATGAAGCCCAATCTTCAATAGCTAGATGAGTATCAATGCTAACAACTTTGACCTTAAACGAGGAGTCATACAAATGGTGCAAGCAAACGAGTTGGAGGGTTAGTGACGATCCCAATCTATATTTAGCTTCATTCTTGAAAATATGTGACACATTCAAGATGAATGGTGTCTCGGATGATGTAATCTGCTTTCATCTTTTTCCTTTCTCATTGAGGGATAAGGCTAAGACTTGGTTACAATCACTACCAGTTGGGTCAATAACTACTTGGAATCAATTGGCTCAAATTTTTTTTTATCTAAGTATTTCCCACCATTAAAGATTGTAATGCTCCGAAATGACATTACATCCTTTCAGCAGCTTGATGGAGAATCATTTTATGAAACTTGGGAACGCTTCAAGGGGTTGCTTAGAAGATGCCCACATCATAGCCTACTCAATTGGCTTCAAGTTCAAACGTTCTACAATGGGTTAATGGGCCAACAAAGGACAATTATAGATCCAGCAATAAGAGGGGTCTTAATGAGTAAGATTGAGGATGAATCCTTTACTCTATTGGATGAGAGGGCATCAAACAATTGTCAATGACTAGTTGATAGGTTAAACCATAATAAGGTACCTGGAGTGACATATATAGAAACCCTAGTAGCCATGCAAGCTCAAAAAAATACTTTGCTGCTGAATTTGATAAAGAAATTAGATAGAGGAATGATATGAGTAAATATGGTAATAAATTCATTCATGGTGTGTGATATTTGCAATGGACCTCAGTTTACTGAGGCATGTGTGAACTCTTTGGAAGTAGTCAACTATGTGAATAACCAAAACTTCCAAGGGAGTCCATACTCAAATACATACAACCTCAGATGGAGGAACCACCCCAAGTTCTCATCGAACAACAATCAAGAGGGTAATCAAAACAACTATCCTCACTTTCCACCCAAACTCAACAACCACCATCTTTTCACCAATCACCACCTCATAAACAACAATCACCTTAACAACCACCACCTTTAGATAAAATGCCCACTAATGAGGATAACACAACTGTTTTGATGGTGGTAATGAAAGATTTTATGCAAAATATGAACACAAAGATGGATCGTATAGAAGCAACTCATGGAGCTTCTATTCGTAATTTGAAGGTAAAAATGGGTAACTTGCCCAAGCTTAAGCTAAAGAACTTAAGGATCTCTTCCTAGTGATACTCAAGTAAACCCTAAAGGACCCAATAAGAAACAATGCAATGCCCTTACAACAATGAGTTGAAGAAGCATTTGGGAAAATTTAGCAAAGCTTGAGTAATTAAGGAATGCCAAATGCCTCTCAAATATAAGGATCCCGAAAGCTTCATCATTCCTTGTACAATTGGAGTTTTATACTTCAAGAATGCACTTTGTGACCTTGGAGCTAGTGTAAACACATGCCGCTTTCCATATTCAAGAAACTTAGGATAGGAGAACCAAAGGCCACATCAATAATGTTGCAAATGGCTGATGAAATTATCAAGAAACCAGTAGGGATGGTGAAAAATATCATGGTAAAAATGAAAAAGTTTACATTCTCTACTGATTTTGTTATCCTTGACATAGGCAACAAGGAAATTATACTATTACTTGGGAGACCTTTTCTAGCAACATTGGTAGATGTAGAAAAATGTGAGCCAGTTATAAGGGTCCAAAATGAAGATGTCACATTCAAGGCATTCCAACAATTCCTATGCTTCTAAGAAGGAAGTGAACGTCAACACAATCTAAGCAAATAAGTTACCAAAGGTTGAGGAAACAAAGAAAAGTGGTGGAAAGCACAAGAAGAAAAATAAAAAAGAAATTCAAGGTAGTGTGGGTACCCAAACACCCCCACTTAAGTAGCAAAGAAGATAGAACTACAAGTGGAGTCAATCCTAAGCAAGTGTGGATGCCAAAACATTTCCATCCACTTAGGAACAAAGGAAATGACTATGGTAATAAAAGAAAATATCAACTTGGTCCACAAACATGCAAATGGGACCAAGAACAACAAAGACAAGAAGAGGGGTCTCCTTTTGGAAAAAAAATCAAAGATCACAACATTTCAATCCCAAAATAATCGACGTAAAACGTGGCGCTTGTTGGGAGGCAACTGAACAAATTTTTATCTTTTTATTCTTTTTCTTTACTTTTTATTTTTATTTTTTATTTTTATTATAGTTAATTTTAGTTAATACTAACATACTTAACTCTTTATTTTTTATTTTATAGGAATTTTTAATACAAAAATCAAATTTTACGGGTTGAGCAGTTGTGGAAATTTTAGGCCGCGAGTCCATACTCTCGGGTTGTGTAGAAAAATGTGTAATTTGATTTGAGCCATGGTGGTGACAATTTTAGGCCACGATGTTAGTCTCTCGAGTTGGAATTGAAAAAACTGAAAAAACTGGCCCTGTACAGCAGTAACAACTTTGGGCCACAACACCAAGCTCTAGGGTTGAAATCCTAAGCATATACAAATTTTTGCGCCACTGTGGTGAATACCCTAAGTCGCAACCCGATCAAAATTTTAACACTAAAAATCACCCTCTTACATGTGAAATTATATCAAAACACAATTTTTTCAAGTCCATTCTCTCCTCTACACAAACCCTTACTCTTCTAATCACCAAAAATTTCAATTTTCTCACTCAAATCACCCAAATGTTTCACCTATTCTTACACCCTCATTACTAATGGAGTATTTCTTTGAGTTTTTGTAGAGCTTTCAACAAAAATTACAAGAGTTTGGTGTTTGCATCTTCAAGCATCTACATCTTCTTTAGCTCAAATTCTCAAGTAAGTGACTCCATTGTTCTTTTCTTGACTAATGGTTTAATTTCTTGGATTTTAATTCAGAGAAATTGTGGAAATTTTTTGGATTGAACACCAATCCCAAATTGGTAGTGAGTAAGTATTTTTAGGGTTTAAATGCAATTGTATGATTGTGTGATTTTGGTGAACCCCTTAGTGTAGTGGTGAATTA
Organism: Elaeagnus macrophylla; assembly: GCA_029378325.1. Classification (NCBI taxonomy): domain Eukaryota; kingdom Viridiplantae; phylum Streptophyta; class Magnoliopsida; order Rosales; family Elaeagnaceae; genus Elaeagnus; species Elaeagnus macrophylla. The sequence continues at coordinate 30,913,882 of CM055642.1, forward strand.
TTGTTGAAAATCTTGATTTGTAATTAAAGTGAAACCAACCTAGAATTAAGAAAGCATGGCCCCTAAAAGAAAGGGTAGTGATAAGGGAAAGGCACCAATTGAAACAAAGACTATGATAGGACAAAATTTGTAAGCTTTGAAGCTCAAGAATGATTTCATAAAGCTATATTGTATTATATAAATTTTATTTCTGAAAGGGGCTTAGAATTTGGTGTACGCCCCTACCAAGATGTGATTGATATAATAGAGGCTTTTGGTTGGAAATACTATATAAAAACCTTGTGGGCGGGTGTGGAGAGCCTAGTAATAGAGTTCTATGCAAATGACCCGTGGTAGTAAGTGATAAAGTAAAGGTTAGGGATAAAGTGGTCTCATTCGATGTTGAGATAATAGACAAATATTATAACATGAGGTCTAAATCGTATGTGGAGTACCTCAAGAATGTGGATTATGACAAGGTTATTGAAACCTTAATAGTAGAGGGAACAATGTGAGAAACAAAGAGTGAGGGACTTAAGGAATTTGATTCCAAGGATCTCACCTACCTACCCGTATATGGAAATATTTCATATGTGCAAAATTGATGTCTACCAGCTACTACAGTACTGTCACTAAGGAAAGAGCCATAGTGTTATATGCAATTCAAACTAGGAAAACCATGGACGTGGGGGAATTAATCAATGAAAAGATTAAATTGTGTAGGACCAAATTAAGATCTGTCAATGCATTCTCACAACTCATTAACTACCTTTATGCCTAAGCCGGAATCTCAACCAAAGAAGGTGAGCTCCTTGTACAACCAGTAGAGCCACTTACCCCAACAATCCCTCACAACCTCACTAGTGGCTCCAAAGCCACTAAAGTTAGTAAGAAACCCACAACCTTGTCCTCAAAAGTACTAATGAAGGAGAAGTTGTATGCCCCATAACAAGAAAATAACTTCATGAAAGCATACTTTGCTCAACAACAACAATGGGGAGTGGACACATGCAGTATCAATCTGACTGCATGCAAGTTCTCAACAGGGAACAAAGAGTCTACCTCCAACAATATGGCTACAACTATAATCAACTTCCACCATTCCCAACGTACCAAGGAGGAGACTTCAACTTTCAACCACCTGTAGAGGATGAAGATATAGAGGATTGAGAAAAATGAGCATGAACCGTTGTTTTCTGTTTTTCACTGCACAGTAAGCCTAATTTAACTTTTGGTAAGTAACATATCTTGAGAGTGCACAATAGTTCCAACAAATGAGACATATTCATGTGTAATGGCAAGAAGAAATTGTGAACAATTAATTGCATAGTAACACTTCACCATTAAAAATGGAAGGCAACTTTTTCTTCTTCCTTTCATTCTTTTTACTCATGGCATAGCACATTAGGGACAATGTGCATCTTAGGTTGGAGTGAAAAAAGTACATTTTCTAATTTTTGCATGTGCAATTTTTTTAGTTTGTTTTTGCTTAGGATAACTACCCATAGTTAATTCAAATATGAATCAATGGAATAATAATTAAACTTAACATTTAGAGAAATTTAAATTTACTTTAGTTGAAAAATTGATCTAGATATGCATTAAACTTTGTGTAAAACTCTTATGATTTGTCGTATGAAAGCATGTTAATTTAAGTATTTAGACATATGTGTGAATTTTTCTGAGCATGTCAATTTGAACAAACTCTAAAACCTATTCTAAATGAACGTTTGAGCCTTTCAAACCAACTAAGGAAATTAGATTATTAGTTAGCCTTTTTAGCCTTAATAAATTTAGCCCAATTTTTGTGCCATATCTATTATAATCAACCCCATAAGTCATGTCTTTTATTTTTATTAACCATCTTTTAATATTTTCAAGAGACTTTATCATGTGCACACACATAGTTGAAAAAAATATAAAAGGCAATACAACCCAAAATGACAATATATAATATGATAGGTTAGGGGTTGTATAGTAAATTCTTACATTGGTGAAAAAAGAGAGGTTATAGTGAGCTATGTTTCTCATTGCTAAAAATTTTTCTTAAAAAAATTGTGCCAAGAGCTGCAATGATGAAAGTTGTAAAGTTGATAGAACAAAACACTTACAAATGGGTGAATGAAGTAAATGATTAAATTGTATATGGAGGCTTGATATCTTGATATTTTTTAAGAAATATGTGTTTTTGTGCTTATAAGTAAGTAAATCTCTTGTTTTGATTTTCCATTCCATTCCTTAATGACCCCATATCTTAGCCTTATATTACAATCTTGTTAAAGACCTTTTAATCTTAGGTAAAGTTTCTCCCTATATTAATAGAGAGTGAATTGAAAAATAGACATATTAAGTTTTTAATTAGGTGTATGGTCATTGAATCTTTATAATCTTGAAATAATGACACTATTTTATAAATGTCATGCATGAGAATGTCCAATACAAAAATTAGAGTTAGTAGATTAAGTGAATGCATAAGAGTTGAGCACAAGGTGATATGAATGTTTAAATCATGCTTGACTAAAAGTGATGTTTAAATTATCTATGTCTTAGAATTTAATTGTACTTTTTGACATAAATTGGGAGAATTGATGTTTGGGTAGTTAAAGTTTAGTTGAGTCTTTTTCTTATTTTAGTTGAGTTAGATGTTTGTGGGTATCATCACTACAAATACTAACGAGACTAGAACTCATCTACTAGAGCCACCTAGAGGTTTAAAGGCTTGTTATATATGTTAAATGCAGCTGTGATTATCTACAAAAATGATCTAATTTTAGTTTAGGATCTATTTATTTTATTTACGCTCAATCTTTGGCTTAACTTCATCGCTTTTCTGGCTAGAGACTAGCCAGAAGCTGGTTGGAGTTTGTGATGTGTGTGTGAAATATGCGATTATTCTATAAATATTTAGAATTAAAATAAGAATTTAGGACTTAATTATGTTTATTTTATTGAATTAATTGCACAATTATTATTTTTGGAGTTATAGGGTATGTTTTGATGGATTTTAGGTATTTCAAGCCTAAATGAAAAATATGCACGTCACGCGACACAATGTGTGTGGTGCTAGGCAAGAAAATTGGCATGCAAGCACTCGCACCTTGGCCCAAGCTTATTGGCACCGAGTGTAACCCTCTCGAATTAGATTGTGCAAATTTTGAAGATCAGCTTGCTTCGCAACGGTGACAACGTGGCACCGCAGTGTTGACCTCTTAGGTTGCAAGTGTTTTCCCAAAGATCAATTGGAGCCACAGCAGTGAGTATGTTGCGCCGTAGCTTGCGCAAAATTTGTGCAAATTTTGGACCTATTTTTCAGCATCTCTATTGTACTCAAACTCTAATGTGATTAGGAATTGTGTGTGCTTATAAATATAATGTAAAGTCCTAAAATTAAAAAAAAAAAAAAAAAAAAAAAAATTTTTGTGTAATCAGAGAGTTAATCATAGAATTAGAATTGTAATCAACCTTTAAGAACCAAATTCCTGCAAAGACTTTTGAGAGAAAAATCTAAAGAATCATTGGAGCATCAAAGCAAGGATTGGAAGATTAGAGAGTAGGGTGACAACATTCAAGAGATTGACAATATTCAAGAGGAATTTAGGGATTCACATACTTAGAAGATTGAGAGATTAATGACTACCAAGATTATGTCTATCATTTATAGTTCATCGTTGTGTTTTGAGTTATTAAAATTTAGTTTATTTATTTAATTTTAGTTTTTATCTCTTGATGTCCATGTTAATATTCAAATTGGTACATTGTTATTAATTATATTTTTTCCTATGGGTTTGAAACTCATTCTTTAAATATTTATTCTTTGTACACGTCTCATATACTTGCCGTTTAGTGTGGTCAATTGTGTGAAGAAGTCATTTAGCATATAAACTAGTAGAGTTTATTAAGAGTTATTGAACTACATTTGTAATTGCTTTCTATGTTCATTAAGTTACTAAAGGGCTTTGTACTACCTATTTGAAAGTACATCTCTAAACCATCTTAACCTTCATTTTTTAGGGTCTATCTTCTAAGTCAGTCATATTCACATATTCATCTCTTCATAATATATTGAGGTTCAGAAATAATACTCAATATATTCTAAAGACTCTTCATTTATAAGTTGACTCTTAACTACAAACTTCTCTAACAACATTCATTTTCCTTAAGTTACAAAATCTCTTCAAATTTCATAACTCTTAATAATGATAGTTTTACAATATTTTTTTTTCAAGTAGTAGTTCAAGTAAAAAATCTAAAAATGTATTCATTCATTTTTTTTCCCCATAAGTATCACTTAAGGGGCTTGAACTAGCTTAAAAAAGAGTACGAGGGGTTGAAGGCTGAGAATAAGAGGCTGACCACCAAGCTTGGAGCAGTGGCTAAGCAGACTGTGGATGAGTACCTTGACTCAAAGGACTTCTACGTTGATACCATAGTTTCTTAGGCTCATTTGAATTAGCTAAGAGAAGATTTAGGAAGGTGTATCCAAATCCATCTCTTCCTCGATGCAACTTTCCAATTTACATTAAGGCAACTGTTGAGTACAACAAGTATGAAGACAACTCAGATGACATGGGAGTGGGACCCTAACTGAAGCGACGATCCATAATCCAATTGGAGCCAAAAGTACAGTATAGACCCAAGATATAGGTAGGACTCAGGAGGTAGTGTGAGCAAAACCCATCTTAGTTGTGTTGTCAAAGGATGCCAACAAAGGTTGAAACCACAGGACTTAGGATTCATGTCTTCCTTTAGTTTCTTGTCATTTACTTAGAAGCTTTTTCCTTGCCCAAAGTGTAATCACTTGGCCTTTACTTTGTAGCTCCATAAGAAATTTGACTTGAATTAATAAAGAATCCACACTTTGCATTTACATCTTGTGTTCCATAATTTACTTATAGTTTTTATTTTTTATTTTGTTGATGTAGAACACAACATGCCTTATAAGATTGATCTCACGCTATAGTGGGCTTGCATGAGCCCCCACACTGTTGAGACCTGGATTGGGAATGCACGTTCAATTTCATTGCTGGGACTTGCACTAAGCGAATACACTTAACATCTTTGTTGGGACTTGGATTGCGAGAATGCGCTTAGCACTTCTTTTAGAAGTCGAATTGGAAGGATTCATTTAGCACCATAGTTGTTTTAGGAGAGTACACCTCCACATTTTTGCAACTTCGAGACTCTTTGAGAAAAACTTAGCATTTTTATGGGATTCTCTTAGAGCTCGGATGATGAGATAGGTGTAAGTCAACCCTTAATCTCCCAAGATGAACAAGACATTAGCCCCCATCATGGATTCAAAAAAGTTTCGAACAACACCCAGAAGGATGAAGAGTGGCATAGGTAGGACAAAGGAAGGGTGACTCAGGATGGTGGGTGGAGCACGACACTACCGGCAAGTAGTCAATTGGATGGTTGGCAAGGTGGAGGTCGACGATAGTTTGCGAGATGCCTGGGCAACATGAGATAGAGAGGAGGATGCGATGCGACATACTGATGGCTAGCCAACTGGTTGGTCGGCTCATTGGTGCTTTTGGATGGCGTCGCTTATTATAGTTCAAGAATTGATTGGATCATGTCGGCTACATTCATGGAAAGTTATTTTCTATAGATCTTAGACCCTAGGATGGAATCCAACGATTGACAGTCCTGTCTTGTCGTCTTGGTGACGTTTTCCTAACATTACTTACCCAAACTCTAATATTTTGTAACTTTTTTTCCAACTCAAGGTTTTTTGCCAAAGTTATTTTTTTAGTTCCTTGATGTTTTCCTGAACCTCTAAGGTCCAAAGTCCAAATCTTTTTTGAATTTGAGTCCAACTTTTTCTAAGTTTTTTGTTTTGAGTTTGAATACCGTCTCTGAGTGATAATTTTTTCCAAGTCTTTCTGTTCTTGAATTTTTTTGAAAATTCCAAGTGTATGAGTGATTTAGTTTCCCATCCCTTACTTGGTGGACTTTTTGAGTGTGGCAAGCAATGAGTTCTTTCTTGATGCCAAATGGTTAGAGGTGAGGTCTCCATATTTTCCAAGAGGAGTAGTGTGATGTAAGTAGTCTTATCATAATCTCGCATTTTTGGAGAAGTTTCTTAATTGTGGATGACTCAAGTGTCATTTCTGGTTTCTAGGTGGTGAGTTCCTAGTTATGAAAGAAGTGATACTTCTGTTCATTATGTGTTGAACTTCCCAAAGAGCCAATGTTTGGATCTTAGATGATGTTCTTGTGGGTATCGGCAAGTGTGTGTGTTCTGCTTAATTTCCTCACCAAATTCAGTCCTTTGAGACAATGGATGATGATGTAAAATTGACCATTATTTGGATCCTAGATCATGCATACTGCAGGTGCCAAAGGGGTTATGTGTCAGCTTCGATTTTGCATAGTACTTAATACATTAAGACAATGGTGAGATAAGGCACTCATGCTTGGTTCCTGCTTAAGACTTAATCAATGCTTGGGTCATGGTAGGAAGTCCTACTATTTCAATTGTGATAGATGGGCATATGGTGCCTTAAGCCTTATTTGAAGGAACTCTAAGCATTGTCCTTGTGGAAGGTTATGGTTTCTTTTTGCCCCAGTATCGTACCTCCGTGGGGGTGATGGTTAGTACATGGTATTAGTAGAATGTGCTACTTTCCTAATCTATGAAAGACAGTATACCACCATGCATCGATAGGGTCAATGTATGGTTTCGTAGAAGGTGTGAACTTCTTGATCCAATATATGACTAGGTGGCACCATATGTTGAAGAGATCACTGCATGATTTTGGGTAAGATGAGTCCAGGACGAAGTTGTTTGCAGTCACTCCTGGTTCTAAATTCTGAGTCTAGGGTGTTCTTGGGTGCAAAGGAGGTGGGACCTCATTCTTACTGTAAGTTTATCCCAAGTTTGATCCTGAAATATTGGTAGTGTAGCTTTTTGATCCTAGCTTTTGTTGAGCATGGATACTAGGTTCAAGGGAGGAGTATGCTTGCTACCAAGCCATAAGAACGCAAGATAGCGATCACGTCTTGACGTAGAGCTAGGATTGTTTGAATCAGTTGCTGACTCTCATTTTAGTGTATAGCTTATGGATCCTAACTCTGGCCAAGTATGGTTACTAGATTTGAGGGAGTGTGTACTCATTCCCAAGCCATAGTAACATATAATGTTGCAAAGTTAGGATTTTTTTAAGTTTGTTAACTTCAGCCTTGAGTTTGGAGCTTTGGGATCCCAAGTAGATGTTGGGTGCTGGATACTTTGAGAGCTGAGTTACAGATGATTACATAAGTGCCAAGCTGGCTACATCATTTATTTTTTCTCATTTTTATTTTTGGTTTTAGTGTTGACATGGCTACGTAGGACCTTACCAAATACTATGAAAAGTAAATAACAAGTATAATCTTATGTTTACTGGTATTAGTTCTTGAGATGTTATGCTTTTAGGCATTTGGAACTTTTGTCCCGCTCAAGTATTCTAATCTATAAGCTCTCTTTCCCAACACCTTTTTTTTTTTTTTTTTTATTCTGTAAGGGCTCTACCCAATTAGGACCTAGAGTTCTAGCATCCATCTCCACTATTAATTGTGTGGTTTTCCTAAGAACCAAATCGCCAACCATGTATTGTCTGAGATTGACTAATTAGTTGTAGTAACTGGAAACTTGATGTTGGTACGCTGCATGTCGTATACTGCTCTATTCTCTTTTTTGGTCAAGGAGGTTTATGTTGAGGGCAAGATCTTCTTTGTTCCCTTCTAAATTCTCTACTGCAGTTTTGATGCTCAAGATTACCACTTCAATGGGAATGATTTCTTCTATCCCATATGTTAGTGGAGTAGGGATTTTCATTGGTTGCAGTTTTGCACATTGTTCTGTATGCACAGTGCACTTCCTGTAATTTTCTACCTAAGTAGATTTACACTTCTCTAATTTCCTTTTCAAGTTTAACTTGATGATTTTGTTGGCTGATTCCTCTTGTCCATTGTCCTTATGGATGTTCAACTATTGAGAACACATAATGGATGTCATACTGATTGCACAGCTTATTGAATTTTCTGTTAGTGAATTGAGTTCCATTTTTTTAGACCAGAGTGTATGGGAGACCTAATATGCAAATGGTAATCTTCTAGATGAAAAGTCATTAACTTGGTTCTCTGATATCTTAATGAGTGGACTCACTTGCACCCACTCAGTGTTGTAGTTAATTGCAACTATATCATACTTTGTTCCTTTGATGAGTGGTAGTAGCCCATTAAGGTCCAACCCCCATTATGCAAACGGAAAAGGGTTGTGTAGGTAGGACAGTTCTTCTATTGGGTACCTCTACTCAACCCCCTAGTATGATTTTTAAACATAATAAACTGGCCTATGAACTTTGTCCTTTTCCCTTACAAGGGTAGTACTAACTGTTGCTTTGACGCATCTAGGTACAAGATGAGTTTGTCTCCTAGTTGTGGTGTTGCTAGCCATCGCGGACTACTCAAGTAAGTTTTGAATTCTTTGTCTATTCATACTCCTTATTTCATTCAAATTTGTTGTTTCCCCAGAGTGTCTTGAAGAACGGGAGACATTTGTTGGTGGCCCTAGAGATGAAATGGTTGAGTGTTTACAATTTTTCAGTTAACCTTTGACCTTCCTTAATGTTTCAGGGTGGTGCATGTCCATGAGTTATTTTATGTTCACTGGATTAGTTTCAATGCCTTTTTGGCTCACCATAAAACCTAAGAACTTTCCTGATGTTACTCTAAAGACACATTTGCTGAGGTTTAACTTCATTCCATATTTTCTCAGGGTATTGAAGGTAAGGTTCCAAATATTTGACATGATCTACTGAGCTTTGACTCTTAGTGATCATATAGTCCACATAGACTTCCAGAGTGTGACTAATGAGCTAAACGAACATCTTGTTGACTAAGCATTGATAGGTAGCCCCCAACATTCTTCAATCTAAAAGGCATGACTTTGTAACATAATAAGCCCTGGTTCATTAGGAAGCCAGTCATTTCTATTTCTAGCTCAAACATTTTCATCTAATTATACCTTGAGTAGACATCCACTAATGAGAATGTCGAGGGTCCAACCATGGCATCCACGAGATGATATATTTTGGGCATGTAGAAGCTGTCTTTGGAACAAGCCTTATTGAGGTTTATAAAGTCTACACATATGCGCCATTGACTGTTGGATTTTTTCACCCTCACTATGTTAGGGAACCAGTTTGGATAACTGGTTTTATGCTTGGGTCTGCATTCAAGCAATGAAGCATTATCTCTAAATCGATTCATAGCATATCCTCATGTGACCAAGTAAACATATCAATGCTACGTCGCAGAAACTCATCCAAGATGGACTGGACTTCTTGGGGCAAGAATGTACCTACTTTGAAAGTCTTGTGCGTTTCTTGTTGTGATAAGGTGAGAAGTCTGGTTTCCTCAACTGATTCAATGACCGAGGCGTGACTTAGCCTAGAGTCTAGTTCCTACTCAGGTGCTTCTAAGAGTTCCTCATTAGGAGTCTGTTGCTTGACTTGGATCTAGATTGCGGGTGGTAACGATATACAATTAGGGCAATTGAGCTCCCTTTGGGTGTTTTTGTTCTCTTGAAGCACACCGAGGGCAGATTGATGATCCTAGGGTCTAGTTGGGTCATTATCTTGTCAGGAAAGCAAGATGTTGTTATGAACATGTTGGGAGCTCATCTTAGCAATTGAGTAGATCAAACATGCTTTTTCAAGGAAAAGTGGATGAAAAATGTGATGAACACTATGAATGTTCATGAGTTTTCTTTAACTCAGTCAGGATGAATACCAATTTCATTTTTACAGATAGCGTTAGATGCTGAAGTCTATTTCTATATTCAACGCGTTCTTGAACGTTGACCCTATAAGTCATTAGCAAACATGTCAGAAAGAACAACATTGATAAGGACATTATATCCACTTTGATCATTAAGTCAGTTACTTCGTGAGAATGAGCTTAATTTAAATAGAATAAAGGTTGAATAAACTTAAGAATTTTTTTATGCATACTTTTTGAGGTTATGAGGACCATTCAGAGATTTCTAACTAATGACATTTTAATAAATAACTTATATATATATTAATTAATATTTAAATTTTTTATATAATTTAAATATTAAGAAATTAATATAAATTATTTAATTAAAGATTTACCTTATTGTGCACTGACTGTACTCATGTGACTTTTCAAAGTCAACGTGAACTAATCAAATAGGGCTATGCATGTCTAGTTATGTTACTATCTAGTAGTACATATTCATATATGAACATATTTATAATTTGTATTTATATATGCTATATCTGAACATACATGTAAAATATTCTAAAACATAAAGTGGCACACATAGACAAGAATGAAAATATCTTTGATGTTGTCGACATTGTCCAGACGCTATCTATATTTTAAAAGTCTCAATAACATTACACAGTTTGCAACAATGTCGACAAAATTTTGATATAGAGAAAATAATGATAGAATATTAGTTAATATAGATATTGTCATGACATTATCGGTAACATGTCGTTGATGATTAACTTTATTTTTAAAAAATAATTTACCAATTAAACATATTTATTTAATTTTATATCATTAATGGCATGTTTGGTTCGCAGAATAAAAAATTAATTACAATATTAGTTGTAATAGAATTGAATGTAAACGAAATAATATTACTATTATTAAGTTTAGTTTGATCATTGTAATCAAAGAAAGAATATACTGTATATTATCATAGTATCTTTTTATTCAATAAAGTTTAAATATGTCATTTAATTGTTATTTTTTCTTTTAAATTACTATATTATTGAAAATTATTAATGCAAAAAGTTATTTATTAATTGAAATAATTTTAAATTTTTCACAAAATAATTAATTATTTAAGATTATTATAAAAAATTATTAATACAAATAAGTTATAACATAATTATGTAAATATTAATTCATGAGAAATGATTGAGAGGAAAAAGTATTAAAAAAAATAAATAGGAATCCTTTTTCCATGGTAGAGGTGGAGGAAAGACTTTTCCACTTGATAGAGAAAACACATTACTATTTATTACTTGTTTTAAGCTCAACCAAACATAACAACTTAGAAAATTTAATTTCATTCTCACTCTTATTTATTGCAATCAAATATGACATAAATTTTAGAGATTTTAATATTTTAAAAACTTACGCATATTTAAAAATTTTGATGAATTTTTTAATTAAAATTATATGTAAAAAAATTCTTTAACCATTATTCTTTCCATCCCAAAAATCTTTTGAATAGAGAGAAAAATGGGTAAAGATTTTTTTACATATAATTTTAACTGCAAATTCACCAAAATTCTAAAAATTAGTAAGTTTTTAAAATATTTAAAGTCAATGGTTTTTTTTAAATACATATAGGGCTCATTTGTAAACTTTTTTAGTTCCTAATTTTCAATTCCAGTTTGGGCAAATTTTGAAACGAAAAAAATTTAAGTTTTGCATTTGAATTTTTTATTTTGGTACTAAAACTTAATAACACAATTATACTCAAAATAGTTAAATAGGAAAAATTTATTGAAATTGTATGAAAAATAAGTTTTAAATTGAATTTAAAGCTTAAAAAGTTAAAAATTAAAAATTAAGAATTTGTTATCAAACAAGCACATCCAATTTCAATTTATACTCTTGAAAATTTAAATTAGAAATTAACTATCAAACAACTTTTATTTTTTTTCCCAAAAAAGTATTGAAATTGAATATTGAATTCCAAAACTAAAGAATAAGAATTTAAAAATTGGAATGATTATCAAACATGATTTTAAATTTTAGAAAATTATCTAAAATAATATCCTGAAACTCATAACAACAAACCTTCAATTAAAAAATGTATGAGTTTATTAGAAAAAAAAAGAAGTATGAATTAGTAATAATAGTATTATTTATATTTTAAGAGTGATAATTTTGAAATTTTTTCTTGAATATTTAAGAACTTATATAAAATAATATTGAATATATGTATTATTATTGACATTTTACACATTCTAAATAAATATCCGTAAATTTCAAAACTTTATAAATAAAAACAATTATTAAAAGTCTCAATGTATCAATACTTTGAATGACATTGATATTTGAAACGAGCAAGGTGTTTTGCATCCCCAAAAAAAAAAAAAAAAAGGTGTTTTGCTTCCGTAATTTTTTTTTATATTGAAAAAAGAGGTGTTTTGTTTCCGTAATTAAAACCATTACAAATACTTTATTTTCTGTATCTAACTCCGTGCCAACTGTCCGCCTCTCAGGTAACTCGCCGTTACTGCAAGGTTTATACAACTCAATTCTCCGATATCCGGTGACGTCACCTTCCTCCCTGTCTTTGATATAACAAAAAAAAACTATATTTCTTGAATTTTCTTGCACGATCGTGCTGAAAGTGGCACTTGAAGAGAAATGAGTCTCGGATCCGAAGATTTATGAGTCTAATCTGAGTCGACGTCAATCAATGGCGACTAGGAATCGGACCTTGCTTTACAGGAAGTACAGAGATGCGTTCAAGAGCGTTCGTGTTCCAGCGAGCTCCTCTCTGTCTTCAGTGTCGCCGTCTTCGAGCTCCGGGTTGAGAGGTCCGGTAATCGAATTGGTCAGTACGTCGCTCTTGAATCCGAATAGGTCGTATGCTCCGCTCAGTACTGAGGATCCGGGTAACTCAAGGTCTCTATCTGCCTATCTCTATACGTATATGAGATTTGATTTATCTTTTTCTTTTTTCGAGGAATATTTGAATCGTGATTATGTCATTTACGGGTTTGTTATTTCACTATGGAAATTATACATGGAGGTTTCGAAATTAAGGAAGCTTAATCGTACGATTAACTCATCTGAATGCAAGTAATTAATGTTTCAGGTCTGGTTAAGGCATTTTTATTAGATTGAAATTGAAATAAGTGAAACTTAATAGACTGAAGTTCTACATTTTCCTATATAATGAAACGATATATTATTTTGAAGGTTGCATTTGGAGCATCTATACTAGCGGTTCTGTTGTAGGAATTTGTTTGTTTGCGTAACGTAATTAGTTTTGATGGGTTAGATAGATCTCTTGGTTCAATTTAAATTCATGGTCTTGGGGTATGAATAAATTTATTTATGTTTATATAATGGGAAATGTGGATTACCTGAATTTGAGTTTAATGGAATCTGAACCTTTAAGACTTTAAGTTGGTCATGCTTACCTTGATCTTACGTTGATCCTGCTACTCATATAGTCTGCAGGAATACTTTGTATTTTGTAAATTGGTTATGTTAAGGAGTAATGAGCCATTTGAAGGGTTATTTTTATTATGAATTGTGCTTTACATCACAGTGGAATGATACTATATTGATATGGTTTTAAGTCTACTCAATGATGCAAGTGTGTATCACTTTAAATTTCTTTAATATAAAATAATCTTTTTCTCCCTTCTGCAGTAAAGGTGCTCTTACGGTCGGTCTACCTCCAGCTTGGGTGGATCTATCTGAAGAAATAGCAGTCAATGTTCAGCGTGCCCGGACTAAAATGGCTGAACTAACCAAGGCTCATGCAAAGGCTTTAATGCCTTCTTTTGGTGATGGCAAAGAGGACCAGCATTTAATTGAGTCCCTTACGCAGGAGATTACTGATTTGATAAAGAAGTCAGAGAAAAGACTTCAAAGACTTTCTGCAGCTGGGCCTTCTGAAGACTCAAATGTTAGAAAGAACGTTCAGGTACATGAAATCCTTTAGATTTGGGTCATCCATTGTCATGCGTCTGATTTTATGGATTGCTGTAGGTAAACCTCAGGGCATTTGAAGTTCAAGTTTTGAAATTTAGATTTTAATCTCTTTTAGTTGTTGCGATGGACCGTGTATAGTACTATGCTTTCCACATAATTTCTCTTTCTTACTGTTGTTACTGAAACCATGGTTGTTAACATGGACGTATTATTGGTTCATTCTTGAACTGCTTAATCCATTAGCTCAAGGTTAGTTGGGGCTTGGAAATAGATCATCTATTTCAGCAACAAGCAAGAGGCCATGGCAAGTCATAGAAAGACTCTGTGTTGTAAGCATAGATGCTGGTTGCTAGTTTGTTAGGAATCATGTTGCTATCTAATTAATTTTATATTTCACTTTCACTCAACGTTGTTAGTCATCAACAGTTTCATGGCTTTTATGATTTTCAAACTTGAACCCTAAATATGAAACAGTGGGGTAAATGGCTGATCATATCATTTGTCATGCTTAATTTGATTCATACTGTTGGATGTCTAGCTTAATACATAATAGAATCAAAATTCTACACTCAGTTATACTAGGGAAAGTGAGTTCAAATGAAGATGAGCATTTTGGTCATGTGTAAGACTCACAGGTGCTGTAATATACTATGGCATAGATAAACTAATGTTATCACAAATAGCGATTAGTCACATGAACTTTGCTTTATTCTACCCGTTTCTATTGCAGCGCTCTCTTGCCACTGACCTTCAAAACCTCTCAGTAGAGCTTCGCAAGAAACAGTCAACTTATTTGAAGCGACTCAGGCAACAGAAAGAGGTCTGAAGAATTCTCCCTTATGCCCATTCAATCATAATATTTATTTAATATATAGTGATAAGTTCTCTTAGATAATTTCTGTTTCAATTTATGAAGTTAGTGCTTTATTCTTTCAGTCCATCAGCTTGTTCCTATTCGTTAACAGTGAGGAAAGTTGCAGATTTTATGTCTATTTTCTTTAAACTTATTCCTGCATTCTATGATATAGGGTGAGGGTCAAGATGGGGTTGATCTAGAGATGAACCTAAACGGAACTAGATCAGGAATGGAAGATGATGATTTGGACAATATGGTATGCCAATTTGTTTTTCTTTTGTATTTTCGTCCTCTAATTTGTATTTATTTTGGGTTTTAGAATCCTTGTCATATTTAGATTTCTGAATTTGCACAACATGGATAGTAGTTTATCTTAAAACATACTTTAACGGGCACAATTGAGTTCTTATGTTCTTCTATTTTACTTAAAACTAAATCCAAGGTTCGTATTTGTAATATGAATATGTTATCAGATGTTTAATGAACGTCAAATGTCTAAGCTCAAAAAAAGTGAAGCAATTGCAGTGGAAAGGGAAAGAGAAATCCAGCAGGCAAGTAAAGATGTTTATGCAATACCATTGATTCATGTTGACAAAATTGTCTTTAATGATTGACCAAATAATATTTTCTTCCCATTTCTTCAGGTTGTAGGATCTGTGAATGAACTTGCTCAGATTATGAAAGATCTCTCCGTACTCGTTATAGACCAGGTAAGAAAATGCCAGGGATGTATAAAATCATCAAAGTGTCTCAGTAATCCTCTCATTAACTGAATTTCTCTCCATATACAGGGAACTATTGTTGATAGGATAGACTACAATATTCAGAATGTTGCAAATACCGTTGAGGAGGGCCTCAAGCAGCTCGATAAGGTCCTTATTCTTCTTTTTCTCTTGATATATGACCAATTTGAAGTTTACATTTTCCTTTTTTCTCTATTTAAATTTTTTTTTTTTTTTTTTCAATTTCGTCGATTTACAGGCTGAGAGAACGCAAAAGAAAGGAGGGATGGTGATGTGTGCCACAGTGCTCATCATCATGTGCTTTGTCATGTTGGTCCTCTTAATATTCAAGGAGATACTCTTCTAATCAATGAGAACAGTTAGTCCAGCTTTTGCTTACGTAGTTACGTTCATGTTCTTTATAAACCGACCCTTGCATGCCAAAAGATGGTACTTTTTCATCTGTATCAGAGGATTACAAGACAAGAGTACATACTAAATGAATTTGACTACCATTTATTAACTTCTGATATGAAGAGAGTAGGGAAGTGATTAACTGGGTATGAGTGCACGAGATGTTGTACAGAGCTTCTGTTGTATGTTACCAATTTTGATTTTGTTTTGCCCGGGACTTTGCTGCTTCATTCAACAGTGTTACATATCTGAGTTAATATTTTGGTTGCTTTTATTGTTTGTATCAATTTTACCATTTCATAAATTGAATCACAGCATTTATACAAATAAAATCATTTTACACAGATGTGACATATATGTATATGTGCCTAATATCTACTTGGATATCTTGTTTCCAATCCATGCAGCTTATTTTACACCCATAAGATCTTTTCAAAGCGTTAAGATTCCTGTTTTTATACGTACACACACAGAAATGATACGGTTAGCTATGTAGCTCATATTATGGAAATCTATAATATGAGCAAATTTGTCTTCCATTTAAATTTAAGTTGGTTAATCTCACTTTTGGGGGTTGATTTTTAAAATTTAGGGTTTGGTCTTTTCAATTTTAGTAATTTTTTTTTACCAATTCGTAAGACAACGACGTACTGTCAAACACTTAATCTACTCATTATAGGGTATAAAATTGTTTCACTTTTTTATGGGATAAATGTTATCAAGAAATATGAGTTCAATATGGATAGTTTATCTATAAATTTTATCTACTTTATGAATTTTATTTGTTCTTTAGTTATCTTTATCTATTAGAGTTTTGATTTGCCTATAAATAAGCCAATTTGTTGTAATTTTCAGAAGGAATTAATTGAGATATTAGTTTATCTACCGATTTCCATCGTTAGTATTTCTCTGTAATTTGTGCTTTAGAAGTTAATTTTTTTTTTGAAACACGTTTGGTGGCTCACCCCAAATTTATTTTAATTTATATTATTATATTTGAATTAAAATAAAATAAAAATACATACTTGATATGAGGCATTGTTGGAAAGCAACTACCCTTTCATTTGCTGCAAGTGTTTTTCAGACATTTTTTAACAAAATAATCTCATGTTTACAAACATTTCATATTATATGACAGGTTTTTTAAACAAAAAAAAATTTCATCAAGGATCTACATTTTGATTTTTGAGCATATAACTATTATTTTGCTAAGAAAGAATATAACTATTTATTATAAAAAATACTATGTATATTAAATTTGAAATATATCATAAATAGTGCAACATTGAACGGTATTTAATTGAACGAGTCTAAATTGTAACAGTTCAATTAAACGGTGTTCAAAGACATAATGATGTATTAGTCTTTTTTTTAATAGGAAAAATATATAATTTGAACAAAATGGGTGCTATTTTTATTGCTACAAATTTTAAGGGTGCTATTTTTATTGTTTTTAAAAAAAATAAATAAATAAATATCAGATTGTCAAAATATAAAAAGACCAATAACCCCTCCCAACCTAGCCACCCTTTACAGTCCACCGCCATCCAGTCGTCTTTGGTCCCAAAATTCCATTGCCACATTATGTCGACATTGGCAGTCGATCATTGTTGCAAACTATCATGCAGTTTACACGAATTCCACACTATTAATGTCTATGGATAACATGTTAATTAGCAACTAAACTTGCTAAAGATTTTTTATATATGTTATTATTGAGGTTTAAATGATTTTTCACAAACATATAAATTCACTATTTTATTATTACTAGCTTATAAGTACGTGTATAGAACATCAATAAATTTTAATTATGATGAAAAAAAAAAACAAATTTAAAGTTAACATGATCTTGTTGAGTAACAAAATAATTTACAATTATAGATAGTTATATGGTTTTTTGTGTCATTAATTCTTATATAATACTAAAATCTAATATTAGTAAAGAATTATACTAAATAATATAGATATCACTATTGGTTAATTGCTCGAATTGTTAATTTTTTTTTATGCTAGTTTGAATTGTTAAATTTGATTTTTTATTCATAAACTTTTGTTTTTGTAGTCGTTAAAAAGAGAAAATTCTCGTTTATCATCATGTTTTAAGGATTACATTAAAGAATACGTTCAATTTTCAGGTATACATCCAATTATTTAAAAGATACTTCAAAACAAACACTACATTCCAAGAAGAATAAATATGACTTAAATCACTAACAGGTGTACACAGCTTTCCAAGCTAGCTTGCACTGTCAACCAGCTCCTAACGTTAGCAATGATTTACCTAAAAGATCTAAATACTCATACCCAAAATTAACACTCAACCATCCTTAGTATTCTTTAAAACATAATTGCAAAACACACCCACAACTTTTTGAGACATTTTCACAAACACCTAGGCCTTAGTAGAACAACAACAATAAAACACCACAAAACACAACTCACAACAAATTCAGACAACAAAAACCTACATACTTCAACCTAAATCAGAACTGCAAGATAACTACTAAAAAAATGCAACAAGAAAACTCACATAATAGGCTTATTAAAAAAATAAAACAAAAATAGTGAACAAAAACTTGCTGAACCACCACTAGTGCAGACAGCAACCACCAGTGGCGAAACGCCTAACCCAAGTGCCTACCACCACCAGCAACTAGTCATCAATACCAAGCTGGAATAGAGTAGGACGGAGGAGAAGGAGCTGATCAGTGAACCAAAGTCGTCGTTCCCAAAGCGAATGATGACCTGTTAAACGCCACCTATTAGGTTAACCACCCTCGCCAAAAAATAAAAGCAAAACCAAACCGGACGGCAGGGGTGACCAGACGGTATGACCATTTCCCTTGCCACAAGCCAACAACCCAAAAAATTTGAAACCCTAGAGAGAAGGTAGAGAGGAAAAGATAGAGAGAGAGGACGCGTTGTGTGTATGTGTGCTCGAGGTCAATACTTTTACAAACTTACAACTCACACATGTTTGAAACTATCTAAATTTGTTTAATTGAATCAATAAAAGTTATTTTTGTGTGTGAGGCAAGAGAACATATTAGTGGAATTCAACCATGTTCTTTAGATCTATTTGTGTTTTGAGATAAAGTAGACTTAATCAATTAAGCCATCAGACGATTCTCTAAACCCTCTTACATAGTTGATTATAAGGATCAAATGTCATTAAGCTATAAGTAAAATATATACAAATGAAATTTTCATGTGACGAGTAATGAAATGGTTCACACATACAAAATAAAAAATCATATACAAAGAGGGGAAAAACCCCAAATAGCATAGGATAAATAGTAATAAATAATTTGCCGATCCTACAAAAAAGATGAATATTATGCTATCCTCTTGGCATGCTTGTATAACAACATATAAATTTATCTTTTGGGTAAGCCTTCAATTCCTCTTGAAAAAAGTTGCTCCAAACTTGAAGATTGGAGTATTGATGAAAAAGTTGCTCACGATGTCTTAGACCGATAAAGTGTGACTTGTATAGAATTGTGAATCATGAGTAAGTTAGGAAGAAAAGATCTTAAAAAATATATATTCAATGTAGGGAATTTATGGCATTATTGCAATGCGTTAATGAAAATTAAGTAAATGCATGGAATAATAAGAAGGGAACCCTTTAATTTTAAGTAGCGGTTTGGTGCATACTTTATAATAATAAATTAAATTCTAAAATTTCTTTTTTCTTGTTAAAATCAAAGTTCTGGCTTAGATCATTGACAAAGATGACAAATATGTTAACCAATTTTTTTAGAACTAAAATTTTTTATGCATTGTTAAAAAGAAAGAAAAAGAAAAATGATTTAAGATAGCTCCCTCATTGTGATGAAAATGCTCGGCTATAACTTCTAATTATTAATTGATTTTTTTTCAATTATCAGCTAAATTTAAAAAATATATACAAATATATGTTGTAGATTGTTTGATGACTATTATATTGACAAATAATTTAATTAAATGTTTTTTTGTCTTACTCTTGTCAAACATTTAATTTTTTAATTGAAGTATTTATGTAAATAAATAAATTTTATAAATTTATTAATATTAATAGTAGTAAAAAGAAAGGCAGTTATAGCTTTTTACTTAATTAAAAATTTCTTATGACTTACTCTTGTCAAACATTTAATTTTGTAATTTAAATAAAATATTCATTGTGAATAATTACATATACCTCAATCTACTTATATACAAAATTAAGCTTTATAATTTATAATAAAACCTCTAAAATAAGTAGCTTTTATTGCTTTAAGAATTAGGAACTTTTTTTCCTAATAGATCATACAAAGCAATTATTGATTGATCTTCAACTTGAAGTTATGAGTTTATTTTCCTAAAACTTGAAGTTATATATGATTTGAGAAATAAAGAATAAGTAAAATGCTATAAAAAATATGTGGCAATAAAATGTGTGAAAAGTACAAATCATAAGGCCAACGGAATTTGAAAGTTAAAAACATACTAAAATCGTTTTATGACTTTCTTTGTCTCGGTCTTCAATTGGAGTTGAAAAAAAGATAAAAGTATAAGATGTTTTATTAAGAAAAGTCATCACAAAAGATGAAAGGTGACATAATGAAAAGAAAAAAAATAAAATTATCAATTATCAATATTATTAGAATAGGGGAAATAATAATAAAAAATGGACAAAAATATTATTAGAAATAAAAATTAATATAATTAAAAATATTTGAACTAAGAAACTATTCAAAAGCTTTGGATTAACAACACGGCATACAAAAGAAGGTAATAAAACTCTCATAAAAATAAATGATACACATGAGATATATAGTATTAATGTAAACTTGAATTAAATAAAGTGATACAAATTTACTCATTAATTTGTTAATGAACCTTTAGTTTTTGGTTTTGTACTCTTTTATGGATTATTATATTAATATTATTATTATTATTATTATTATTATTAAAATGTGAACATTTTATGTTTATTACTCTTTCCAACTATAAATGTATTAGAATGGATTAACTGATAAATATCCAATTAAATTACTAAATGTTCAGTCAAATATAACTGCTGACTAAGGCTATTTATATGTTTTATAATTTATACTTCTGTTTTTCCTCGTAGCAGCCAAGTGCATTGATATTATTTTGTTATTAGTATTTAAGTGAAATTAATTATTACCCAATTTAAATGCAAAACATTATTTGTTCTTTCTCACAATGAAAACGTACAAAAATATGATTTAATAGTATATTTTAGAGTAATAATATTATGATAACTATTTTTGTTATTGTCACAACAAAAATATATAAAATGTTTATTTTATTTGTATTATTAATTCACCTTAGTGCCAATACTGTTAGATAAAATAGTAATTAATGAATTATTTCTGTAGTAATAATAATTTAAATTGTGCTAATATCGTCACCCATATTTAATCAAAAATTTATTTATTGTAATTTAAATTAAATGTTAACATCAAATAGAAATTAATTATATGTAATAAATTCAATCAAATTTATTGGAATATATGTAAATTTAATAAATTATAGTAAATTACAATTAACTGGAAGAATTAATAACTACAATTTTTTTTTATATATATTTTATTTAGTTCTAATACTAAAAACCGAAACAAATTAAAAAACTCAAGTTAACAATTAGTGGAACACCTAATAATTTTAGTAGTTAATATCTCATCATATAGGCTGAATTTTTTGTTTTTCTAAATGTAGGTTGTTGAATATTACTCTTTATATGGATCTTGTATTTTTTCATTAACCAATTCAACCAACATACGGGTGTCTTGTTTGGGGTTAACTCTTTTCAAAGTAATTATGTTTGTCTCACTCTCAAATCTACTGCAAGTAAGATTATTAGTCACAATGTTTCTCTTTGTTGAAATCATGGATTAATGTAGGGCTTATAATGATTTTGATTATTATTTTTTGATTTTTTTTAAGTGATTTTTCAATCAGGTATGTTTGGTAACGATTTCTAATTTTGATTTTTATCTTTTTAAGAAATCATTACCAAAATATGGAGTGATTCATAAATCTAAAAAAAAAATTGAATCAAATTTGTGATTTCTATTTTTTTTTTTTCATTTTGACCAAACATTTTCTAAAATCTTATAACTTTTTATATATAAATATTGAAAGAAAATGATTAAAAATTTAATATTTATATATATAAAAAAAAAGCCAAATTTTTTCTTAATTTTTGAAATTTCTTTGAAAAAAAAAAAAGGAAAGTATTACCATACAACTTGGAGATGATTTTTGATTTTTTCTTGAATATTACTAAGTAGAAATTTTTATCAAATACATTGATGATTATTTTTATAAAAGAATAAAAAATCACAAATTAATTATTTAATGATAAATTATAAATCTTAAGTCAAAATCATTATCAAACATAGCTGTTGTAATCCCTGATTTCTAGCACTAATAGTGATGATGGAATAATCCGGCTGGTCAAATGTGATTAGGATATGATCAAGAAATACTGTGTATTTAATAAGCTTCATTTTCTAATTTTTTATTCTATATTATAAATTAGGATATAATCTATGTACAAATACATACCAAGCATAAAAAACAAAATGTTCAATAATCCATTATATTCGACATGGTATCAGAGCTTTGGTTTAAACTAACCTAGCTTTAAATTTTCATGCTGAAAAAGGTTCAAACCAATAATCAGAGACACCCTCTGAAACCTCCAAAAATATATAAAATGTCCCAATTTTGTATTCTAGTGACAAAGCTATGAAAATGGTAAAAAAAGAGTGTGTTCGAGTTCTTGGTTGGGCTAAACCAAGAACTCGACAATGTAATGGGAAGAGTGATTTCCTAAAAAACCTTTCCTTCTGTCCTAGTGGTGTTGCCTGAGGTTCGTCGAAAAGAAAATAAACGGCAGGGCAGGGCAAGAATTGATGGCCCTGAAAGCACCTTCTCTTCTATCCTAGAGATGTCCTTTATCGATGTTGAAACTAAAGGCCACGAAATCTTGGTGGCGTCTATTGGTGGTGCCGTTGCCGACACTGGGTGACTTGGGGTTTTCTAGAGAAACCAATGTTGTTCTATTAGTGATGTAGGTGGGGCTTGAGCTTGCACTACTACAAATTTGACTTTATAGGATGGTCACTGGCCGTCATATAAGTCTTATAGGACGGCCAGTGGCTGTCTTATAAAGTCTCGTCCTAAAAGAATCGAAAAAATAGGACGTTCACGGAGCGTCTTATAAAAATTTTTTATAGGACGGTCACTGGCCGTCTTATAAATTTTTTTTAAGACGGCCATTCTTTTAGGACGGTCATAAAAAAAAAAAAATTAGTAGCCATCCTAAAAGAATTTTTATTTATTCATTTATTTATTTATTTTTTTTCTGTGTTCGTCCAGTACTGAAATCTATATATAACATGTACAAATTATTCTAGAAACATGATTATATATATATTTTTGAATAATATTTTTAATTAAAGATATAACCAATTAAAAAGAAAAAAAACTGGTGCGGCTTTCAATTTTTCTTTTCCCGCTTTAGTTTTTCAATTCCCTCTTACTAGCTTTGCCTTGTCTATTCAAGTCATTCCAAGTGACTTCTTTATTCAAGACTCTTCTAGATTTGTAAAGAACTAGAAATCTTTATACAAAGAATGTCATTGCCAAAATACACAAAATTTTGAAATTTACAACAAAAAGGAAGATATTAGTATAGATCTTTGTTTGGTAAAAGAAGCTGTGGGCTTATCAATTTTGTAGCCACTTCAGCTTCAGCTTCAGCTCCTCATTAAAGAGACTTAATTTCATGGTGATTGTAAAAGAAAAGAAATTAAAAATATAAATATAACTGGAAGCAAATATCACATAGTATGAATCAGACCCTGAAGTTCTTGCCAATGAAAGTTTGATCAAACTGCCAATTATCAGGCACGATGTTCCAAGATGTGGAGGTGCGACAGTCACTGCCGGCAGGGACGGACCCAAAAAAAAATTTCTAACAGGGCTAATATATATTAAAAAAAAATTATTTATAATATCAAAATTTATAACTAAAATTTAAAAAATATATATAAACTTAAAAGGCAAACAAAAAAATATATAAACTTAAAAAGCAAACAAAAAATTTATTTTAGTTGTTTCGACGATACTTCATAAAATTTATCAATTATCATATAAGTTTCAACAAATTTAAAGAAATAATAGTCAACTGTTATGAAAAAATAAGAGTGCTAAATATATACAAATTTATACTTACATAGGCACTCAAATTAATAATTATACAATATTTATCGATAAAAGTTTAAAAATTACAATTTTTAAGAGATATAACATACATTTATTGATTTGATTGTAAGTTTAAGTACAAATATTTTGAATATATAATATTTTTAAAAAAATCATATAGATAATTTTAATAGATTTTTAAAAAAATACCAAACTTTAACTTGATTGAGCAGCAAGCAACAGACCATAGAACATAATTATATAACAAAAAAGGAGCAGAGTTGCAGAAAATATAAGACCAAAAAATAGTGTATTAATTTAAGTTTATTTATAAAATTTTTATGATAAATAATATATTATGCTTTATAAAATATTAGTAATATTTATTAAATTAAAAAAAAAAAAAAAAAAAAAAATCTCAAAAAGCTACCCGGGCTCAAGCCCGGTGTAGCCCACTGTTTGGGTCCGTCTCTGACTGCCGGTGACCCTGAAAGAGAGTGACTGACTGACCAACCAAGACGGAGTTGGACTGCCAGTTCTGCCCCCAGTTGCGGCTCATACTCATGAATTATAATGACATAATAAGAATGACATAATGAACAGAAAATAGAATGTGTTATTAGTAAGGATGAGTGTCTTTGTGAGAAAGAGGAGGACGAGTGATTAAATTTTTTTAACTTAAAATGAGTTAGGTTCATTTGCAAGGAGAAATATATATAAGTAAAAAAAATTACACTCGTTCTTTTAGGATGAACACAAAAAAAAAAAAAAAAAAAAAAATTTGTACTGAAACTAATAGCCGTCCTAAACGAATTTTTTTTAAGACGGCTATTAAGTTCAGCTTAATATTTTCCGTAATAGCCGTCCTATATTTCTTATAGGACGGCCATATATTTGAGACCGTCTTATTTGTTTCTCACTCTAAATTATAAACCGTCCTATATTGCCCAAATTGTAGTAGTGTTGGGCCTTGTGGGGGTGTATTTAGTACATGGTAGGATTAACTTAGAAAAAAATATTCCAAGAGGAAGTTAGGCCTAATGGGCTTGAGAATAGTGGGCTTTATGAGCAAACAAATATAATTCATTCCCCATTTTATATTGCCTCAGCTTCACCAGCTTATAAAGGTAATTTTTAAGTGCTCTAGTTACCACTTAGAAAACCAAAACACGTTAAATTATTGATTCAAGTGTGTTAGATCATGTGACAAGTGCATATAATTTCTTTACCTTTTACACCATATGCTGATAATTTTAAAGTTAGAATTACATATGGATCTCTCTCATATGTTGCTGTAAAGAGTAGTATTCAAATTTCTAATTCTATAATCCTCAATTGTGTATTTCATGTACCAAACCTGTCTTGCAATCTTATTTATATTTTCTAACTAACATAAAACCTTTCATTGTTCTCTTTAATTTTTTTTGCCTCATTGAGTCTTTCAAGACCTATCATCGGGAACGACTATTGATAGTGAAAGAGTGTAAAGGTATGTACTACTTTGATGAAACTAAAGTAAGTGAGTGTTGTCAAATTGCTACTTGTGACTCTATTTCTATTCCTAGGAATAGCGAAATTTTATTATGGTATTATAGAATGGGGCATCCCAACTTTCAATATTTGAAATAGTTATTCCCTTGTTTTGGAACCATTTTCATTCAATTTTCCAGTGTGAGATTTGTGAGTTGGAAAAATATCAATGTACTTCATTTTCACGTGTCCCTTGTAAACCTTCCAAACCCTTTATCCTAATTCATAGTGATGTGTAGGGTTCATCCCATATCTCTAATTGTACTCATAGTAAATGATTTGTTACCTTTATTGATGCTTATATACTACAACTAAAAGATTGCAATACCCAAGTGTAGGTTGTCTCAAGTAATAAAACTCGGGAGTCCGAGTGTCGATCCTCAAGGAATTGGAAGGAACTGTATTAGATCAATAGAAATATGCAATGTTAATTATTTGACAATAAACAAAGTTTCAGTAAACGAAAGCACTAGAGCTTCTAGGATCCTCTTTGACAAACTTGTAATTAATGTTCTCCATTCACAATATAACTCAATTAAGAATCATCTAGGAAGTGATCTTAATTGGAAGATGGAGAGGTTATTGCATGACTATATTAAAAAGATAACCCATTCTTAACTATAATATGTAATAAAACCTATGAACTTGAAATGTTGAGATAGTCTAAGCATTCAATGTACCATGCACAATGTTAACAATGAATCAAAGTCTCAAACAAACCAAATACAATTTTAGTACATATGATTTAATTAATTGAAGGATTTCATTGAAGAACAAAAGAAGAAATGAAGAACAACATTACAAATTTATCAAAGTATCACCCTTAGCTCTAGCTAAGGTTCTAGCAAGACATATTGTAAATTACACACAATAAAACTAAAAATGAACAAGACAATATGAAACTCTCAAATTCTAGCTTCCCTCCTCTGGTTTGTTGTGTAAATGCCCTCCTTTTATAGGCAATAAAACGAGCATATGCTAGTGTGAATGTGAGTTGTCATTGTGGGCTCATGATTCAATTAAGCATCTCCATGTCGGCCATTTTCTGCTCTTTACACTCCGAATTGGACAATATGGTCAACATGAACGTTGTAGAGAATTAAGTTATCTTTACAACGCAGCTTAAATCATATCATTCCAACATCTACAGCTCAAGATATGATTATTTTACTGAACCATGTGCAGTGATGGAGTTGTAATGATTCAATTAAGCATCTTAATGTCGGCCATTGTCTGCTTTTCTACACGCTGATTTGGTCAACATGGTCAACATGAAAATTTTAGATAATTAAGTTATTGTTACAACGCAACTTTAATCAGATCATTCCAACATCTACAACTCAAGATATGAGTATTTTACTGAACTATGTGCAGTAGAGGCTGAAAAACGCATTTTTCATGCAAGTTGCTTGAATGGTCAATACACATCAAGTTGAATGCACCTAAATTCATTCATAATAAATATAAGTCTCTCATATCATATTAAATCAACATTTATTCATATAGATATGTTTAATTAAAATAATGTGATGAGACTTCTTAATTGGTGCATAAGATAGCTTAATTAACAAAATAATATGTATAAATGTCTATGAAAATATATGCAAGTAATGCAATTTTAGACATTTATCATTATACACATGTTTGTTTGGTTTACTTGTTAAAAGAAAATATGAAGTTCAAAATGTTTTCATTAGTTTCCACACAATGATTCAAACCCAATTTCAAACACAAATACAAATCCTCCGTATTGATAATGGCACAAAATATTTTGATCATACCCTAGAAGACTATCTTCAAAATCATGGGATAATACATCAAAATTTATGTGTTGATACTCCCCAACAAAATGGGATTGCTAAACAAAAGAATAGACACCTTCTTGATGTAACTTTAGCATTAATGTTCACCAACAACATTCCAAAAAAATCATAGGGTGATATTCTAAATTTTGCATATATCATTAATCATGTGCCTAGTCGAGTTTTCTCTTTTGAGACTCCACTTAAAAATTTCAACACCTATTTACCACATCCAATCTACGGTCTAATTTGACTCTTAAAGTGTTTGATTGTACCGCATTTGTTCAAAACCATTCAAAAACTAGGTCCAAACTTGACCCAAAAGCTGTTAAATGTGTTTTTTTTTGTTTTGTTTTGTTTTTGTATTCTCCTACTTAAAAGGGATTCAAATGATATCATCCCCCTACCAACAAAGTCTTTGTCACTATCGGTGTTACATTCTTTGAAAGCCGCTTATCACGTTGTTCTTGTGTTTATTACGGAGCTCAATGTTTTTCTCTTTGATTTCATTTTGCCTCATCTTCCTATGAGCCTCGACTATAGCATGTGTGGCATCATTATTTTTAGGAGTAATTATGTTTAAAAATCTATTGGCTTTGGAGTCAATAGATGGATGAGCATGAAAAGGGTTGTCTAAAAGGTGAAAATATAACAACACCAACTTCTGCTCCACATAATGTGGTGAGTTCATAGGCTTTCTTGTATATGCCAGATTTTTGCTCTGAAATCGTAATGTGACGATCATTTTCATTTTCAATTCTCTTCATTTCTAATTTTTGTCTTCCCCTCATTTGTTTTTCCTTCATAGTTGTGTACAAAATATTAAAAATGAAATGGAAAGAAAA